>CADWAE010000095.1:0-453256 GCA_902982915.1 Phalloptychus januarius
TGATCCTCTGTGATCTACGTTTGATTATTAACACAGAAAGAATGTAAATCACTTTGAAGGTCTAGTAAAGCCAGGATTGTTTACTACTTTAAGCCATCAAGGAAACACCTGCAGTTATTCTTAGCTACTAATTAGATTATTCCCTCACCAGGTTATTCCCTTTATAGATCTGATATTCACACAGGGAAATGAGACTTTAGAGCTTTACTGGTTCAGAAAACAATGAACAGAAAACCATGATGTCATTAAGTGTCATAGTGGGAGGACCAATGAAAAAATGAGTTTAATAAAAAATGAATTAAAGGAAGCTAATGAGAATTAATGCTGATGGACAAGGAGGTGAAATACAGGAATAAATGGAGATAAAGTGGAACCTGAACCAGAGGGACTAATCAGAGGTAAGTAGAAGCAGCTGAAGGAAGAAGGAAGCAAAGATGAAGAAACTAAAACTAATATAATCCATAAAAGAAACAAACAATGATCCAAGGAAACGAGTCCAAAGAATAAACAATGAGAACATGAAGAACCACAGGAATAAACTAAGAAAGCAGGTCACATGAAATCAATCATAACATAACAGATCATCATCAGCTGACAGTAGAAACTACCAGAGAAACCAGTTTGTGAGCGACTCATGGAAAGTCAGCTGAAGGAAAAACTGATGATTGCAACCAGAAACATGATGAATTTAAATCTAGTCAGTAACATGAGCAGCTTTGACTTTTGGAGCTGATTTTGTCTCAGATATTTTACTCAATGCAGCTCGAATGTTGAATCCTGTTGGTTTGTGTTAATCTCAACCTTTATCATCTTAACCTCTCAGCTTCTTCAGTTTGCTGGATTTATCTGTCATTTGTTTCATCCTTTGCTTTTCTTGCTATATGATATAATGTAGGATAAAAACAGTTTGCTAATAAAGTACAGATTTCCTCCGATGGTGAAAAGCGTCTCTGCAGATCATGGCCAGTCAGCAGCAGGTTCAGAACAGATAAAGTTCAACTAAAGTTCAACTTTACCCAGTTTAAGGTCAGGCAGGGGATAAATAAGGGTTTTATTCACAGATCTCACCAAAGCAGTGAAATGTGTGTAAAATGTCAGGCAATGATGGTTCATATGAGAAATTTGATCACAAATAACTTGTTTAGAAATTGAATATTTTCTGTCATGAGGTTTTGTTTCTCCTCCTGCCTCAGAATTCAGCTTCATAAACTACACATCTTCAAGTGAAACCTGTAAATCTGCACGTGATAAATACCTGAGTGAGCCAATAAAAACAAGCTGCTAATGGTTTATGCTGGAAGGTGATTCTAAAAATAACTTCAAAACGAAGCGGCTTTGATTAGGACACAGTGAAGCTCTTTGTTTTGCTAATCAGTGACTATATTTCCTATGAGATAAAGGTTTCTGCTACAGGAAGAAATGAACAATGAACAAAAAGCTTCACTGTGGATCTAAATCTGCTCACCTATGATTCAAAATAAAAATGTTGTGAAACTGCAAATAAAACTACATTTAACATGAAATTTAGTTTTATTGTGAAATTAAACTATCCAATTATGTTTTTATTTTATAAGTTTAGAATAACAAACAGAAAATCACAGAAGCCTCCTTAAAAAATAAAGCTAAAATGAGCTTCAGGTAAATAACATAAAAAGACTGAAATTCAAAGTAATGAAACTGGAAAAAAATGCTAAAAGTACCATTTCCTGTTCAGATTTCCACAGTCAGATTTTCAGTTTCCATACCTTCGATAGAACAGAGAAACATTTTAGGGTGGATGTCAAACTTCCCACCAGTAAAGATTCCAGGAAATTCTCCAATGTTGGAGGGAAATTACCAAGGAAATCCATGTCAGACTGTAAACACGTCCGTTTAGTTTTATTAACACCCTGGTATTTTATTTATCATGAGTCTGTGCAGGTCTGAGGTTTTAAAGTGTTTTCTTGTGTTACTTTCCGTTTGGAGGAAAACCATTTCCTGTATCAATGTTCCTGTTAAACTTTGACTTCTAAACAAACCATGACACAAAGTTTATCAATACAATCATCTGCCAGTCATTTCCAGCCTGTTTGATTAGAAAACAATACATTTTGTGATCCTGATGGAGAAATATCAGAACCATCAGGTCATTTGTTCAGTGTTTGGGTTCTTGTCACTTAAAAACCCAAATGAAATTTGCAACCAATCAGGATCCAAAGCGAATCTTCCAAACTCCTAAAGAGTAAATAAAATGCAAATATATTCATAATTATATTGAATTTTTCCTTCTAAGACGTAATAATGCTGTGAGCAACCATTACGTTGGCAGTAATCGTTTGGCCACTGCAGATCCTGTCTTTAAAAATGCACTGAAAATAATGAGTTAAAACTTTTCTATTAAAGTAACAGATGGTGCATCAGAGTTATAGTCAATTTTAGAAACTGTTTGGTTTCAGTAAAACTTTTTAAGCTCGGCTTCCCTTTTCCTCTTCATACTGTGGGTGAAAATGAGCAGCTTGTCGTACATCTGCAGTCAGAAGTTTCTGTATTTAAATGATGTGGTAAAGAGAGAGAAACGCAACAGAGAAGACAAATCAGGTCTGGGTTACGGTTCTGCAGCTGCTTGTCTTCTTTGAGACGTTTCTGTGTCTCCTACTGAAGCTCTCAGGCTTATCATGTCTGATCACAGGATCAACTTCTCATCTCCACCAGTAAATATACATTTGAACAAAATCTCTCATCTACAATCTGTTTTTACTCGGATAAGTTTCACCCTGAAACTTCAGAGAAATGTTTTTTTTTTTCTTGATGAATTGAAACATCTGAACAGGAACCAGATCCTGATAAAGTTTTTCAGAGTCTCTATTTTTAATCATGAATGTGTGACAGCAGATAAAAAGGGTTAAGGCAGAAGTTTCCCTTTGCTTAATGGTTAAGATAGAAATACATTCAAACCCTCCACAGTTAGTGGCATCCAGGTAGAAATGGACAAAAAATATCAAAATAAAATAAATTAATACCACATTTCTAATTTCTGACCTAAAATTGGGTAGAAAATCCTGTTTTTAACAAAATGTCCTCAATATCACCACCAGCATTAAAAGAAATGCATATATCACAAAAAAATTACGTTGATTAGATCAGCAGGGGTTTTAATTCATGAATGCAAAAACCCACTTCACTTGTGCAAAATGGGAAAGACAACAAGCCACTAAATGGCCTAATGCACTGGTGCTACTTACATCAATGCCCTCCGGGGCAGTCCTGTCGTTCTGCCTCCTAACCAATCAAACAGGAAATATTTTCAATCTTGGGCTCATTCAAAATGTATTTCAATCCTGCACAAAGAATGTGAAATAGTCTCTATATATCCAGCCACCAGCACGGTTAACAAATCACAAAGGACAGATGAGCATGTTGTTGTATCTGGTGACTGTACCAGTCTGTCACCAGTCTGTACCAGTGACTGGTGACTGTGCATCAGTCACCAGACTGTACATCACCTCCCATGTGCTCTATTGCCGCCCTGGGCAACTGCCATATCAGAACCACCACTGGCCTCAAGGCACGAGCAAAAGAAAACATCTAAACTTACTCACATCTACAGAAACAGAGAAACATTTATTCATTTTAATTTACAAGCTGGTAAGAAAGAATTACTCTCTGTTAAAGTAACAGTGATACAGAGAGCAACCGGGGGTCACTGTGTTTCCATAGCAACCATTAGTTTTAAGGCTTTTGAATACATCTTTGGAAGGGTGCCAGTTATACATAAATGTTACCAAAAAGTGACACAGAATTCATTCCTAAACAGTATTTCAGAGGTGATGTTGTTAACACCGGAGTTCTACAGGGGTGTGTATCCGGCCCCCTGCTCTGCAGCTTCATCGCACACAACTGTGGCCACAACTCCGACACTTCTGAGGAGTTTGACAAACTGATCTGATCAGGCAAACTAGCAAAGCGCGCTATGATCACCTCAATCTAACCGACAGAAACCAAGACAACAAACTCCACCTGCTAAACTTTGTTTCTCTAAAACTGTGTTTCAGAGTTCAAAGGAATATTTCATTCCTCTGTCATGTGTGAGAATGTCTGTATAGAGAAACTATATGTTAGTTCAATGAGGTTTTGAAGTAAAAATCAACCGAACGCAACCTGACCAATAAGATGCACGATAATCATAAAAACAGTAAAACATTTATGGTGAAATTAAAACTCAAGAAACAAAACAGACTTAAAACAGCAATACAGCAAACCAATTCAATAAAAAAGCTAAATATTCTCCTAGCACCAGTATCTATATAATACAAAGTGATAACAAACAGATGCTAAACAACTGAAAGGACGGTTAGGCTTAAATCTGTTACATAAAATCACAAACTGACCCAGAAAGGGGGCAAAGTACCAGAAAAATCCATCAGGATTTAGATTTAGACTGAACTTCTAAGCATCAAAATAACTCCATCATCTGCAGATGTCCAACAATTTAAACATCTAATGACCATTCAAACACATACACACCACATTTTTCTGAATGTTTCACCAGGAGAGAGCCTGGCCTGCCATGAGGCTCCATGAAGCTGGTTCTCATGTTATCAGCAACTGTCTGGATTCACTCTTGAATAGAAGGTCGGGACAGAACCGACATCTGGGGAAAAAGTAAAGAGAGATTTACACCAAATAGAAGCAAATCTGAAACTGTCTTCATGGTAAATGAGTCTCATTTACATAAATGATGCTAAAGACAACAGATAAAGCCTTCAGGGGTTTTCTGCCCTGTAGTCGGGGCAGTTTTATTAATAATATATTCTAATTGTGAATCTCCTGAGGAAGTGCAGAGTTTGGTCAGCCTTTCCAAATATTGCTCTGATGTTCACAGAGGTTCTCATGAGTGTTGAAATAGCAGAACCTGAACAACCTGAACCAGGTTTCAATAACAGGAGTTGGTCACCAGAGAGGACTAGTCAAAGATCCTTCACTCTGGATGCTCCAGCAGGAGAAAACTGACGATCATCCTTGTAGCAAAAAGCATTAACTGCTTAATCACCAGTAATTATTCTACAGTATATATGAATAAAAGTATGGACGCCTTGCAGCCTGGTGTCATGTGTGCAAGACCCCCATCGTCCTGCTGGAGGGCAAAAAGCTGCTGGCTGACAATGAGTAGCATTGATTTTAGCTGTTAAGTTATCATTATAAAGCGCTAAATCTTGAATATATGACCTATATATAAATAAAGAGAAAGGGACAGAGTGCTTTACTACTAATTGTTGACACTACAACGAGATAACAAGGTCAGAAAAAGTTTTAATCAAGGAAAAAATAACGATGGAGCCTGAAGTAGGTCAGTCGTGCTAGCTTGACTATGACAACCATAACATGTAGATGTGATGTGGAATTTGGTGTTTTGGTTCAGTTACCTATAAACCAACTATCAACACACAGACCTAAACACCAATTATCTGACAGATCATCAGGGGTTCAGGTGTTTAAATGCCACCACAGTGTTAGCTTAGCTAATAGCAGTGGTGGCTAATCTACCATAGCAATCGCTTGTTAATAATCGCAAAATAAACATCAAGTCTAAAAACATAAGACTGTAGCTAACAGAGCTGTTCTCCCACAGCATCGCGGCTACGGATGGGGAGGAATAGAATCGTCTTTTGCCCTCCAGCATTGTGCACATGTGCAAAATATCCGGATCTAAACAACAACATCCACAGGGTCCATACTGTATGTGACCGTCCCTCTAAATCACAAGATCACTGCAAAACCAGACGCTCAGGTCAGTCATTTCTAATCCATACAATTCTCTAAAAGTTTGTTTCAAATCTGATTAATATCTCAATCAGTTGCAATAATCATTAATTGATTTGTTGTTATACTTCATGCTGCTTGTTGTAGGAACTGTTACCATGGTGATGGACACACCTCTGTTTTCAGCCAGGTTCTGCCTGTCACTGAAGGAATGCTGAACAGATGAAGGAATGCTGTCTGCCTGGTTTATTACACAATGGAAAGAACTTTGGTCCAGATAGTTTCTAACCCACGTCAGATGTGACCAGCTCTAGAGGCATGATGCATTCAGGGACTGTTTGTTAATGTCAGTGGGTTTCCAGAGAGCGGATCTCTTCACTGAGATGAAACCAGAGCCACTGAAGACTCACCAGAGATTCTCTGAGGTTTCCTGTCCTCTGAGATGGTGACTTCAGTGTAGGACACAGAACGCTTCACTCCACCTGCACAAAGCAAACAATCATGGTGACAGCTGTACGGGGTCAAAGGTCAACATTTAGCCTTTAGTAATCAGATTACAGGTTAAAGTTCATCTGAATGTTTTCTTGAGTCTCATAGAATCATCTTTGGTATCAACAAATAAAAACTGTGATAAAGTCACTGAACCAGGATCAGTTACATGATTTGTTGCCTTGGTAACATTTGTCTCTGAAACTAAGCTGTTGTTTGTACGTTGGAAGCTGAAATGTGCAGAAAATAAAGTTTAAAGCAGTTTATTACTTGGTTTTGCTTTAATAGACAAATCTCACATATTTTATTACAATACTTGGTAGCTGATATTTTTTCTAAGGCATGTATGATGTCATTCAACTGTTTCAGAGTAACCTTACAAATTTTAACGAGTCACAGTTTGAGTCAATCTCAGCTGACAAAAGTGCTGAGTCAGTCTCAGCTGACAAAAGTGCTGAGTCAGTCTCAGCTGACAAAAGTGCTTACATTCCAAAAAACAAAAATACTAATCATCAAGTATCTCTGTCTAGTTTCTAGTGTAAATATGTTAATAAATTTGAAATAAGACAAAACTAACTCATGACTAAATTGCCAACAAGATATCTGAGTTTTTGTGAGTCAATAATTCCTTAATATGATTTAAAAGGTACAAATTATTCTATTTATTCATTCACACAGCATAACTCCTGCCTCACTCATTAAATTCAATGTTTATTTTAAATCAATAATTACTTAATATTGACTTTTTACAAATTGGACAAAAATACTTGATAAGATTTTGAGTTTTTGCAGCGTAGAAAAAAATAAATACATTTTTAGTTGTGACTAAGTATGTAGTCTAAAGTGTTTGTTGTCTCAAGCTGAGGGTTAAAAAAGGAAGCATGACATCAGCATTGTTGGCTCACATCTAAAAGGTCGTCCGTCACTGGTCATGCCTGGATTCTCAAGTGAATACCTGAGATACCTGCAGCGTCATCATGACATTAAGGCCTTAATTGGTCTCTAAATTGTTTTTAGGTGTGAACTCAGTGTTATCACATTTAGCCTTGAGATAAAACTCCTTGTATAGAAATGAATCAGACAGTGACGACAACAAGAGTCAAGAAAGATTCTCCATGATAGGATATGAAAACATACAAAAGCAAGAGCTATGTTTAGTTCAGATGTTATTCATAACTGTGAGGTGGAGTAACACAGTTCATAATAACCATTGATGTTATCAGCAAATCTGTTAGTGTAAAATATTAAAACCCACGCAGTAAAACCACAACTCCTGGTCAAAGATTATCACATCATCGCTTGACATTTAACTCCCTTCATTCTTTCACCCTGTAGTAAAAGACATCACGTATTTATGGTGTCATAAATGGAGCTGCTGTTCTCACGGCACAGACTGGAAAAAAACCTGAATTAAGACAAAAACACAGGAATGAAATGTTGTCATAAAACTGAAATCAGCAAATAAAAACAGAAGTTTATTTATTTTTTAACATGTCAGTCAGTGTAACATGTTTCTAAAATAAATGATTTCACAGTTTTTAAAGCTCAGTCAGTCAAAAAGTTAAACAATTTGATGTTTTTTTTAATAATTTTCCCCTTTCAGTTTTATGCACAGTTAATGTCTTGTGGTGGGAATTAAAGTGACTAAAACAAAAACTAAATAACAATGAAATGAAGAGAATAATTTAAAATGTGACGGTTCTGTTTGTCTTTAAGTGTTTAAGATTTAGACCTTTTGTAGTAACATTTAGTTCCATAAATTAACGTCTTCAGATTTTGAGGTTGAAATCCTTATATCAGTTTCGATTTAGTGAATTATTACAGGACTAAAGTTAAGTTTTAAAATCTCCAACCTCAAGTCTGGATTAGTAGCAATGATGCTTTCATGAGCCAAAAGAAAAATCAGAGTTAAGATTCAGGAGGATTTCTTCCATTTGTTTTCTGTGTCGACATTAAAACCTCAAACCGCTGCCGTGTTAACAGATGAACCCAGAATGAGTCACATCTCTGCCAAAATGTCATTTAACCAAGAATCTTAAAAATAAAACAATACATTATAAAACAATGTCAAATTTACATTTACAGCTATGAAAAAATGCATATCGAATGTTATTTACAACGCTCTCAATAGTTATTAGGAAAACCTTAACGGGCATTACAGACGATTTACCTTTGGTGACGTTGGAAGTCCTAATCTTTACTTCCTTTAACTCTTTTAACTTTCAGGTTAAAATCAGGATTCTGGTCGAATGGCTAGAAACGTTAACTTTAAGTTCAATGATTCCTTTGAAGCTAAATCAGTCTGAATAATTCTGGCTGTGGGTCACAGAGCTTCTCGTTTCACGTAAACACCTCCGTTTATTCCCCTCCCTCCTTCTGACACCTGAACACAGAAGCAGCAGGATGTGAAATTTCTGAGTGTTTACTTGAAAACACACTGACCTTTGTGGTTTCTCCAGCGGCAGAGCAGCATCAGCACAATCAACAAGAAAAAACCGGCCACAACAGGAAGGAGTGTGAATGCGAGCGAAGCTGTAGGCGTTTGAGGCCTGCACCCTTTAAAATACAAAGATAGCAGGTTAGCTGGCCTACATACAAACAATACGAGCATCTCTACACAAATGAGGCCAGCAGATAAAACCCACCGCTCTGAGCTCCACAAGAGATCGCATCCTTTTACATTTATCAGTGAAAAAAGTTTATTTCTTCCTGTTAAATCATATCTAATGATGCCGCTGGGGATTAATAATCTGGTGATTCAGTTTCTAAATGCAAATTATAAATCATCTCAAGGATCTTTAAATAGTTGCACAGAATTTAATTTGCTCCAAGTTCAATTCATATCAACTGGACTCAGAGCAGGATAACTAAATTTACTAAAAATTATGTTAAAGCAATTTATAAATTGGAATTAATCAACACATTTTAGAAAAAGAATAAGAAATGAAAAACATACATTCACTAGAGACTCTAATTTAGTTTGTTTTTTGGCTCTATTGTCATTCCATAAAACTGCAGCCTTCATTTAAATAAAACATCTCTCACCTCTTACATCCAGCCATGTTTCTGCTGATTCTCCGACTCCAGAGGCGTTGCATTTATAAAATCCTTCATCAGATTTAGAAACGCTCCGGATGGTGAAGGTTCCCGTAGAGCTGCTCCCGACCAGAACCCCGTTTCTATAGAAACGGGTGAAATTGGAGGACAACCGTGGCTTCACTCTGCAGTGAAGAGTCAGGTTTTCTCCTTCACACACTGGGTGTCCAGGACTGTCCAGGATCAAAGGTCCATCTGACAAACAAAATGTGGAAGAAAACAAGTTTTAAATGTGTCAGCAAAAATTTATTGAGCATTTTTATCTCCTGTATACAGGAAGAAACTCATAAACATTTAAAAATTTCATTAAAAAAAAAACTCAATTGAATAGAACAAAAAGGAATGTGCAAGTCAGTAGAATATTCTCTTAAAAAATGTACAAAATATATTGAAAACAGGCTTTTTACATTTAGTGACAATAAAACAAAAGCATGCATGTAAACGCGTTTTGAGTTTGGGAGGAAGGATCTTTGATAACGCTGCTTTGTGCACATTGGATGCAGCTGTTAGTCACTGAAGGAGATCTCCAGTTCAGCAGCAGCTTCATGAGCTGCATTTCTATTGCAAATATGTGCAAAACTTTATAGATATTCAACTAATGTAAAAAAAAAAAAAGAGAGAGAAATACTTAACATTGCAGTTACGATATTTCCATTAAATTAAAAACGCAAATGAAATCACATCTGACTAAGTTTGTTCACACGATAAGCCATTAAAACGCCACGCCAGCATCGTTGCACCACTTCCTGTTTTCTTCTTTGTCTTTCCCACCAATAGGAACGTCTGCTTGTTGATCACGATTTGTGTGATGTGAAAAACGTTTTTCCATCGCAGCTTTACGAAATGTACGACTTTCAATACGGCCGAAAAACTGGCTCAACCTGGCGCAAAAACATTTTGATCAAAAACTTGTTTTTTTCTAAGTGCTGTGTTTTTATTAAGCTAATTTTTTCCAGATTTCTATTTGCCACAATTATATTTATGTTTCTGCATTACAGATTGAGGATTTTACTCTCTGTAAACACTTTTCAGACACTTTATCTTTCAGCGTTGCTCCGATTACATGAGACTCAACTGAACTCGTCTGAAAGCATCAAATCAGATCTAAACTCTACGGATGTTTTATTATGACATAAACTTGGCCGTAATCTGAGACTGAGATTGAGAAAGCAAACCTCAAACTGATGCTTTTAGTATGAATTTACCTTCATCCTGTTTGGAGGACTATCCTCTCTGCCAGACCACAAACAGGTCAGCCTGAATCGGTTAGAGCGAAGAATTAGACCAGATCAGCCGCTGCTGGTTTTAACCCACCTGTTACTGTGATGTTGACTGAATCTCTGCGTTCGCCTGCTGCAGATTCACACCAGTAAACTCCAGAGTCAGATTCATACAGCTCACTTAAGAAGCATTCAGTTCCATTTATGTGAGTTGAATAGTGGGGACAGAGTTCGTTTATTTGTTTTGATGTATTTCTCCTGACTTTCCACTCAGTGGAGTTTCCATCACAGCTCAGAGTTACAGATTCATACTGGAAGAACTGGGATCTGCTGGGGAAAAGCCTCAGACAAGCTGCAGAGAGGAGAAAAACCTTCAGTGAGGAAAAGTTTTCAAAATGTTTCTGATCAATTCAGAAACAGAAAAACAATAAAATCCCGCTGCTTTATTTTCTTTGTAAACAATGAGTCATTTTTTAAATAGAACAGTGATTCACATGCAGCTGATATAATCGCTTCGACCCGATACAACAGAAACGATGAAAAAGAAAAAACCAAAGAAGAAACTGCCTGATCTTCATGTTTCCCATGAATAAAGTCATCATTTAGCTGAAGATGTTTCCCATTTTAGTTTTCATTTTATTTCAGTCAGAGCAAAAAAATCAGCTCTCAACATCAGAGAAATGTTTTCTGCAATTACTTCTAGTTAAAAACTAAAAAAGATAAAAACTAAAATCAAAATCTAAAAAGTGAGTTTTAGAATCAATGAACCAGAAGATGAATCACAAATAAGGGACTTTAAATGACATTAAAAATGATTTTACTCACCGACAACAGCGCAGAGAGCTGCTACCTCCATCCTGAGCTGCTGCACTGAGGCGCCTCGCCATCGGGGGGTTTCGTCATCACACCTCTGATGATTGTGACACCACAGCTTCCTGCTACCGCGATCAACTCCTGGTTCGAATCTGAGAACATCTTGTTTGTGCAAGAGCTGTGAAAAAAGAAGAGAGAACCCCTGAGAAACAGAAGAACAATAAAGGTCAAACGTTGTGGTCCACCAGCGCCTGCAGGGCGTGAAGGTCACTGTGACCTCTGATGCAATTTGCAGCTAAATGTGATTTCGACTTCCTCTAGAGGCGGCGCTGACCCAAACACACTAAAGCGGCTTTACAGGATGTGAAATTTGACCTCTGATGATCATTTTCATGACATTTTAAAATCCATTTGAAAGCATTTTCAGTTTCTAATCTATATGCTGCTTTTATTGCTCCAAAGCCTTTAAAGAGCGTCGGCGGCTCCACATGTTCTGCACAGCCGTCTGCTGAACTCTGACTGGACCCGACTTTAAACACAGAACATCAAGCCGACTCTGTTCAAGTGCATCTCCATAAATTATGATGGAATATGAACATCAATTTACTGCTCTAATTAAATACAAATAGAAATTTACGTAAAGGTGGAAAACATCAAGAAACATGCAAAAAATAAAATAAGAAGAGAAATGAAATACCAAAGCAGAAGAATATGGACATTTTGGATCTGTCCAAATAAAATACTTTTTCCTTCATTTTAAGCCATGAAATATAAATCAACCAGGTTTTGATGTCAATTTGTAAACAGCGTAATGATTTAGATCCAATGTTTGAGTGTAAATAGATCTGAATGTCATCAGCATAACGGAGAAATAAGCATAATGTTTGGTTACCAACAGCAATGTTTAAAATTACTACAGAACAGTCCTAGGAGAGACCTTTGACCTTCAACAACTATTACATGAGACCTAGATAGAGGTAATATTATAATCTCTATCGTCTTTACCCTTTATTAAAAGGGTAAAGACTTTGAAGACCAAATAGAATTACATGTTTTGATATACAAAAAAAAAATGTAAAGATTATCTGCATGATTATTGTCATATTGACACAGCTCTGTGTCTGACACGTGTGCCAGTCCAACCAGATGCTTACCCCAGATTACCAGGCCGAGAGCGGCAGCCATGTTTCCTCTGATCCTCAGACTCTTTTGACTTCGTTCTGGACTTCGAACTTCGTTTTCAATAAGTGATTGAAAAGTGATGGTTCAGTAATATGAGCTTGTTTGTTTTATTTCTGATTTTCCTTAATTTTTCTCAATAATCAGCCCAAAAATATATGTGGACAGGCCTCTAACTGGTGGCAGCGCCGCCATCTTGGTAGTGCATCACTCCATTCAATCATGCTACTGACTGGCTAACACAACGTTATTAATCACTTGTCTAAAATGGTAATTTAATGTTTCTTATTCAGTAAATTATTTCTGAAACATTATTTTGTTAAAATAGTGTTTGATTTTTGTTCTTTCTTAGTTTTAAAACTAGCATGGCCTCATTAACATTTCCAAAACAAATCTTGGTTTCTTTGTTTTTATTATTCTTTTCATGGTTTTTATTATTCTCTTCACTACTTCAAGGGGTTAGTTTTTGTTTGCCGGGTTAAAAAGTTTTTGTTGATTGAACTACCTACGTAGTTTCACTTCTCTAGTGAATCCCGGTGACGTCACGGATACTATGACAAACAGGTAGTGCCCGGGTTTCCCCGGAAACATCAGGTAAACATTCACTGTAATCTCTGTGACTCTGTCTGCATATTTCTCTCCCCTGTTTATGGCTGGATTGGCCACTAAAACATCAACATTCACCATGACTCCTGTCTGACATGATTTGAGTTTTGTACAATAAGTAACATTTTAATAACGATGACGACTTAAAGCGCCTTTACGAGAAGCAGAGTAAAACTTTACATTCTTTAAGTGAGAATAAAAACAGCTCAGGTCTGTTAGCTAAAATGATCAAACTTTACCTTGATAAAACTTGAACCGATAATAGGTAGGAAAATGAATCTAAAATGAACAATACCCTTAGATAAAGACAATTCACATCTGCATAAACCTAACATTTGTTATGTAAGCATGCAACATTATGTAATAAATTAGCTGAGCACAACTGACCTTTGCTATTAGTAATAATAACCTGATAAATATCAAACTCTTGAATGTTATTTACTTAATGTTATTTACTTAATAATAGTAATAATATTTACTTTACAATATTTCGTTGTTATGACTTCCTTGTTCACCACTCCAGCCGCATTAGGGCGGAGTTAAGCTAGTTTAACTCCGCCCTAACTAAGCTCCTAGTTTAAAGCGCAGTCGGTCCCTTCGCAGTTCAGTTCAGTTCAGCGGACGGTTCAGTGGAGGCGGTAACAACATTTCTGTTGTAATGTCAACAGCAGCTGATCTCTGTGAGATTTTCTTCAGCCGTTCAGGATTTTGGACTTTTATCTTCTTCGTGGTTTTGGCCTGGACGCCTGTTAGAGGTAAGAGCTGCTGCTTTTCTCCTCAACTTACGTTAAACTGTTACTAAGCAACCAGGAAATGTTTTCATTCAAACTTTGAATGAAGCAGTTGGTGAATGGCTCAGCTGTTTTAGACGGGATGGCCGTTGTTCTGTCAAGTTATACATTCAAAGTGAATTCAGTCAACTATCAGATTATAATACGATGTCAGTGTAGCATACGGCTAAATCAGGATGTCTACAGCTGTTAATAACAAAGTTCATGACGATCTACGTCATAATTCTATGTTGCTGATTCAATAAAACCATGTGGTAATGACCTATATATATATATGTGTGTATATGTATATATATATATATATACATATATATAGTAAGGGATTATATATATACTGCATATAATATATATATTTATATATAATATATAATATATAATATATATATATATGACTGACTGATAGATATAGCCGTCTGTTCGTGCTAAGCATATGCTGGTCTGACACAATACCGTCTCTTTTTAAGTAACTTATTTGTATCTTTGTTTGTACTGTTTATACTTATAATATTAAACATAAAGCTCACGTACAGAGTTGGTCTGAACTACTACATTAACCGTCATGCACTGCTGCTGCTCTTCAAATTGTTTAGCCGCCAGGAGTTTCAGCAAGTCTGGATCTAAATTCATAAACTTTATTAAAGAGATTAAAAAGAAACGCTGTTCATTGATATTAAAACGTATCCGTCGGTTGTCCAATAATAATTGTTCAGACTTTTATTTGTAAGTGATGTTTCCATTATTTAATGTTTATTCTTGATATTCAGTCAGCTTTACGTCACTGATGGCGATCAGAAAGCACACAGTAATATTTTCTTTTTTCCACTTGTTTACTTTGATTTGGGCAGAATGATAAATGTGACATTCTGGCAAATTTCACAAACACCTGATTATTTTACAAACTTTCCGGAGGAAACCTGGTGGAAACCCAGTCCTCTACAGATGGATTGTGTTTCTATCTGTGGGTTTTTCCCTCTTGGGGAAACTAGAATGAAATGTTTCGCTCAAACACTGAAAGTTTCAGGGTTTTACTTTAGTCTCATGATCATATCTATGAAACCTAATGAAACCTTCCCTGTGCCTCCAGGTGACCTCCATCTGGTTGGTTCGTCTCAGCCAATCGTAGCGGCTCCTGGAGATGACGTCCTCCTCCCGTGTCGGGTGGATCCTGAGTGGGACGCCGTGGGGAAGACGGTGGAGTGGTCCCGACCGGACCTGAGGCCGTCCGGCCCCCAGAAGCGTACGGAGTACGTGTTCGTGTACCGCTTCAGGAAAACGGACCGAGACATGATGATGGACACGTACATCCAGAGGACGTCTCTGTCCCAGGACGGCCTGAGGCGAGGAGACGTGTCTCTGACCATCAGGAACGTCAGCCTGCAGGACCACGGCAGGTTCCGATGTTTCATCCCACGCCTCGGGATTGAAGCAGAAGTTCTGCTGGTTGTCGGTGAGCAAACGGGTCCAAACTGCAGGTTCTGATCCGGATCTGTTGGCGTTTTTCCTCATCAGTCCTGTTATTGCTTCTGTTTCAGATCCAAACTTTGTTTCAACGACGACAACAGAGACGGTTCCTCACAGAAACCTCATCACTCCGACGCCACAGGAGGAAACCAGCAGGAGCGGTGAGTCCGCAGGTCCAAACTCTGATGCTTCAGGTTCTGATAATAAAACAAGTTTCACTTTGTTTTGAGGTTTTCTGACATTTTTCTTGTTTTATTTCAGGTCAGCGGTCCAGGCTGTTTTTTTTTTTCCCCGTTATTCTCTTCATCATTTCTCTATGTTCAGTTTTCATCTTAATCATCTTCAACTTAACGAAATGCTCCAAAAACACAGAGTAAGTCAGAAATAATTCAAATAAATCAGCGATTCTTTCTTATAATCATCATCAGATGATTAATGAAAAATATTGAACCTATTGCAGATTTCTAAATAACTTCCGAAGTGGAGCCTCTGCCTTGCGGTCTGAATGCCTTGCTCAAGGGCTGACCTGTGTTGATGTGGAGGAGAACTCCAGCCAAACTCGTGTTCTGGTTCCTGATCCACCGCAGCGCCATGGAAACCGTGGAGACAGAGGGGGTTGAGTCAGTCAGCCTGAGGTGTATCGATGAATCCAGGTGAGTCTCAGATGATGAGGTCATATCATGATGTCATATGATAGTGATAGCAGCAGGTGGGATAAAACGCTCTTTGTTTGACTCTGGACTTTTTCTTTTGTTCTCCTGAAGGTTCTTCATAGAGCAGCTCAAAATCTCTGTAGGAATCCCCACAGATTACGTTTCACATAAACATGAGAAAATGTTCTCCAAAGAAGAGAAGCTCGTCTGTTGTTGCCAACTACAGAAATACTCAGATGATTCTGCAGTTGTTGGGTGAATCAGAGAAAGACAAGAGAGCCGCTTCGGGTCACAGAGGGAACAATCAAATCATCTAAAATACAAAAAAACAAAGGAGATGATTATTGATTTCAGGAGGAACAGGATTGTATCAAACCCTATTTCCATCATGGGAGAAGAAGTGGAGGTGGTTGAGGATTATAAGTACCTCAGTGTTCATCCAGACAGCGGATTGAACTGGAGACGCAGCAGAGACGTGTCTCTAAGAAGGACGGAGCGGCTGGACTTCTGCTCCAGCTGAAGCTAAGATCCTTCAAGGTTTGCACCAAGATGCCGCAGATCTTCTGTGAGTCTGTTGTTGAGAGCATCATCTCTTCTGCCGTCATCCGTCTGAGCAGCAGCAGCAGAACCGGGCTCAGCAGCCCGATAAAGGGGGGCTTGTTCTGTTCTGGTTCTGGTTCTGATCTGGTTCTGCTCTGGGGACGACTGGAACCTCTAGAGATGATCATGCAAAGAAGAATTATTGATGAAATTATGGACAACTCTGACCGTCCTCTTCACCACACTGTCTTAGAAAGACAGAGCATCTTGAGTCAGAGGCAGTGCAGTACAGACTGCTGCAGGAGCTTTTCCTGCCATCACCATCTACCATGCCTCTTGAAACTAATGAGCTACAACATTTAATTTACCTTCAAGTATTTTTGGATTTAAATCTTCTAGGATTGTTTTAACTTATTGTACGTCTGTTTAACGTCGCCATGTTGATCTGGTATCATCTCTGGGTTTGATGTATTGATTTAGTTTGGACGCTGCTGTCTAAGCACATGTTGCATCTTTTCAACATGAACCTCAAACATTTGTTAGAGGAGATCTGCAGAGCAGGTCAGGCTGTGAAACGTTAGGAAATATTTAAATGTATGTGTGAAAAAGGAAATATGAAGGAGAACTTTTTTTATTTTGTCAGCTATATTTAATGTCTGCACTAAACCAAATCCCTCAATGTGAAAACATTAATGTCCGAGGTGTTTTCCTTGTGGAAGACCTGCTGTGGTTTCATGACAAACTCATTTATTTTCACGTCATTCCTGGAGAAGAGACATTTTTAGAGAAATGCTGTTAAACACTGTGGGGAATTTAATATCCTGGATTATATGGATATTTTTTTTATACTGTAACTTATTTTGCTGCTTAGACACTTGAGGTACTTTAGTTGCTACTAGTTGGCTGAAAACCTTTTATCAAGTTAATAAATTAAACATAAAGCCAGAAATTTTTCAGACTTATTTATTTTTTCTACTGCCGAATATGTTTTGCAATAAATGAAGTATTTCAGATTTCTGTAAATATATTTGAGTTTTCTTCTGTCTGCTGCTGCTCTGAATTAGCGCCTCTGTTCAACGATTTTAAATAGACCCGACCTCTGACCCCTGGTCAGAACATAAACATGTTTCCTTCCTGTGATCTGTTGCCCATGAAAGATTTCATGATCTACAGTTTTCATGGCTTTCTGAAGGTTCTGTTTGGATTAAGGTCTGGACTTTAACTAGGCCATCCAAACTGAGACTGAAATCAACAAATAAGAACCTTTTCTGTTACTTTATGTTTATAACGTGACAAAAATTGAAAAGATCTAAGGGGTGTGAATACTTTTGCAATGCAATGCTGACCTGAATGATCTTTGCTTCTTTACTGGATTTATTTGAAATTCAATAAATCAGAATGTTTTCTGCATCTGGAAACTTCACTGCAGTTTGTCTCATCCGAGATAAAAAACCCCCTTCCTTTGTCTCAGATGAGATCAAACCTTCAGGAAGCAGGTAGAAACAGATCCCAGCCGGGAATCACCTGAGATATCAGGTGTGATCATGTTCTATCAAACCCACTGATGGGTTTCAGCTTCTTTCTCAACTTTCAGATTAAATAGTTTCTTCTTTTACTTTCTGGTCCTGAAATAAAACACTAAGGGGAAATCCAATCAAAGTGGAAACAAAAGTACAAAATTAAAATCCCTTCAGCACCATTATGACAAGCCAGTCATAACAAAGCAATTGGCTGTGAATTCCCAAAACTCCCTGTGGGGAGTGGGGGGAATACCCCCCTTAATCTCCATTGCAAAGGAGATTAAGGGGGGTAATCTTCAGACCAAGTCATTAAAATAAATGAGTTGTTACTGAAATTAAATGAGCAGTCAGAATTTATTCTGTAATCTTGAATCAACTTTCATCTAAATTGAGAAATCTCGCTAACTGATTTTCTTGTAAAACTGAATAAATCCAGGATTAGACTTGGTTGCATTTTGTTCGGACGCACACACACACACACACACGCACACACCCCCACAAACACCCATTATTGCAAGGGTATCTTTGTGGGTTTTCCATTGACCTCCATTCATTTCTACAGCCTAAACTTTACCCTGACCATTACTAGTATTTTCCCAACCCTAAACTTTATAAAAATCAAATTCAAACCTTAACTCTAAACTTGTCCCCTAAACCCAAACAAGAGGTTCCACCATATTATGATCAGGTTTTTGTCCCAATAACACCTTTAGGCCTTCAGAATGTTAGTAATTATGCTAGAATTTCACCTAAATTTTGTATTTAGGTCTTTCTCTGGCATATTTACCAACATTCTGAAGACCTCTATCAGTTTGAATATGCCAGCCATCATACAGATAATATCAGTTTACAAGTGAAACATTCCATTCCGTCACTTCTAGATAAGCAAACCCATCCAAAAAACCTTTCACTGACTGCAGCTCAGCCTTTGACACAAGTATCCCCGATGTGGCTGATAAACATGGAAAGTCAGACACACAAACCTTCATGGTGAACAACAGTCCTCAGATGAAAACAAAGATCTTCTGCAGCTGGTGATAATCATGCTGTCTGGAAAACATGACAAAAGAAATGACATCATGAGGAAAGAGCACCGTGTGGAAGAACTGAAAGGCATCCAAACATCAGCCAAGACGTTACAGAGGATTGACTGGATAAGAAAACAAGGCCCAGTTTGTCATAACACTTCGCACAACTATCACTACACTTTAGCCAAAACTCTGAAAACACGTCTCGTTTAGTTCAAATCATGTCAAAAGAATTTTATTTATATTGTACTTTTTAACAAGGCACTTCCAAGAGCTTTACATCATAATAACATCATAAAATCAATATGAAACAAGCAATAAGCTGAATGTTGTTACGAAGGTTTGTTCAGAATTCTGTAGAAGGAACCTCATAGTTATAGGTTCCCCTCGAGCGCTGACTGCCGTCCCTCAGATGGGAAACAGCAGCAGATAACCAGATCAGAGCTGAGAAACAGCTTTACTACTGCTGAGCCGCCTCCTTTTTAATTATGCCAGAAATATGCTGATGGCCTGGGATGAAAAGGAGAATCTGGCTGCATCTGTTTTGACAGGACACAAGCGCTCCTACTCTGTTTACAGCAACAAACAGCAAGCTATTAGCCACAGAAGCTGATGACTGCAACATTAAAGTTGCCAACTGAAAGCCTGTTTTGTTCTCTGCAATGCTATTTGATATAGTGCCTAGTCTGTAACAACAGAAATCTGAAACAAACTTCCAGAAAACTGTAAAACAGCTGAAACACTGACTTCCTTTAAAACTTGACTAAAACCCACCTGTGTAGAGTTGTATTTGAAATGTCATCAATTATGAATTTAACGATGACGTTTGACTTAATGTAATGTTTTGATTGTTGATCCTATGTTGCATGTTTTTGTGTTTGTTATGATGTAAAGCACTTTGAAATGCCCTGCTGCTGAAATGTGACATTGAAATGTGAAATACAACGATCAGCAGGTAAATTCAGTGACTTGGGCACATCGACATGTGACAGGAGGAAGCTGAAATCGAACCTACAACCTTCCGTCACAAGGCGAATACTCAACCCCAGTCAAATGGACAGAGGGAAGCTATTTTTAGTTCAGCACAAGCATCAGTTACTTAATTAGCTGATATTTTATTGGCTAATTCACACATAAGTAAAAGTTATTTTTGTCTGTGAATGAAATCAAGCGGTATTCAAGCGTCTAAAACTATCAAAAACAACAAAACAGTTGTTCTCTTTTTTGGTTCTGAGTCATTCTCGGATTTCTGTTGTAACCCTCAGTCATTCTCCACATCCTGGAAAAACAAGCAGGCATAGGCATGTCTAAGATAAGCCTTACAGCCCTTCCTGGGAACTGAGGTGTAACGTTTTGTCCTACGCTGTATCCTGTAAACACGACTCTTTTCCTGCCTCCTTACCAGATCAATTGAAGCTCATGCAGTCGTTACTGAGAGCTGAAATGGAGCACAGAGGACTTCAGTTAGACCGAAGTAACTTCTCCTGTTCGATCTGTTTGGATCTACTGAAGGATCCGGTGACTATTCCCTGTGGACACAGTTACTGTATGAACTGTATTAAAGAATACTGGAATGGGGAAGATCAGAGGAGAATCCACAGCTGCCCTCAGTGCAGGAAAGAGTTCATACCGAGGCCTAACCTGGAGAAGAACTTCATGTTTGCTGCTTTAGTGGAGGATCTGAAGAAAACTGGACTCCAAGCTGACCACTGCGCTCGTCATGATGACAGGAGGAAGAACTTCTGTCGTATGGAAGAACATGAAACAGCTGCAGCAGAAAGGGCTGAGAAGCAGAAGAAGCTCCAGGAGAATCGACAACAAATCCATCAGAGAATCCAGGATCAACAGAAAGATGTGAAGCTGCTTCATCAGGAGGTGGAGGCCATCAATGTCTCTGCTGATAAAGCAGTGGAGGACAGTGAGAAGATCTTCACTGAGCTGATCCGTCTCCTCCAGGAAAGAAGCTCTGATGTGAAGCAGCAGATCAGATCCCAGCAGGAAACTGAAGTGAGTCGAGTCAAAGATGTTCAGGAGAAGCTGGAGCAGGAGATCACTGAGCTGAAGAGGAAAGACGCTGAGCTGGAGCAGCTCTCACACACAGAGGATCACAACCAGTTTCTCCTCAACTACCCCTCACTGCCAGCACTCAGTGAGTCTAAACGCTCATCCAGCATCAACATCCGTCCTCTGAGACACTTTGAGGACGTGACAGCAGCTGTGTCAGAGCTCAGAGACATTGTGCTGGACGTCCTGAGAGACACATGGACAAACATCTCACTGAAGGTCTCTGAGGTGGATGTTCTACTGTCAGAACCAAAGACCAGAGATGGGCTCTTAAATCATTCAAAAGAAATCACTCTGGATCCAAACACAGCAAACAAGAATCTGTCTTTATCTGAGGGGAACCGAAAAGTAATAAGAATGATCCAACAGCAGTTTTATCCAGACCATCCGGACAGATTCACTGAATATAAGCAGGTCCTGAGCAGAGAGAGTCTGACTGGACGTTGCTACTGGGAGGTGGACTGGACTGGCAGAGGAGTTGGACTCGCAGTTTCATACAAGAACATCAGAAGATCAGAAGGGTTTGGATTCAATGACAAATCTTGGTCTTTATATTGCACCAAAGATGGTAACACATTTTTTCTTGATGACATTGAAACTCCAGTACCAGGTCCGGTTTCCTCCAGAGTGGGGGTGTACCTGGACCACAGAGCAGGTATTCTGTGTTTCTACAGCGTCTCTGAAACCATGACTCTCCTCCACAGAGTCCAGACCAGATTCACTCAGCCTCTATATGCTGGGATCTGTGTTTATAATGGATCCTCTGCTGAGCTGATTAAACCTCAGCAGTCATTAGTGACCTGAGGTCCAGTTGGTTTCAGTTTCTTTTGTCTCCATCGTTGTTGTCATTTCTTCGCCTGTCATCTTGTTTGTTGTTTTGTTGATGCTGGAGTTTGTTTTTGTGCTGCCCCTTCCTGTTTCTGTTCAGTCATGGAGGCTACCAAGTTTCACCTGAAATAACAATATCTGTGTTTACTGAACATATTGTATAGAAAGTGTTTTAAGAAAACATTCATAAATTAATGATGAAATTTGCTAAATCGACTGACTGACTGATTGACTGACATTTATATTTATCGCTTTGTCAGACCAGGTGTTGTTCAAATCCATGTAAAGCTGAGCTGATGTAAACTGTAATTATTAGCATTATCAATAAGTCATTAGTTTATTGGACAAAGATCGGATTCTGAATCAAACTGTGTTAATAAAGTCTTTTTTTTATTGTAGTTCTGTGTTTGTTTTTGTACATTGATCAAGTTGATTCATTGTTTAAATGTATAATGACAAGTATGTAATTTCGTATTTTATTACATTTTATTATCATGTGTCAGTAATAAAAGTTATTCTTCAGAGGAAATTTTGAAACATTTCCAAATATTAAAACAAAGTGAGTAATCAGAGTTTTTGTTGTTTCAGGTCGAGGTTTGTTTTCCATCTTCAGATGGCAGGAGACCAGCATGGTCCTTAAAAGACACAACAAACTCTACACGGTTTTATATCTGTGTGAGAGGACTCACTTGGAAGACAAGGCTGAGATTATACTGTGAAGTCACCTCAAAGTTGGCCACCAGATGGCGCCAAATACCTCTGACTGGGTGCAGGTTTGGTCCCGGTCAAACTCTGGCTGGACCCAACTTTTCAACAACAGAACATGGAACTGACTTATGTGAATGTACGACAACGGATTGCAATAAGAAACTTAATTGTGTTCATTATTTAAATTAAAATAGAAGCGTATTATTAAATAGATTCATTCAACACAGACTGAGTTTATTTTAAAAAAGAATTCTGATAAATTTGGTAATTGTGGGTTACAGCAGCAAAAATCTATTTCAAGGTTCAGTGTTTGGGCCCAATAATAAAGGATTTTTAATACAAAATGTGGGTCTGAAACGTGTCTTGGTGTGTTAGTAACTAGTAATGTCATATCTGCGTCATTAGTATGTTTTCTCTGCTCTGCTTTCAGTTTATTTTTGTACCTTAAGAATCTCCCTGCACTTCTTACTGTCACGCTTTTAGTTTGAATGTGTAACCATAAACTAAGTGTGGCTTGTTAAAATATCTTACTTTAACATTCTCACTATCAAAATGACATTACTGAGATCTTGAATATGTATTCTGTAGTCAAAATGGCCCTGACTTATGTAGCAATTTGAAAGTTTAATAAAACAATGAAAAATAGGGAAAAAAAGCATAAAATGATGTTTGAAAATGCAGCAATTTCATGTTGAAAAAGGTTTGACAGCAGTTTTAGCTTTTCAAAGAGGTTTTTAAATGCATTCGGTTGGTCGGAAATGAATAAGCAGGACATTCTTCGCAGATTTCAGGAGCAGTCTGATAGTTTATGAAGTTTTTCTGTCTCCTCATATCCAACATTGCTGAGCTCTTTCTACGTTGTGGGATTTACTGACTATTTCATACAGGAAACATCAAATCCTGCAGGCAGCTGTTTGGACAGCACAAAGGGGCTTCCACGCAATTCTTAATTCAGGTATCTAAAATTGTAATTTTGACTGGTCATAATTAAGTTCAGATATCTTAAATTATAATTACGGACATGTGTCCCGTCAAACTCGTCAAAATGTAACTGAAGATATCGAGAATGTAATTACGGATAGTCCGAAAAAAGTCGCTTCACAGCTGACGTAATTTCCGGTTGTGAGAGCCGGGAACTGAAGAGCTGAGGCTGACCTGACTCATTCAGCTGTGAGTCTTTCAGCATGTTTCGTCTGAACATGTTCCTGCTCTGATGTTTTCATCGTGGATTTTTACCTTCTGTTTGTGCTGGACTCTGGTTCAAGGTGAGTTTCTGTTGCTGCTCAGTCTGAGCTCAGTAATAATAATAATAATATTAAAACTGTTTATGCGGTGATAAATAAATTTAGCTTGTCATGTTCAGAGGACTGACTTTAGAAAAAAAGTTTCAATTTGTTTTTAAGTGGGGCTGAATTTAGGATCATGTGTTTTTACAGTTTCATAACTCTTGTGTTTTTTACACTCATTGGATTTTACAGTTTTATTCAACAGTGAATCAGCAGTTTCCTTTAGAAGCTGATGTCATATTATGTCATGTATATGTAATTCATTTTTCTATAGATCTTTAAGTTTGGCTCCAAATGTGACTTAAAATCTAAAATCCTATCTCACATTTAAGTACTTACGTTAAATATTAATATTTGTTTCATTGTTCAAAATCAGTCATTTTAATTTGATTTCAGCAGTTTTACTTTTACTATGATGATGCCCTTTTATGTGCAGAACAACAGTAAACAAAGTGTTGGGGAATACCTGTCAGGGAAGCACAGAAGTCCTTTAGAAAACCTCAGATTATTTTTTGTATTGAAGTTGTTGATGTTTTTACTGTGACTGATGATGTTTTTATGACATGTGATTTATGACTCAACAACAAAAGCACCAGAGTTGCTGCAGCAAACTGACAAAACTACAGTCAGTATAAATTATAGTATCATTGAAACTTTTATTATTTCAGTAACTCAGTTCACTGGATGAAACTCAGATTAATTTAGGCTGATTATTAATCAAACTAGTTTTTATATTTGTATATCAAAATTACACCAATCAATGCCTCCAGTTTTTTGTTTAGTTGATTTATAAATACATTCTGACACAACTGGTATTTGATTACCAGCATTACTACAATAAACAATATTTAGAATCCATAAACGAGGGGAAAAGGAAGACCAGGCTTATCTCAAAAGCTCATCCTCAAAGTCTAGAGCATAAATAGCTTTTGGACCTTAGAAAGCAAAATGTAGCAAAAGAATCGGCTTACAAATATTTGGCCAGATGAATCGATGACATCTTTTTCCCAGCTGCTGTGGAGCATCTGCTGAAAACCTCAAATCCCTCATTGGCTGTTTGCATTGGACCATAGAGACATGAATGCAGTTTTAACAGTTTCTCTTGTCTGGATACAATATTTCAGCGTTTCACCACAAAAGCTGCCTTCATGACTCTCCTCTACGAACGTCAAGCCTTCCTCTCATAACCTTCACGAAAACAAAGAAGGGAGAAACACAAGCCTGTACTTCTTTGGACAAACTACCCAGCTTCGCTTTGGCGAAATATGTTGATGGTTTCATTGTGGATTTCTACCTCCTGCTTTTCCTGGACTCTTGTTCAAGGTAATCTGCTGATCATTCTGATCTCACAGGATTCCAGAAACCTTACAAGAAACAAAACAAATCCTCCTAAAATCGTCTTCTGAACCTGTGGAGCTGATAGGACGATGTGTTATTTACAGAAAGCAAAAGGAAATCATCATATTTTAACCTTGCTGTTCTAGCAACACGAGTTTCTCATGTTAACGATGTATCTTCACATTCTGGTGACTGGCAGAGTCAGTACATGTAGTAATAAACACGTAGGCGGCGTCTTAACCAGCAGATAAAAGCTACATTAGCTAAGCTAACATTGCTAGGTCTGTGGTCTCCATGGATTCACTGAGGGGGAATATAACTGCAGTGACTCTGTCATTGATTATCTGGAGTTGCGATTGTTATTGCTTCATTGTTTGGAAACAACGAACTTCCATTTGCATCATGAAAAAAAAAATCCAGATTTTCCAGAAATGTAAATTCCAAACACCAAGCACTTTCTTTATTGATAAAAACTAGATGGATAGAAAACGTGGGGACGTTTCTCACCAAACACTGAAAGTTTCAGGGTTTTACTTTAGTCTCATGATCATATCTATGAAACCTAATGAAACCTTCCCTGTGCCTCCAGGTGGCCTCCATCTGGTTGGTTCGTCTCAGCCAATCGTAGCGGCTCCTGGAGATGACGTCCTCCTCCCGTGTCGGGTGGATCCTGAGTGGGACGCCGTGGGGAAGACGGTGGAGTGGTCCCGACCGGACCTGAGGCCGTCCGGCCCCCAGAAGCGTACGGAGTACGTGTTCGTGTACCGCTTCAGGAAGACGGACCGAGACATGATGATGGACACGTACATCCAGAGGACGTCTCTGTCCCAGGACGGCCTGAGGCGAGGAGACGTGTCTCTGACCATCAGGAACGTCAGCCTGCAGGACCAGGGCAGGTTCCGATGTTTCATCCCACGCCTCGGGATAGACGCAGAAGTTCTACTGGTTGTCGGTGAGCAAACGGGTCCAAACTGCAGGTTCTGATCCGGATCTGTTGGCGTTTTTCCTCATCAGTCCTGTTATTGCTTCTGTTTCAGATCCAAACTTTGTTTCAACGACGACAACAGAGACGGTTCCTCACAGAAACCTCATCACTCCAACGCCACAGGAGGAAACCAGCAGGAGCGGTGAGTCCGCGGGAACCAGAACGTTTCAGAATCGCTTGTGAATCTGAGTATTTACAGTTAACTAATTTGGACTTTTTTTGTTTGTGTTTCAGGTTGGGTCCATCTTTGCCTGATTGTTTTTTCTGTCATCATTTTTCTGGGTCCGGTTTCCGTTTGCATCGTTATGAAATGCCGACAAATACAGAAAGTGAGTCAAATTTCTTCTGAGAATTTTTTATTTTCTCCATAAAACTCCATGAAAGACAAAACTTAGAAAAAAATCTAACCATTTGCCTTTGGTTGATTATTTGCGATTCCTCTTGACAATAAGAGGTAAACTCTTAGAAATCCTGTTTTCCTTTAAATGGAGCCTCATATTTTAGCTGCAGAGTTTATGATAAATGTACTAAACATTTTATTTTAATATTAACTCAGTTAAGACTCTGTACTTCCTGTCTTGCACAATCAACATCCTGCTGATCAGCAGGTTGGTCACTCTGTCACAAGTCGGCCATGTGTTGATGCTGATGCCAGGACCTTTCTTCCTCCAGAGGTCAGCAGGTCACCTCAGGATCCTCATCATCACTGCATCATATGAAGCCTCAGATGAAGGGAAATGATTGGGTTCTCCAATCATCTGAGATTTATTGCTTTGTTAGAAGAAACAGAAAAAGCAGCAAGCGGATGTACGGACCTTGGAGTTTAAGCCGTTTATTATTACTGTGAATAAAATCTTTAATGAAAAGAACAACTAAAGTTATTAAGGGGAATAAATAAGTTTTGCAATGTAACATCGGATTTTGTTTATTGTTAAAACAAAGTTTTGTTTAGGAACCTGAACCTGTTTGAGTTTCTCTGTGTAAAAGTTCAGGGTTTGAAAACATTTTCAGTGTTAAATCTGATAAAATAACTGAGCTGAGCAGCAGTTGAAGCTGCGACGCCTCAGATATGTCCGGCATCAGAGCCACGCCTCAAACTGAAAAAAAACCCAACAGCCGCTTTCTGTTGAACAGCTGACTTTACATTTCTGACCTCTGAATGTTTCATTGGTTCAACTTGATAATAAATGTTCTGTTTTTGAGACTTTTAAGTTGGAAAAATGTTTGTATTATTCCAGGGTTTTTATTTATTTAACTATTTGTTTCTGATGTTAATAAAAAAAATACCTCAGCGGACCCAGTTCTGATAGAGAACTGACTCAACTCATCCTGCCTGCATTTCACTCGACTTGTTTTACAGATTTAACCACGTTTGTATCGGCCGGCCAGCCAAATGACACTAACTATCCAAACAGCTGAACTGAATAAATGCAGAAACTCCACAGACTCAGGGACGACAGAATTTACTGACATCGATTTTTCTGTGAAACTTTAACAGGATAAACAAAGGAATACATATAAGTATCATTGCTGCAGTAACAATGTAAAATCACAGCTTACACCATTTTTATACACAGACTAGAGGTCCTACGTAGCTTAGCAACAGGCCGAGTTTACTACAACATTAAGATTCATAATTTCTCTACGAATGAAGGTGTCTGCAATAACTATTCTCATATGTGATGAATTCAACTTGTTAAATTAAAATGAGTTCTGACCACTCCCTGATGTTCCTGACCTCATAAGCATCAAAATTGAGCAGGGTGCCAAAACTTTTTTATACTTTTTAATACTTATCATTTTGCTTAGCTTTAACATAAGAAGCTTACCTCTTAAGGGTGCATATAGTGAAGCTCATACATATACTTTTACCCACGTAGCATTTCTTTTAGTGTTATATTAAAGAAACAGCAAAATCAAGGTGTTAATACTTTCATTTAAGCCTTAATCAACTTATAAACTAATCAACTCAACAGTTACCATGTGTGAAAAAATATAAGTAAATTGTTAGCAGAAACTGACAAGCAGAAGTGTCTGTATTTGCAACAGTTTCAACATGAAGAGGCGGCTTAGCTGCCTGCATCACTTCAAGGGCTGAAACAGGATGTTGCTGAGACTTAGATGTCTCAGCTAACCGTTAGTTTTTAGCACCTATGACAGACTCTGCTTTCTTAGGGAAAATATCGGCCCACCCGGCGCAGTGTTTAACCTTTAGATACATCTTTTGACTTCACACCTTTTTAATTACTTAGAAGAAGTTGGTTGTCAGACAGTTCTCAGAAAGTTGATGTGTTGCAAAAAGTCCCACTCACACCTGCGTGTGTGATATGGTGAAAGCTAAATAAAGAGAGGATGTTTCCTTATCCAAGTTAGAGCTGACTCTGACGAGCTGACTTAGACGCTGTCAACGCTCTCCATCTGCAGATGTTAAATAAAGTGTTTGTTCCTTGAAGCTTTGAATCTCAGCACCTTAATCCGGAGAACAATTGAAAGTTTTCTCCAACAAACTTATAATACAGATGTTGCTTTATGTCTGTTTCGTGATGGGCAAGAAAACAAGCAGCAGGGCTGAGGATCTGTCATGTGGCGTCAACTGTGCTGAACTTTCTGCTTTCTACTTCTTCTACTACCAAGAATGGCCACTAGATGGCGGTGCTTAACAAAATAAAACTGTGAACATAACATTGATATCTGGCTCATTTGGCAAAATATCATATTTTAAAATCAAGAACCTTGAAGCAGGTTGTAAATATTTTTATAGTGTTTTTTCATTACTGATGCAGTAAACTAATCTACACTTATTTCTGTTAATTATCAGAATTAATAAATCAAATAAACATAAAAGAATTAGTATTGTTTATTCTATTTTTTATTTCTTTTTTTTTATTTGCTTACCTTTCTTGAAGCATCGAAGCTGGTTTTACTTCATTTGTTTCTGTTCAAGGAACCAGACCAAGGACAGAGTCAGTCTGCAGCCCATCGGTTCTGATCAGGTCCAGTCAAATAGAATCAGCTCCAGAATAATTTATTGATCCCAAACAGAAATCAAATGTTGTAACTCGTTAAAGATGGAGACGACAGGAAGGACCTGCTGCAGCGGATTGTAGAACCTGATCAGAACCAGACCCAGAGCAGTGGACATGTCCCCCTGCAGCAGAGTCCACCGGAGGCCGTCCTCCTGTCCATTCAGTCGGTTCTGGTCCAAAGTCCAGGAACTGGACCAGAACCCGAGCAGGAGGTGAGGCGCTGCCAGTTAAAATCAGAGATGGTATCGGTCAAAAAACTCGGGTCTCGAGTTTTTGATAAAAGAACTGCAAGAAAGACGTTTCTGTGTCAGACAGTAAACACAACACTGTCACCACGGCAATGGCGCGTGCTGCTTCCTGTTTGTCTCCATGGTAACCTGGTCAGGTGCGCCTGGCCCCGCTCCAGGCCAGGAGCGGGGCCTGGAGCCGCTCCTGGCTACAGCAGGAGCAACCAGCAATGGTGCTGGTTGCTGTTGTTTCTGGATCTGTACTGAGTCTGGAGACCGACTGGACAACCTGAATGAGGGACAATAAGTCAGGTTCACTCAGATTAAATCAGGTTAACTCAGATTAACTGAGGTTAACTCAAATTAACTCAGGTTAACTCGGTTTAACTCAAATTAAGGTTAACTCGGTTAACTCAATTAACTCTATATCGTTGTTCTGGGCTGATTGTCCCTCAGTGAGGCCGTTTATCAGCCACTCAAAGAGACTCACATGACAGTTGTTATAACAACAGCAGCAGATCTTTAATGTTTCCTGGAAATGTTCTTCAGGTGATAGAAGACCGACTTTGATCAGCCTGATCTCTGGTTTCCAGCTGGAAGAACTGAAGCTGACTCTAGATCTATAACTCTAGATCTATAACTCTGAGGTCACCAACTCCAGTCCCCAAGGGCTGCCATTCTGCAACTTTTTCCTTCATTTCTGCTCCAAAATGTCTGAATTCCCTCAGCAGCATCCATTCATTCATTCATCTCTGTAATAGGGTGGGAACAAGCAGGTTTTTTGATACTGGTGTTATAGTTTCTGATCTATAAATCTAGCATTAGAACTCTAGAATGTTCCTCTTTTGGTCCAAGCATCATAACTTCAGTTTCTGTCCAGATGGAAGTTATTCTTGTTCTAGTCTGAGCTACATGCATGCTGTTAGCTACCTAATGTTAGCTACTTACTGTTAGCTACATACTGTTAACTACTTGCTGTTAGGACTTGCTGTTAGCTACTTGCTGTTAGCTGGAGGAGTCCTGGAATGGTGCCTTGAGGAACTCCAGCTGGTTCTGGTCATGGAGCTGCTCTCTCTCTAATATTTAAGATGTATTTTGGTGGAAAAGTTTTCACACCCCAACAGTTTGAGTTATGATAAATAAATTAGTTTATATCAAGCTAACACAGATGATGGTTTCTGTTAGGACAGAACTTTCCCTTCCAGCTTATCTGACTGGGGAAAGTTTTCACACCCTAAACCCAACCTCAGAGTCTCTAGCGTCAGTCTAGGTGACCTGTGACCCTCTTTGTTGAACTGATTTGATTCAGACTCTTTGGAGGTTTTAGAAGCAGGAGGTCAGGCTGCAGCACCAGACTTTGACTAGGCCACTCCAACACCTTGATTTGTTATATTATTTTTGGATTTCTAATATTTTCAAACAGAAAACCAGGACAAATCTGCAAAGATGTTTCAGTTTATGTCTGAACATTTCAGATTATTTTGATGAAACTTTAATTGACTTGATTTGATAAAGAAAACAAGGGAAAAATGAAACTTTTAATGTTTTTATTGGTCAGAAACATTCAGGTAGTCTCAGTTTTATCAACAATAACAATAATTACTACAGTTTTAGAAATGAAATTAGTTCTGCTGGACGGTTCTGGTCATGTGACACTTTGAACCAATCAGAGAGCAGATCCAGGACATAGTGGGCGTGGCTTATGTTCCACAGCAAATCAGTTCTTCTGTTCATTCAAATGTGTGACCACAATAAATAAAAACAATGAAATGTTAAATAAAACAATAAAACAAATTCAGAAACCCATAATAAATACCACATGGTTCATGTTCTCACTTTCTCATTTTATTTCTAATATGAAGGAAATATTTCTGACTATGAACATAAAATTTTCACTTCCTGCTCATTTTCTTTCTCTCAAATACTTTAATGTCAAACTAAAGTAATCAGATTACTTTTCTGTAGAATCAAACCCAGTAAAGGCTTTCCTGCTTGGCTGAAAGTTAACGAGGATTAAATGTTCACCTAACTGTGTTTACAGCTGGATGTTGACCTTTGACCCCATCAGGAACAACTCATGCTACTGATTAACATGAACTGAACCTCCGACTGGAGGCTAATAGGGTCGAAGGTCATCTACACTGATGATACAGACTCAACATGTCAAACTGGGAAACCCAATTTGACCTTTGATCTCCTACAGAGACCACCAGCCTGCTGAGGGAGAGGCTCACCTGGGTTCTTCAGACTGCTGAGGAACCAGAACCAGAACCAGGTTCAGGCGGTCTGCAGGGGAGGCTTTCTACCAACCATGATCTACCTATCTATCTATCTATCTATCTGCTTGTGACCACTTCCTATTTGGGCTGAACCCTAGAACTCTCTCTGAGTCGCGGACCAGGCCCAACCGGGTCAGAACCAGCAGAGTACACATCTGAACTGTTCTCAAATGAGACCTGACCACCGCAGGAAGTGATGTCACAGCTGTTCTGACTTCTGATTGGCCAACCTGATACATACATGGCTAACCCTAACCTAACCCTGTCCTAACTCTACCTGACCCTATAACCACACCTGGGCTCTGAGGGGGCGGGGCCACAGCAGGTAGCTGCAGCAGCGTCTGAACTGAGACGAACTTTGTGGTTTGTTGTTCTGGTTAGACTGGAACGGCCTGGTGAAGGGGCGGGGCCTTCTGCTCAGGTGAGTTGGTGTTCAGGGGAACGAGCTTCACGAAGCCGGGGGTCCTGCAGGTCGTCCAGGTGAAGACCAGAACCAGGAGGAAAACGACCACAACCAATGATGAAAACCTGCAGGCAGAGGAGCCATTAGCAACATGGCAACCCCCAACATGGCAACCCCCACTGACCCAGCCAATCAGGAGCCAGATTGACGCAGCATTCAGCCAATTAGAGACCAGGACTGAACCACCAATCACCTGATTGGTGGAAACCATCCTGAACCACAGCAGAACCAGGATCAGAACCGGTTAACCGATCCGTACCAGGATCAGGACCACAACCAGGAACAGAACCAGAACTAGGACTAGGACCAGGACCAGGAACCAGAACCAGGACCACAGTCAGTGTCAATGCCAAGTTCTTCTCTCTTCTGGTTCTGATCCACTGATCCAGGTTGTGAAATTGAAGTTTGATGATCCGGTAGCTGCTGGCTATGAGCTGCTAATGGACTAGAACCGGTCGGTTTCAGAACCACTAACATGAGCGATACTTACGCAGCACCGAGTCCGATCCAGAGGGAAGCAGGAGAACCTGAGGACATTAGAAGCAGGAGGTCAGAGGTCAGAGGAGGTCAGAGGAACCAGGATGATCAGTCAGCCCCTTATTGACAGCACTGATCTTACCCGGCATCTGGGCCGGCGCTGGTACCGGTGTGGTTCTGTTCATGCAGACAGAGTCAGCGTAGGCAGAACACGGAACCATGGTCTGCTGGAGAGACTCTGCACACAAGGAGACAGAACCGAGTCAGAGCCAGAACCAGAACCCGGTCAGGATCAGGACCAGAACTGTAAATAGAACTGGAACCAGAACCAGAACCATGAGCAGGATCAGGACCAGAACTAGGACTAGAACCAGGACCAGCGGGTGAGCAGCAGCTCGTCTCACCTGAACAGTCGGTGCAGGGAGAACATTTGGTTCCGTATCCAATTCCGTCCCGGGCCGTGCAGTTCCTGGCCACATAGAAACCTACGGGCCAGAACCAGAACCAGAACCCTGCATCATCATCTTCATAATCATCCTCATCATCATGATAATCATCATCATCATCAGTGCTTTACCTTCTGGACATGGCTGACAGATCAGTCTCGGTAACTGAGCAGAACTTGGGCCCAACATCATCAGCAAAACCACACAAACCTGGAAACAGAACCAGAACCAATGAGAACCGAGCCCAACCAGAACCAGTGAGAACCGGATACAGCCTGTAAGTCAGACTCTCTCTGTATCTGCAACCTTTAGAGCTTCTGCAGTGTTTTCCGTTGCCTAGCAACCGGAGGCAGTTACCTGCATAACTGAGGAAGCCCCGCCCCCTCTTACTTGGCATGAATCCGTAAACACCGGAGAAGTTTAAGATCAGCAGAACTGGACCAGAATCAGAATGAACCGAAGGTCCTGATCTACACCTGTCTCACATGTCCACCTGTCCTTCTGTCCTCCTGTCCACCTGTCTCACCTGTCCTCCTGCCCTGGACTAGACTCTGAACCTCACAGGCAGCTGAAGGCAGCAGACCTGCAGCTCTCTACACTGAGCCTGATGACTGAGCGGTTCTGGTTCTGGACTGGTTTTAAGCTGCTGGTACCACTCTGTGTCTCACCTGCATTTTGTCCATCCTGTTGGTCCAGAATCAGAACCGGAGCGTAGAGAACCGAGAGACGGAGGATCAGAAACAGAGGGTCAGAGAGACTCCAGGAAACAGCTGTGAAGGAGGCAGCCTCATGGCTCCATAGATAAACCACGTGACCACGCCCCCTGTTGATGTGACCACGCCCACTGGCTTTCTCTCCCAGGAAGAGCCGTAGAAGGGTGGTGGGGTGTGTCTTGTATCGGTCATTTCTGCTGAAACTCGTCTGTCCAGGTTGTGTTTGTCTTCTGGACATGTCCTCTCCGCCCCTTTGGACTACCAAGGTCCAACCTCTGAGACGTCCAATCATCTGTCTCCATGCATCTGATCCGTAACATTAATCGTTGACAGGGAGTCCAGTTCTCTGATCGACCTGGTCCACAGTTCCTCCAGAACCTTTTTTGTTCGTTCCATTAGAGATCCATTTAGCTAAAGATTAATCTGGAACCGACCCGGCAGCACTCAGGGACGGAGCGAACAGAACTTTCAGAACATCTGATCCATAATAAACCAACAAAAAATTTAGTATGGATCAACAGACAGAACCTCCAGCTGCAGGACTGGACCTCAGCTGGACCAATCAGAACCAGACATCAGCTAAGCCCGATCAGAACCAATCAGAACCAACCTCTGCAGGACCTAACAGGGCCTGCAGAGGCCCAGAACCAGGCTCCCTGCTCCCCAGGGAGCATCCTGCAGCATAGAGGGGCAGACCTGAGAGGATTTCCTGTTGGTGGAGGACTGGAAGTCTCCCAGTCCAGAGGCTCCGCCCTCCAGGAAGCTTTTAGTCAGTCACAGAGTTCACTAGAACCACGGGGTTACAGGGTTAAACCTCTGAACTGAATTTCTGAACTGACTCACTGAACTGATACTTTGCAGAGTGATGGTTGCCTCTCCTCCATGAGGCCATCGTATCAGGCCAGTCTGCCTGCAGCTGAAAACAACCCAGAGGTGAGTCTCAGCATGCAGGAGCCGTGCAGATCACCTGTCCAGGTGACAGCAACATGGCCACCTGATGCTGCTTCAGGTCTGACTGCTGCTCATAAAACACCGAGAAAGGTTAGCAAAGTTAGCAGCTAATGGAGTGACACAAGAGTATCCATCATCCATCCATCATCTAACCATCATCCAACCATAACCCCAGCTCCTCTGGGTTATTTCCTTTTGAAATCTGTGATATATCTTCACCTTTAGGAAGGAGTTTTTGTTACACAGGAGAGGAAATGTTAGGAGAACTCTTCTCTGAGAATAATGGGAAACTCCGCCCTCTGGTGGTGGAAAAGAAAGGAAGTACAACATTCATAATGGATGTGGATCCAGTTCAGATATTAATAAGAAAAAAAAACTGAACCGATGTTTTCTGCCATATAAAACATCTGTATTAAGAATAATAAAATTGAAATAAAAAATAAGAACATGAAACACATATTTGCTAATTTTGTAAAGATGTTTCCGAATGTAATAGTGAAACCACAATTTGACCGTGATAAACAAAACAACAATAGCAATGTGTTGCCTGGATTTCCCCTCTGAAGGTCAATAAAAGATTTTCTGTTCTGTGTTATTGTCAGTCCAAACATATTTTGAAATTTAAAACAGCAACAAAAAGAAAAAAATTCAATTTTGGTAAATATTTAAACATCAAAACTCCCTTTAGTTGTTTTTACAAAACTACCTAAAACGTCAAAATATTTAACATTTGACTTGTAGGGAATCCCTCATAGAGGAGATTTATTTCTACTTCATATAATTTATATCTATCAACAAGTTTCAGTGTAAAATAATTTATCAATTACTACATTATTTTGAAAAATATTAAGAGGATAATCTTACTCTTTTGAATCAAGATTGGTGAAAGTTTGATATATTATTTATCATGATATATAGATGTTTCACTGTTTATGCTTTATTATTTTGCTATTCTATAGTATTTTATTACTTTTATTTGTAAAACATACTTGTGAAGGACGGCCGGAGGTGCGGTATTAAAATCCACCGCAAGGTGGCAGCAGATGCCCTGAGCCTGCTTCCAGTTATTCAGAGGAAGTGGGAGTTCAGATTATTCTCTTTGACAGATTCGGATTGACAACTAAAGGGTCAATATGTTTTAAAAAAGCATCACATAAACTCAGAGTTTTGAGTTCATGTTTAATACTGAATGTATAAAATGTATTTATGTTTAAATTAAAGACAAATATATCTTTTGTCAGCACATAAATCAACAAATAATCGACTTTAAAGCAGTTTCTTCACGATATCTGCAATTAATTAATTTTAAAGGAGTTGTTGGTGTTATTTTTATTATATTTAATGATTTCTTCACTGCGAGTTTTTTCATGAATTGTATTGATTTATTAATTTTTCTCTTATTGACGCTGTAATTTCCCAGGCAAAAGCACCATGGGACCCCCTGTTGAGCTGTCCGTGGTGCTGAAACACTAAACACAGCTCTCCTCTTCTTCTTCTTCTTCTTCTCTCTTTATTTTAACCTTTTGTTTTCTACAAACGACTGCTATTTGATCATTATAGAGAATTATAATATCTCGTGCTCTGCAGGGCGGCGCGTGGATGCTTGAGGGCGGCGTGTTCACGTGACAGAAGGGTTCAGCGCCCTCCTAGTCAAAGATCGTCTATTTTCAAAAGAGAGTACTCGTATATTTACAGAACTTTAAGTTGTTTGTTGTTTTTTGTTTGTTTGTTTGTTTTTTAAAGAAATTTATTTTTGACTAATTTACACATAATGAAGATAATAATATCCACTGCAAAAAGAGGAAAAAAGAAAATGTTGACTTTTTCTTTTAAGTCAACAACATCCGCATTACACTGTAGAGTTTTTCAGATTATAGATCGAGTCAAAAAATGAAATATTGTTTTAAAACATTATATTTAATCAAAAAATAATAATAAAAATAATAACAATAATAACGATAATAATAATAAAATGTCTCTTATTATTACTATTATTATTATTATTAATTTATTTATTTATTTTTATTTTGAAAAATATACCAAGGGTTATATTTCATTTCGAAGTCCCATTTAAAGAATTGATTTTCAACAATCTTAAATTAAATGTGTAATATAAATAAACATATAAAATTAACAGTATGTAAATTTGATAAAGTGTCAGATTTAATTAATTTGTTCAAATTATTACACTCATAATGACACGTTTTCCTTTTTCCAGCTCTTTTCAAAAACTGCCCGATATTTCCAGTCGGGGTGACTCATATTGTTATTAGACGATCTGTGTCCGCCTGAAAATAGATCCAGCTGGGTTTGGTCTGACCATCATCATCCTCGCTGGCTCCTCTTTCCTCCAGTTTCCTCGGGAAAATCGGACTGTATCCGCCGCTACCTGAAGGATTTACCGACACTTTCTCCTTTTAGCGCGAATTAAAGCCTCCAGTCCGCCGGAAATAGCCTGAAATCTTTATTTCCGCTGTTTATTTCTACCTGTGAAGCCGAAGAGAGGATGTCTGTCGCGGGGCTGAAAAAGCAGTTCCATAAAGCCACCCAGGTAAGAAGACAACATGTTCATTCATTTGTTACTTTTCCATGTTTGGGTTTCTTTTTCTGCAATAATTACACATCAATGCGCCTGAATTGGATGAAACTCAGTTTATTTACTGAAACCTGAAGAGCTGCGAGGTAAACACTGAATCTCATTTCCTTCATTATCCTTAACACGCTCCAATTCTTCATAAATATAGTTTCTAATGTGTTTATTTTATCCAATTAAAGCCGTGATGTGTTATTTGGTAACACTAAAATATATATATTTGCTGATATTTCCAGTTTATAATGTTTTGTTTTAGATTTTTCTAATTAAATTCTCAATCGGTTGCTGTTTTATTGTGACATTTGAACAATTCTCGCGACATTTTGTGTTTTTAGCGTTAAAATGAGGGTGAACCCCCTTCTGAAACATTATGTAACAGTTTATGTGCTGGAAGTCTGCAGAGCTGATTGGCTGTTGCTTCAAGCAACAGGGAATTCCCTCCATCCTCCTCCACATTCTTCTGCCGTCATCCCTCCATCTTCCCTCCTTCCTATTTTCTTTACTTTCTTCATCACTCTTAATTAGCATGTCTTGATTTTTATTTTGTCTCAGATCATGCAAACTGCCATATCACTCCATCATTCCTTCTCAACTTTCCATATGAAAAATCTCTAAATTAGTTTATTTTAACCTTTATTCATCTAGTTTATGCTCTTTTTTTCTTTTAATTTATTCTGATTAAAGGTTGTTGTGGCTCGTTTTAAAAGCCCATCGAGGTTATTTAGTAGAGCCTTTATGAAAGCGGTTAGAATGAGGGCAAAGGTCGGGTCTGGTGTGTTTTGTTTTCTACATATAGCAAAATAATATATTTAGCTATTAGCTGAAAACTCTGGTCTTTTTTTAGTTTTTTTTAAAATAATTTTTTCACTATTTTGTCAATATTTACCTTTTATATCCTGAATATTTGCTAGAGATTGTTTGTTTGGCCTGAAATGTTTAATTTTATCCTCCACCTGTTGGGCTTTTAAGGCTTAACCAGAAGAAAAATTAGGGAAAAAGTTACCAAAGTCCAAAGAAAAGCCAAAAATTGTACAAAAAAAGGTAAACATTCCACATTTATGATAAAATAAATGTTTGTAAATCCAGAACTCCAAATGGCAGCTGATTCAAATTCTGTAAAAAACAATAAATCTATTATTAAGCATCTTTTGCTATCCAATTATCAATCAGTTAGTCAGAAAAAATGATTAACAGTTTGGCTCCACATTAAACTGATATTGAGTTGATCAGAAAGTCAGAGATTTTCACATTTTTAGCTGCAAAAAATGCAGCTAAATTTTTACTAAATTAATCCTTATTTAGTAAAACAATCATTTACTGTCATGATAACATATGAAAGGAGGATGGAAACGTGGATTTATCAGTTTTTAATATTCAAATCTCTTGTGTAATATTTTCTTCATCTCTGTGACATTTTTTAAATCCTCGTTTTCTCTCTGATTCTTCCTGTTTTCCACGTTTCTTGTCGCCTTTGTTTGCAGAATTTTAATAGACCTTATGTTTGTTTTGTTGCTCCCCATCTTTTTTATCATGTTTCTTCAGTCATTTTGTCAGTTTTTTTACAGCAGGTTTCTTTATTATTCTGAACACGGAGGTTTGATATTAAATTTCTCTGTTTTCCTCTGATTTCTAGAGTTTCTCCTTCATCTCATTCATTCTTCGCTCCATTTTTCCATCTTCTCTCTTTTTTTTGCCCTCAGCATCTTTTCATCCTTTCATCATCTCTCCGTCTTTCAGACTGAACCTTTACCTCTGACTGAAGCTCATCTGTTTGTGTATTTGTGCGATCAGAACCAGTCGAAGCGGCAGGCCCGGTTGTTAATGAACAGAACCTCTGACCCGCGGCTCTGCCTGTCAGCTGCCTGTTGGTTCTGTTTAGGAGACGGAGCGCGGCCGGACATCCTGTCTCCTCCGCTCAGCGTCCTCTCTGTCTCCATCTCGTTAGTCCTCCGGTTTCTTCTTCTTCACTTTGCTGCTGTTGGTTCTGGAAACCCGTTAGAGGAATGTCCAGCTTCTCTTCCAGATTTTTACATGCCGATTAAAAACTCCTAACCGTAGATTTAATGTTAGCGATGCCCCTTTAATTTTGGGAAAATCTGGATTTTTTTTTCCACCAATGAACTCTTTGGGTTTCCAAAGTTCACAGTGATGTCACCGCGCCCTGGGCGGCCATCTTGTTTGGCATTTGTGCTTTAAAGTTTCTGTTTATTTGGAATTTGAATTCAGGTTGAGAATAAAATCATAATATGATAATGCAGTTGTAATATTTTGGAAGTGAAGGGCTATTTTATAAAAACTACTTGATGAAAAAGATCAAAATTAGGAATGCTGATCATCTTGTGTCGACATATTTTGGTATTATTTATTCAATGGCTTTAAAAAGGGGTTTTAAATAGAATATGGGGCTCACTTTGTCTATAGTTTTTGATTAATTGGATTATAATTTCAGACCATGAAATTAAGTGGATTAAATAACTTTTCCTTGGTGCGCTGCAGGTTTCCCCTTCATTTCACTTTAACTTCAGAAAGATTCAAAATATCTTCATAATCCTTCTCAGATTGATGCGCAGCAGCAATTGCTTCTCTAAGGTCACTGCTGTTTTTCAGACAAAAAAGTCTGAAACATTTCTGCAGTTTTAAATTTGGTGCATCATGTAGACTTCAACAGGAAACATTAAAAATAAATAAATATCTGATAATTCCACCTTCATATCTTATCTGAGCTTCTGTTGCATCATTAAATCAGAATCTTCCTGTTTTCTGTCCGGCTGTCATCAGGACGGATTCCTGCACATCTCTGTGTCGTTTGTCAGGCGGCGCCGATAAAGAGAGGAGATGATGTTTATCGATCCCTGAGGGTGAAAACTGGGTGACTGCAGCAGAGCAGGAAGCAAAAACATAAAAATAAAAAGCACAGCAGCTGAGGAGGTCAGCGCGGGCCGTCCTGCTCGGCCTGCTCTGCGTGACTTTAGTTTTTATTCTGTTTGCTAAATTATTCATCCCTCTGGAGCCACATAGGGTCTTTATCTGGCTTTATGTGATAAACCAACACAAACTGTTGCATATTTTTACTGTGACGTAAAATAGTTTCATTTTTATTTTACAAATAAAAATCTAAAAAGTGCAGGAGACATGCAGAACGTTCTCTGTGTTGGAGCAGAGATTCGTCTAAAAGTTACAGGATAGTTTACAGCAAAGCATATGCATGTGTTGAAATGGTCTAGTCAAAGTCCAGACCTACAGTAGACCCCCGATACTCACAGGAGTTAGGAACCGCAGCCAACCTGCCTTCTAAAAATGCAGATATTAAGCTAATATTTTAATAGTTCAAACATTCATTAATACTCAGGCTGGGAAATAAATCAATAACAGTATTTACTGCAATAGACTCAGAATCGATTAAAAAATATATACAATAAAATATTCAATAGTTTCACTGAACTGAGATGTAGGCAGAGGAAAGACTGCAAGCTCAGCAACGTTGGTGGACTTAACAAACTCACTCTTTGGCTACCTAGCAACAGCCTGATGAGTAACTTGTGGTTGCCTAGCAACAACCTGTTCAACAACATGCGCAGCAGCAGTTTTAGGTTTCACCACTGTGTCTTATGACTGCTTAAAAATAAAAAACATGGAGTGAAAACTGTGGATGAAACAGGAAACGTCACCACCATTTTAGATATTTAAAACTAAAAACTAATCAATAATTATTATTATTTTATATTGGGATACATTCTTCAGCCATGTTTTCTTGTCCAGAGAGACGTCCTGTGTGTGAATTTCTTCAAACTATGTCCTCATGAGGGCTGAATGCTTCTGCAGGCCAAAACTTTATAGATTTATATTTGATTTATTTATGTTGAAAACCATCATTTTTGTTCTGCTTTGTATTATTCTGTGTTGGTCTGACAGATAAAACACTGAATGGCACCAATACCAGATAAAAGCCTCTTAAAAGGACGTCTTCTAGTGAGACATCAAAGAGTATCGACCTAATGTTCATCATTAAGGTGGTAATAGTTGACATTTCTCTCTTTATTAACTTGGATTTTAAAGAAAAGCTTGTAACTTTGAATCATAATAAACCATTTTGCTGCTTTCTGAAGCAGAGGAGATCCCACTGATCAGTTCATGGATTTGGTTTGATGTTTGAGATAAAAGAAAAGGAAAATCAAAGCATGAATCCGATGTTTGAAGTGAGGTGAGGCGTCGCCTGAAATAGATCAGGGAATCGACAGAAGGCATTATGGGAAAGCGGCTGGTGGCTCTGCAAGCCGATTGGTCGTCTCTGATGATGATGATGATGATGATGATGATGATCCCTGCGGATGTCGGCTGCTGTGATCTGATTCGCTGACATGCTTTATTCATGTTTCACACACCGAGCGCAGCGAGCCGAACGGGTGGCTGATGATTATCCTGATTAAAAACACAACATGACAAACATCCTCCATCTTTAAAAGGTAATTAGAGATTATAAAACCAGTTAATTATAAACGAAAACAAGAGCTGGCGCTGCACGTTAGCTAAGCATTAGCTCTTTTATTGCTGGACAATAAACCAATAACAATATCGCAATAGATACTGAAGGAGCATTCACTGAACTCTGATCAGAACCACACAGCATAGACTAGACTCAACAAACTCCACTCTCTTTGGTTACCTAGCAACAACCTGTTGAGTAACTAGCGCAGCAGCAATTTAAACTTTCGCCATTTTGACTCATAACTGCTTAAAAATAAAGAATAACGGAGTGGAGAGAAAACTGGATGAAACAGGAAATGTCACGACGACAGACATGTAAGGCAAAAAAAAATTAAAAATCTGACCCGGTTCCACCGGTTCTGTCTGGAGGAATGGGCCAAAACGCCAATAAACTGCAGAGAAACTTGTGGAAGGAAATCCAGAATAAACAGTTTTTAAAAACAGTTTATCAGAGTCTTTTATGCAGTTCATGTAAACATTAGCTGAAAATAAAAAGCTATTTTTGATTCAGTTTTTAAACTTTTACTGTGAAGTTGTGATGAGTAGATTTCACCGATTATGACTCACTTCTAAATAAAGTTATTAAAACTGTAATAATCAACATATTTAATCATTTTAACAGCATTGGATCATTTATGAGTTTTTCATTTTTAATTCTTAGTGTAACATTAAAAGTGATTTAATACTCGTGTTTGTCCAATGAGAACCGTTTTCCATCCTTTTTACATCATTTGATTGGTTTGTGCTGGAATCCGAACACAGCAGAGGAAACTAAAATGTAGGCCACGTCCCAGCATGGCAGCCGAGAGGAGAGTGGCAGTATCCGCAGCATCCGCGGTGTCGCGACGGCGACGGAGCAGGAAACGAGACACCGACGACCCAAATGAAACCCGAGAGCGAGAACAGATCGATGCCCAGGTGTAGAAACGCAGAACAAGCACAAAGAGCCACGAGGAAATTAGGTCAAATTCAGAAATGTAGATTTTTTTCCTTCTAATTTCGTCCCAGTTTTTATTAAATATATGAAACAGTTAGGCATGATTAATCCGATTGTGAAATAACTTGCTGAAAGACCATATTCAAAGTCATAATTTAAGTCAAAAATGTACATGCATTTAACATTTAAGTAAAAAAAAAAACTTTCTTTGTCTGTAAATATGTTCAGCCCAGAACTTAACCTGGTTCAAATTCTGAACAAATTTCCTATTAAGTTCAGTTTTATATCCAATTATTAATCTGCTGATCCAAAAATGAATCACAATGTTGCATAAAAAAGGAATTATGCATCTTATAACGTATTTCTAATATTGTAGAAAAGGGCTGAAGTGGTTCACTGATTTCTTTTTATCCAATTAATGGTCAGAGTAATTTATTAATGAAACTTTGTCGGTTTCAGCTGCAAGAAATGGAAGCTGCAAACGAAAACACTCATATATATAATGCTTATTTACACTTCGATTTCTTTCTTTGACACACTAGGCGTATTGTTTAAATATATTTACATATAAATATCGTTTTTATTCTGGTCACTGTTTAAAAAGAAAAGTAGAAAAAAAACTCTTGAAGTTACATATTTGGCCAAATTTAATTTAAATAAATAAAAAGCAGAATATTGTCTGTGGTATCGGTATTTAAAGATAGATACCATGATGCAATATCACCCACCTTTAGTTTAAACTTAAGAAGATGAACTTTATAATCAATAATTAAACTAAATCCAGTCATTTTATTCAGATTTTCAGTAAATTTATCCAAAGTCTAAAAAATTACACTACATTCTGAACTATTTGTTCAATGACAGTTTTATGTTTTTAAGCTCCATTTTTTTTAAATAAAAAAATGTTGACATTTACATTAAAGGAGGAAAAGTGGAATAATCAGAACTAAATATGACATTTATAGCTGGATATAAAGGATGTAAACAATGTAAATGTGTTTAATTTTGCTGCTATTCCTGCCGGCTCCATGGACAGTGTTGTCATGGTAACCACACGCGTGTCAGCAGAGAGCAGGCGTGATGCCAACACTCACACACTCAGACGGTTCTGGCTCGCTCTGCAGCTCAATAATTAATCATCCTTCAGGGCTTCGCACGTGACACGGAGGAAATCGACTCTTTGTTGCCGCCTTCTGTTCCAGCTGAACCGTGACCTTCGACCTCGTCACTGTGCGACTCCGACGACAACAGACGTTGAGTTTATTATCAGCTGACAGACGATGACGGTCTATGATAAACTCCCGCTAGGCGGAGGTTAAAGGTCACATCAGGAAGGATGATGGCAGCTAATTTTTCTGTTTTTGTTTTAATATTTTAAAAAATTAACAAATCTGCTGCTTCACAACAGAAGGAGGTAAAAATAAGTTCTGAACATTTTAACATGATGGCATTTATCATGAAAAAAATAGATGTGTTTGGCGCCGCGGCGTGGAGTCGGGTCAGTTTGGTTCTCTGTGTTTGGCGCCGCGGCGTGGAGTCGGGTCAGTTTGGTTTGAAAGTTAAACATTTTTGGTTGATAAAATCATAAAGTCAGTTTCACTCGGTGAAACTGACGCAAAACAGCACCACTATCTGATCAAACTGGGGCTTACTGTTAAAAAAGTTAAAATTTTTAAGAAATAAATACTTATTTCTTAAAATAAAAATTACTGAATTTTTATTTTTGTTTAGCAGTTATTTGTTTTATGATTTAAATGTAATTGTAAAAATAAAAAGTCTTAGTTCTGGACCGTCTAGTTGCTCCATAGACTCCAGGATTTAGTTGTTTTTGTGTCAGACATAATTTTGTTTTTACCGCCAGCCAGTCGTGACTCCAGCGCTGCTTTATGTCGGATTCATGGTGTGAATACTAATGAGGCAGAAATGGATCCGGAGGCTTTTGGGGACTTGGTTGTTTTTGTTCCTGCTCTGTTGCATCGTTTCTTCTTCTCCTTTCACTTTAATCGTCTCTATTAGCAACAGATAATTGATGTTTCTAACCGGAATCACCTGCTGTTTAACCTGAGCATCACCATTTCTTAAATATAGACATTTTTTGTATTTTTTTAATGCCTAAGAGAGGAATCACTGAAACTTTAACATCATTGACTCAAACTTTTCTAAGCACATTTTCAAATATTAGCTCAACGAAAAGTTGCATATTATTCTGTTCGCAAATTTGTGAAAATGCACGCAAAAAACATCCGATCCGCATATTTTTTTGCACTAATGCATGCTATTGAATTTATTGCAAATTTTCTGGGGTCAGCTCACAAAAGTTTCAAAATTCAACAAATTTCAGAAAATTTGTTTTGGAATAACAAAACGTTTCTGGAGTCTGTGGAGCTTGTTTAGTTTCAGTGATTGCGGATGTTTTCTGCAGGTTTTGAAGTTTTTTTCCTACATCCTGCTGGTTGTGGTAACACCGTGAGAAGCAGTTGGAGCAGCTGCAGGTTTACCGTCTGCTGTCATGTTTAGTTGATGATGCAGCAGTTAGAGCTGCTGCAGGTTTCCCCTCTGCTGTCATGTTTAGTTGATGATGCATCAGCAGTTGGAGCTGCTGCAGGTTTCCCCTCTGCTGTCATGTTTAGTTGATGATGCAGATTTATTTTGTGGTATTTTTGGTGATTTTTTTTTTCTAGAAATTCATCGCTGCTTTTTTGTGATAAGTACCTTGGAGTGTTTTTCTTTAAAATGGGAAAATGTTTTTGCCCTTTGTTCCCATGGAAACAGCGTTTCTTTGCAGAGCCTAAATCTTATCGTTTTATTTTTAATGGTTTGCTGAGGGGAAACTTTTCCCTCAGGTTTTCATGTAGACGATGATGTAGACAACCTGACCTATGACCCCAAAACATGTGAAATGAAACAACAATAATGGCAGATTACATGATCACGGTTGGTGCAGCTGCTTTCTGATTGGCTGAGCCTCACATTTAACAGATTTAATAATAAAGTGTAAATCTCTAAACGAACCAGATCTGATATTTTCTTTCTCTCATCTAAATCTAGCAGCACATAATTTTTTGCCTCTTCTGTCACTTTTCCCGTTCTTCACCCCTTCCAGTCGTCTCAGCCTCCTGCTGAGGATTTACAAGAGAAAATAAATGGCAACCATTAATCATCACAGCTTACAGTCACACAGAATGTGTCACAGTTCTGTAATAATTTACATAAAACACTCAAATCCAGGATTTACTTGTCAAATGTTACATAAACGGAGTGGAAAAGGTCGATGTTTATGCCGTTTCTCTTTCTGTCCCTGGAGGTTTTTATTGATGTTTTTAGTCCCACATCATAAAACCTCAAACTTAAACCCTCCCTGCTGTCTGTTTGTCTAAATACTGAAATATTTCAGTGATTTACGGCCGAAGAGCCTCTGCCTCCTCTCTGGGTCGCCACGTTTCCTCGGCTAATTAAAGCCGTTTCTGTTCGGGTTTCTGTTCGAGCGTCTAGTCGGCATGTTTCTCCTGAACATCGATGATGCAAGCGTCCGGCTGCCACGGAAACAAACGGAGCAGGTGAAGGAATCGGCATTACGGGCAATAAAACCATTACAGGCGGGAAGGAAAAGACGATTGGAAACGACTAAAACTGTGAAGGTTTAACTAAAACTGCAACAGTTTAGCAGCCAATATAAGTGGTGTCTTTCTTTTTCTTTTCAAAAGAGGCCCAAATAAATAAAATTTAGAGCCCCTGAAGGCCAAAACATTAAAGTTTAGCACAGGGTTTCTACAAACTACAGGGAAATTACATTCAGATTGAGACATTCTGCAGATTTATTTTATTTAAAGTCTTGAACCTCACATTAAAATATGTAAATAAGCCAGCAGCTTATTTGGATTCAAACAGACAAGACCCCCTAAAGCAAAATAGGCAGAAATGAGCAGACTGAAATCTCATCGTCTAAGAATGAATTTGTGATAATGAACATTGATCCTAACCTGTTCAAGGAAGCATAATTGGTCACATTTAAGAAGATTTTGTCTGTGAAAATGTTGTCCTAAATATAAAAGGGCCTGAAGGTCAGATTTGCTCCTTTCCTGCATTGTTTGCGGTCGTACTCAGTCATACAAAGTGCTGCTAACAACCCCCGAACCACACTTTGGACACCCCTTCTGTCGAAAGTCCATAAATCCGATTCATTGTTGCCACTGGACATAAAATGGACAATTTAGCAAAATTAGTGCATCAAACTTTGGAGATAATCGTGGAATTTAGGATGCAGATAAGTGAAGGACCAGTGATTTTTATTCAAAATATTTCCACGCCCAATAAACATAAATGAGCCTGCAGCAAAGAGGAAAATATAAGAACAAGACCTTAAAATAAAGGCTTGGAACTCTAAAGTTTGCTGCTGATGCTGCAGTTTTGAGTTATCAAACATTCTGGACCACAAGTTCAAACTTAAAATGCAGGAACGCGTCTCATTAGGACGAGTCTGGGCTCTGACCCAAAAGAATCCTGCACCAACGTTCAAACACTGGTCAGCCGTTGGTCAAACCGTCCATCAATCCTCTGGTATCTACGGTCTAAGATGGCGTCTGGTGACTTTGGCTGGCCGATAAGATGAACCAACTCCGGCTGCCAAGCTCTCCGTCTCCTGATTGTCCAATTCTGCTCTGGAGATTAATGTCTCCTGGGGAGCAGGGCCCGGCTCCTCCATCTGCTGTCAGGGTGCCACGACCTCTGACATTTGTCACGGCAGCGTCGTAATTAAGCTGATTTTCCTGCAGGCCTCGGCGGGGAGTGACTCAGCAGAAAGCGAGTGTGGATGTAAGACGAGAAATAAAAGGACAAGAGATCCACAGAGGGAAGACAGAGGAGAGAAAACAGCAGAGGCAGCGAGTCCTAAATAACGGGAGAGAGAAACTGTGGAGGAGGAGAGAAGCAGAACAGATGGGCCTGTTAAAGATTCAGCTTAACTTTTTATGTTCCTACGACTTTCTGCCATTGTATCACATTACAGCTGAGATATAACCTTCTTTTGAAACGTAAAGTAACTTTTTAGATTTGGCAAAAAAGTGAGAGCATGTAATGTGCACAAAAACAGTCAATCAGCTGTTTGTTGTGTTATGAGGAAGAGGAACTCCTGCTAACCTTTCTACGTTGGTGTTAGGGGTTTTGTGCTACACATTGTTTGGCCACCATGCATTAGTCTTGGTTAGCTGCAGATTTGACTCATTTGATGAATTGCTGTTAGCTAGTTTGACTATGATTAACCACCAGCCTGGCTCTCATTAGTCGTTAGCTTGACTTAATTAGCAATCATTTTGACTGTCATCAGCCAATTACTGTTAGCCTTAAACTCTCATTAGCTTGACTCTAATTAGCTGCCATCTATATGGCTATTAGCCATTAGCTTTACTTTGATTATTAGCATAGATCTCAGTTACTGTTAGCTTTCCTGTAATTAGCGGTTTGCTCGACTTCTTAATGACTAATTTCCGCCTCATATTCTGGATTGATGTGATTGTTGTCTGTCTACTTTCTGCAGCTCATATCTTTTCCTTATGATCCAGGTTCCAAACATCTGATTTTGTATAATATTGGCAGTAAAAGCAGGTCAAACACACTTTAGATTTCACTCAAAGAAAGGGATGGCAAAGATGAAACTGCTGAGATGGACCGACTTATGTAAGAGTCTAACACACACAGACCTCACTGGGACCAGGCTGAGATTTCCTCCCTAGCAGGCAAAAGAACACTCTCATAGGTTTGTGTTTATTTTCTGGAAACATAATGGAAAGCATTCACATCCTCGTCTCTATGGTAACTGCATCCCCATCTGTCGGTCCCTCACACTTTTCATTCCCGCTTTGGTCTCACGTTGTTTTAATTTTAAATTTGACTTCTTCTTTTATTCTTAGAAGCTCCTCAGTTTTAAAACGCCGTTGTTCCGTGTTTCCTGTGATATATTTCCTCCGTCGGAGCGGCTCTGAACACATCGTCACTAATACCTGCACTCAGACGGTTCATGTTTGGCTAGCTTGTTTTTTGATGAAAGCAGCTGTTTAGATCCCAGACCATTCACACAGATATCTCACAGTAGTTCAAATATCTGTGTACAGTTTTTGAATTTTATAACATAAAATTCATGTTACATTCCAATAATTCTAGTTAACAATTAGACTTTATTTGATTGATGCCATAAAAGTTCCTGTAAAACGCGACAGTATAATTTCCCTCCTGCAGAAATCCCAGGATGTATGGACGAGTTATTGATTCATAGCTTCTAAAATCCAGCTGGCTACACTTTTCTTCCATCCCTCCATCGATATATAAACATTTTGATTTGCTAATTAGCCTCATTACAGTAATTTATGGGGCGGGTGGTGGTGCTGCTGGTGCCATGTGAGGCCTTTATGTGTTTGTTTACCAACGTATTGGGTGTTGGTGTGTGTGTGAACGGCGTGTGGGCGGCTGATGACCCACTCTGCTCCTCCATGGCTGCAACCTGAGGCGATGAAAGCAATCATGTTGTCGCTCTGCAGCGCTTCCTGCTCCCACAGTGACCAGCAGAGCTGAATATGAGCATATAGAGGCATGAAGCAGCTGCCTTACTGGTGCTGTTATGTAACCTTTAGATGTGAATTAAACAGCTTTACAACACTTAAAGTGAATTGAATGCACTATTTTATTTATATTTGTTATGTTTTAATTTGCTTGATTTGTTGGTTCATGTGACGGCCAAAATAGTCAACTCCATGATTGTACTGTCCTTTCTGACTTTATCAAACTGTTCTTTACAATATCGCTTTAGTTCATCGAAGATTTGTGTCATCACACTTTGTAGTCCGGTACGTTTGGTTTCATTTGGGACCAGAACTGCAGCATTTGTTACATTTTCGGCTGTTATCATTCTCTTTCTCACTGCACTAAGTCAAACAAACCAAACATTTTAAAATCCTGTTCCCCTCCTCGCCTGTGGGGGCGTTGCACCCAAAAACACTGAAAGAAACGTTACAGAAACATCTGAAAAAGACACTGAGCGCCTCTTCCGTCTTCATGAAATCTAAACAAAAATGGAGTGGCGTCAGATTTGATCAGTTGTTAGATTTCTTTTTTGTCTTTGACAAAAAAAATCAAGTGCAATTTCTCCCGCTAGCGCCAGACTGTCGCATTTGTTTTGGTTGTATTTACCCAGAATGCCCTGCGCTGCAGTGCACTTCCTGCTTTTGCCGCGTCTGCATTCTGCTCGCAGCAGAGTTCACTTCAACCGAAATGAGACCGAGGTTTGTGGGTTCCGTTTTTGTTCTGGTTGTGCATTCACATCTCCCCAAACAAACTAAAACCTTCTAGACAAACGAACCGGTCTGACCAGCGCCCTCCAGCTTGTTTTACAGCTTGTTTTTATCTGGACTTTGAATTCAGGTCCGCTGTTTTGCTAACTGGCTAAGATAACCGTTTGGCTTCATAGCATTTCTGCTCTGCCTTTATTTTCCAGCAGGTTGTTATTCTGACCTGTTTACCAATATGGATGTGACAGTGGAGGTTATTTCTGCAGACTGTAACCTTCAGCTTTCTATGCAAATAACTAAAATAATGTGGCAGCAGTTTGAAGGTTAGGTATTATTAAAACGTTATTAAACGGTATAAATCACGTTTTATCTGACAGTCTGATTAACTGACACTTTATCTATTGAAATAACATCTACTGCAGGTGAGATTCTGATATAGATTCTGTTTAGAAAACCTTAAAATCTGGAATATATTCATCTAGCAGAAATGATAGTCGCTGCTCACCGAGGCGTTGAAAGACTGAAGGATTCAGCTTGAAATGGATGGAAATGAAGCAAGAAAAGCAGATCAAACTCAAACTCGTGAGTCACTTGGCCTTAAATGAAGGAGGGTTAATTGCTCTTTTTATTACTTTTAAATGAACAAATGGAGATAAAAGATGATGTCTTGAAGTAATTAAAGGAAAGAAATTACATTTGGAGTCGGTTCAGAGGAGGTTTCTGTATAAAATAATAATAATGTGGAAGGAGGGATTCAGTACATTAACTCTATATGTCAAAAGGTACAAATCTTATAATAATCATGGCTGTTTTTGGTCTGATGTTTTATGTTTCTCCTGCATAAATAATCAGACACATCAGCTCATTTTTCCATCGTCCTCCTCGGCAGCAGCAGCTCCTCTCCTCTGTTTTCCGTCCATTAGCACTCGGATCGGCCCGTTGTTGGCTGTGAAATGCTGGATGAGAATATTAACTCGCTCTCTATTTCCTGTTTCTCTTCGTCCGTCTTCACAGAAAGTCAGCGAGAAAGTCGGAGGAGCAGAAGGAACCAAGCTGGACGATGACTTCAAGGAAATGGAAAAGGTAATTTATCAATAAACATCCAATAAACCATTTAAAAGTATCTGTAAAGTTCTGAATAAAGACTTTTGCCACACAAAATTACTCTGAGCATCACAAAAAGCCCCCAGGCCACAACTTGGACACCCTGGTTTATTATTCATAGCGACACTAAAATTAAGTTGGTTGATTTTATGTTTTTACTTCTCAAAATCACTTATTTTTGTAATATCTGCTTATTAATGTACTTGTTTGTTCTTTGTCTCCTGCAGAAGGTGGACATCACCAGCAGGGCGGTGCTGGACATCATGACCAAAACCACAGAGTACCTGCAGCCAAATCCAGGTGTGGTTCTCTCTCTCACACACACACACACACACACACACTCTCTCTGCTGTATGAAAACACGCTGACCATCAGAGGCTGTGCTTGCCGGCAGCATCCAGAGCCAAGCTGAGTATGATCAACACCATGTCGAAGATCCGCGGCCAGGAGAAGGGGCCCGGCTACCCGCAGGCCGAGTCCATCCTGGGAGACGCCATGCTGAAGTTTGGGCGGGACCTGGGAGAAGAGTCCTGCTTTGGTAAGCAGGAAGCTGTTCCCGTCTCAACTGAACTGGGTTTTCCTTCATTACTGGGGAGAAACTCAGCAGATCTCAGACATGAAGGTGTTTTTATTTAAACTGAACTACTTCAGAGGAGATAAAAACTTTCTGGCTTCAGTTTGCAAAGCTCTGCTCCTAAGACCCACAAGACTTCTGGGAAACGTACTAAATATCAATACAGATGGGTAATTAATAAATAAGGCAGTTTAGCTGATTAGAAGCAGGTATTGCATGTTTTTATTCTTCCCTTTGTGTTTCTACTGCTGTAAAAAGCATTTAAAAAACACAAAGCTGTTCTTTTGTAATGAATTAATGTCTGAAAAATGATCTGCTTCCAGAATGTAACGCAAATCAGCAGGGTGGATTTTTAATTAAAACATGGTTGATTTCTTTCAATGGGAAAAAATACAGACATTTTACTGAAGTCAGAGTAGAAATACTTTATAATGCACAGTGTAGCAAAACACTCCTAAAAGTTACTCGAGTAAATGTAACTAGTTACAACCCGGCCCAGGAGTACTTTTGACTTGGTTCTGTTGGTCCAGGCCTGGCGCTGATCGACGCCGGCGAGGCCATGAAGGAGCTCGGCGAGGTGAAGGACGCGCTGGACATGGAGGTCAAGCAGAACTTCATCGACCCGCTGCAGAACCTCCACGACAAAGACCTGAAGGAGATCCAGGTGGGCCGAGGAGCCGCCGGACGACCCGAACGGTAACCAGAACCGGTTCCAGCTCACGTCTTGTGTCTGATCGCTGCAGCATCATCTGAAGAAAATGGAGGGCCGGCGTCTGGACTTCGACTACAAGAAGAAGCGCCAGGGAAAAGTCCAGGACGACGAGATCAAGCAGGCGCTGGAGAAGTTCGATGAGAGCAAAGAGATCGCCGAGCAGAGCATGTTCAACCTGCTGGAGAGCGACGTAAGAAACATGGCGGCGGCTTGAGTCGGCCCTGCTGTTGCTAGGAGACCATTCAGTCCAGATTTACAGAAAAAACTGGCAAACAGGATCAAAATAATCCATTTTAATGTTTTGTTACTTCTTGGTTTTTTATCTTCCTTTTTTACATATTTTCTGGCTTAAATTAAATTTTTTATTTTTTTTTTAATCATTTCTGATTTTTCTTTTACGACTCCGTTAATTTTATGACATTTTTGTATGATTTGTTTAGATTTTATTTATTTTTATCTCCTAGTTACTTTATTTCTTTTACTGTATTTGTATTTTATTTATTTATTTTACCTTCACACTAATTTGTAAAATTTATAAAAAAGATATTCCCACTTTTTTATATTCTTTTATTTTTTTTAATTCTTTAGGGATTATGTATTTTGTTCATATTTTCTGTTGTTTATTTTTATTCTTTAGTTTTCTACTGTTTATTTTCTTTTTTCTCTTCCTATGCAGCATAATCATTTCTAGTCAATTTAATTGGTATTATTGAGAAATAAAAGAGACTTTAAACAGTTTTTTAATTTTTCCACAATATTTGCTTTCATATCAACTGATATTAGCTCAAAATAAGGCTGAAAAAGCCATTTTAAAATCACAGGAGACCTTTCACATCATCAAATACATTTATATATTTAACCAATCAGAACATTTTTTTAATGTGGCTCTCATTAAAAGAAATCCTCTAAAAACAGAAACTTAGTCATATTTTGAATATTTTTTATCTGTAGACAGTTTCTTCTTCTTCTTCTTCTGTCGATTCCACGTTTTCAGCCACATCTCTGTTTATCTGAGCAGCAGGAAAACAAAAGACTCCCAGGCTGCAGAGCAGAACCAGATTCAGGCCCAGCATGAAGCGGCTCAGTGGCAGAACCATAACAACCTGTGTGTGTGTGTGTGTGTGTGTGTGTGTGTGCTACAGATAGAGCAGGTGAGCCAGCTGGCAGCGCTGGTCCAGGCCCAGCTGGAATACCACAGCCGCTCCTCAGAAATCCTCCAGCAGCTCTCCAGCAAGATGGAGGACAGGTATCGATCCGTCCTCCCACCTGGGCACAGAAATAAGCGAGTGAACGCAGACCAGCGTTTTCACTGAAACATTTGGTTTTTCCTGTCCCCAGGATAAAAGAAGTGTCCAGTAAACCCAGGAAGGAGTACACTCCCAAACCAAGGATGACTCTGGAGCTCCTGCCGCCCAGCGAGAGCCACAACGGGGGGATCCACTCGGCCAAGTCCCCGGGGAAATCACCAGGTATTAACATGCCTCCAACCGGAAAAATAGTCACACCGAAGCTTAAATTTAAACCTGTGCATTTAAATTAACCTGAAAACTGTAAAAGGGTTAAAAATTAATTTAACATAGAGAATATAAAAATGTTTATTGATTTAGTTAAAATAACCTCAAGAAAAGAGGCAAATTTTCTTCCAATTATCTGTTTTCTGGCTCTCAATATTAAGAAAATATGTTGCAGTTGCCGGTTTCTGGCAGCAGGTGGCAGACTCATCCCATCGCCTCATTATTATGTCTATTGAAAAAGAATCAGTGGCTTCAGAGATGAGCCACTAATTACACTTTCACCTGTATTCAATCAAAATGCTCTGTAGAAAAATATGTCAACTTTATCTTATATTCACTTAATTACATTTACTTGAGTTTTAGGAGTATTTTCACTTCTCTGTTCTAAATACTTGACTATTATTATAAAGAATTGCTATTTGTTACTCTCACTTGAGTATAACGTCTGGTTCTGTGCTGACGTCTGGTAATGACATTTTTATGTATATCATTATGTATATAAAGTTTCTCCATGTGTTTCTGATTGGTAGAGATAACTTTGACTGGTCCAGTGATCAGCTTGTGTTTTGTCGTCGTCTCTCAGCACCGATGGACCAGCCCTGCTGTCGAGCGCTCTACGACTTCGAGCCAGAGAACGAGGGCGAGTTAGGCTTCAAGGAGGGCGACATCATCACTCTGACCAATCAGATCGACGAGAACTGGTACGAGGGCATGATCAACGGCCAGTCGGGCTTCTTCCCCATCAACTACGTGGATATCCTGGTGCCGCTGCCCCACTAGTGTCCAGCCGGCCGCCCGGTCCTTCCCTCTCGACCAATCCGGACACCCGTGAAACAGCCTGTATTTGCAGAAACGACAAACCACGCCGTCCTTCTACTTCTTCTTCTTCTTCTGTGCTTCTGTGCAATTCTGCTTTCACTACATCGGACCGAAACGGGAGAGGCGCTGGACAACACAGGACTTTCAAAAAGAGACGATGAGGAGAAGACTATAGGGTAAGCGGCGCAGCGACGGAGGACTGAAAGAGACGAGAAGATGGAGAGATGTTGGTCTGTTAAAGCATGGTGCTTAGCCTGGCAGCAATGGACACCAACGAGGCTTTGGAGACTTGCAAACGAGGCACAGTGTATTACGTATGTGCATGTCTGAATGTGTGTTTCAACCTGTTCGTACTCCGTTATGACGAAGCCAGCACAAATTCCTGCTCATCCGTTACCAGCCTGACAGCTTTTCCTCATCCCTTTGCTTTCACTTCTTCTGCTTTTCTGGAAGTTTCATTTTTGTTCTCTCCGTCTTACTAGCACTGCCTTGTCGCATGGCTCCTAACCTGTAGAGCTACAGCTGTTGTCATTTAACTAACTCTGCCTTTCTCGGAGTCGGCGTAGATTTTCAGTTCCGTGGTTGAATGCATGGACCAGCCACATCAACGGTTTAGGAGATTAGATTCAGTTCCAGGGTGAAAACGAGGTTTGATCTCTTGCTTTGAGTTTATCTGTCTTGGATGGAAACTTCAGTGGAGTTTTAGAAGACAGCAGCCATGTTGGATCGGTGAAAGAGAGGAAAACCTTGAGGTTGCCGTGTTCTGCAGCGGCTGAAATGAATCGGTAACCACTTGTAGAAAGATTTGCACTGAGCTGAAGAGAGGTTTTGTTTTTCTGTCCTGTTAGAGTCACATCTGTCCGTTTGGAAGTGTGGAGCTGCTTGCAGATTTTTGTAGTTTCTTGCCTTTGCATGCGAGACTGACTCACTGAAACATTTAATGTTCAGGACTTTGTTCCAACATGCATTCAGTTCAATGTTGATCACTGCCTCCCCAAAACGACACAAAACTGTTGAAGTATGAAACCAAATAGTTTACAGAAAGCTTGTCGCCTGCAGCAATTACAATTTTCAGTAATTTCACCAACAGCCAGTTTGCCATCCATCAGATTTTAAACATAAGATTAAATTTATTAAAATTCGTAGCCTCTTAGGAACACAAAAAGGCAATTTCTGATTATCATTTATAAAAGGTACTTGATAGAGTTAAATTCTGATTTCTGCATTAAGGAGATTTATTTGAATACTGACCAATTCTGGCCTAAAATATGAACACGACTTTAAACTAAAAGTCATGTTCATATTAAAAGACTATTGCTAGTCTTTTGCCTCTTAAAGTTATTTGGGTTAAACTCTATAGTTACAAGTATTTACAAGATATTGCATCACCAAATTCTGTTTGAATGCAACCAAACTTATAATATTTCTAACATTATATCATATTTAATTTCCCTTTGGGATCAATAAATTATCCTTTAGCTGACCTGAACAACATTCATTTAAATAAAAAATATAGAATTGGGTCTTCTGTCTTCAATGGTGCAGAACATCAGGAGGTTATTCTGAGTCCACATAAACATCAGAACATTGAAGGTGCCAGAAAGTCGCCACCGGTCTGAAACTGCCTCCAGCTTCCAGCTGGACGGGAAAATCCTAGAACCTCAATGGTGCTCCGAGAATTTAGTTCTGGTTCTAGAATTTTCAACAGAAAAGATAAAAAATATAGTTTGGGTTTGTTCATGAAATCACAGTTTGATTGTTGGTGGTAAATAATGTCCAAACTTGTTCTAGTTGATGTATAATTGGACCGGACAGTGGGGCTGTACTAGTTACTGGTTTTAGTTTCTGCATCAGTAGCGTTATTTTAATTGGGTCTAAAGCTGTTTGTTACAACCTCATGAAAGAGATTATTGTTAAATATAGATGTTCACTAATGCAGTAGTTTACCAAGCAGTTAATCTGTACTGGTGGTAATAAAAAACCTTTAGCTCATGTAAATGTGAAACATCTGAGATGTACGGCTTTGACTTTATGCTAGCTGCATATTTTTAACATCTAGAGGTTTAAGATTAGTACGTCTTTCAGAAGCCAGTTGAAATCCACATACTGCTGAGGCACAACTGCTTCAAAGTTTTGACTTTGCAAAACTGAAAAGGCATTTCTATATTTCTAGGAGTTTTGCTAGCAAAAAATATAATAAGAAGAGTGCTAAATGTTGTACTGGTGGCTTCCTCTTCCATCATAGTTTTAAACAGCTCCAAATTTACATAAAAACGTTTTTTAATTCCAATATATAGCATTCATTCTAAACAGAAACTCTTCTCTCCTGGTAATAATTGCATTTAACAAACTATCAGCAGGAATCTGTGCTAGCAAAGCTAATGCTAACTAAAGAGTGGCTAATCACACACAACCGTTAGCATCGTATATCTGTGCTTTAATGCCACAGTGTTGAGCTCATCAGTTAACACTGGATAAATACTGAATACCTCATCAAAGTAAACAAAGTCTTTTGGATCAGATTGTCAGAGGAACCTGCTTCGTTTATAAGCACTGCTCGCTTTTGTCACTAGTCTTACTAGTTAAATCATTTTAAATGGGTAATCTAATGTCTGTGGTAACATTTTAAAATACATGGACTTGTTTCCATTAGGAAGGAGTTCAATACAAGTAAAAGATCAGTTTTTGTATTGACTTTTGTATTGAGTTTTAAAACAGACCAATGAGTATCCTTCATATATTATCCATCTAAATTCAGTTGAAAAATATCACAAGTATTATTTCTCTCTAAATTTCCAGTTGTTTTAATAATTACAACACAGACAACTGATTTTTGTCTTCAGAATATTTGCCTTGTTCTTCAGCTTTGTGGTGACTTGACAGAAGCAACGATACGTCATTAGTGCTTTATGGAATAACATTAGAATCAAGCCAGTGAAGAAAGGATTTAGCTTGTCATACACTATTTAGCCGGAGAATAGTGAACCTTGAAGCTGTAAAAACAAAAAACAGAGTATTTTACTCATGAATGCTAATATTATGAAACTGCAGTGTCAAGCTAACCACAGAGATCTACTGTCAAATAAACAATAAACACCATGGCAATAAATTATGATGCAACAATAAAATGTAACATTTCAATACGAACACAAGCTATCTATCTATCTATCTATCTATCTATCTATCTATCTATCTATCTATCTATCTATCTATCCTAGCAATATGTAGATAAGTCTATCTGTTAGTTAGCTAGCTTGCGTGTTAGTTAGCTAGCTTGCGTGTTAGCTAGTTAACGGTATTTCTATCTATTGGCTAGTTAGCTTGTGAGCTAGTTGGTGATCTCTAGCTGTAACAATCTATCTGTTGGCTAGCTAGCTTGCATGCTAGTTAGCCATCTCTAGCTAAAGGTCCAAGCTCATGTGTGACACTAAAATAAGACTTTATGCCTAATGAACTTTCTCTGCCACATTCTGGCTACTCCTTAACTGTTGCAGGTTGTTGTAGGAGATGGAAGTTTGGAGCACAATGTATGTTCAGTGTTTTTATTTTCTTATTTTACGTTTGTTTTTTATTGTATGTTTGGGTTTTTTTTTATCTTGTTTTCATTGTGTGACCTTCTGTGTCTAAAAATCTGATTTTCAGATTTTGTTTGTGGAAAGTTTGTGAGCTGCATGCAACCGAGGCGCTTAATGTGTGCTGTCAAGGATGGCTGTCCAAACACAAAACCAGTACAAATACAACTAGTGAGACGCCTTTCTCACCAGCTTTGTGAGCAATTAGTTTTAGAAACTGCTATATTATTGCTCTGTGGGGTTATTTTCAAGCTTTTAGCCCACTTAGGTCTAAGCATTCCTATTTAAACTACAAAGTGCTTTATGACTTTTTTATTTTCTGTTAAATGTCGGGCCTGCTTTTGTTTGTTTCTGTTTTCTGTCCTTGCCGATTTGCCCTCTCTGGAGACATGTATTCTAACCTCAATGAGGGACTTGTTGTACAGTGTTATTCTCCATGTTCACTATTCACTTAAGTGAGTGTCAGACCTCGGCGACTTTACTTGCCTCTGCTTAGTTTTCAGCGTACTGTGTGGACTGAAGGATAAAACGTAGCACTTAAACCAAACCTGGTTTCATCTTAACCTTTCATCGGTTGGAAGCTAGCAAAGGCACTCGTCTGGGATGAACTTCAAACTATTAAAGAAAGGAGAAAAGCTGAGCATTGATATTATATTAAAATGCAATGCTTTTTTAAATTGAGGCTTTTTCATCTGCTTTGGTGTGTTAGTTTTTTTGTGGGGGCATCAAAAGATTTTATTCAATGGAGTTAGCCTTTATCTGCTTCGACGGCAACAAAAGAGCCACTGCAATTCAATTGCAGCATCATGACGAAAATTATTGCAGCGTCCCATTTACTTCAAAAATAGGAACTGAGCCCCGAAAGAGCCAAAGAAGAAAAAGCAAAATCTGCTCCAGCAAGACATTGACTTATTTGTGCAAGATCCCAGAAAGGTTTTGCACAACCCCGGTTTTCTTGTGACATCAGGCAAATATTTGCAAGATCAAGAGGAGTGATGACATCCTACAAAGGTTTGATCAGATCAAGCAAAAGTTGAGAAGGATTTGTGCAATTAGTCTTTGTAGTGGACGGCTGTATTGGCCAGAGATTTGTAGGTCAATATCTGGTCAAACAAATAAATTTTGATGTGTTTTGGCCTTTTATCTACACAAAAACCTTGTTTTATATCACTAAAATTATTATAAAAACTCAGATCAAAATGGAGATTTGGGAGAACTCAGTATTTGACAAAAAATCAACAATTTATCCTCAAACTTCATTTGACACGATTCCCAATCGACATGGTCTTATTTTGATAACTTTATATTCTAATACACTATCTAAATGTAGTTCAACCCATAAATCTGTCCACACAAATGAACCTCCAGGTGTTTAATTCCTAACAGGAAGTCCTGATTGTTTTGAAACAATCAGCTGACAGGTTTTAGCTTAGCGTTACACTGCCCCCTATGGGTTTGGCATGCTTAATGCAACGCTTGTTTGGGTTCAACGGGATGAAAACTTTTCTGAAACTGATTTTGTGTGTATGGCAGCATTTTTTGAAACAATGCGGCAGAGATATTTGTTCATGAAAGACCTGACTAAGTAAACATCCAGATTATGAATTATTAGAGATACTGAAACTACTATGGATTTACCAACAAATTATAATAATTGTATTCATATTTTTATACATGTTCTGATCATTTGGAGAGCAGGTGATGATCGTGAAGTATCTGTGTTTCCATAGCTAATGGAAGTCACATGTTTCAAATAGATTATTTCCCTTATCTGTTCCTTGAACCATCATCTTTTCAGGACCTCGTCAAACTTTTGTGGGGTCGTCCAGAAAAACAAGTCAGGATCTCTGAATGTTTATGGAATTTCTGAGAACTTTAGGGAAATTTTGGGGGTCTTACAAAACAAAATCAGCAAAATCTTCCTAAAGCCATATGGGATCTCACAAAACTGGAGAAATATAGGAAAATCTTACAGATGTGGTCAAAATTACTTGGGATTTTGTAAAAGCATGTCTTAAGGTACTTTTGGGGCTCAGTCTGAGAATAACGTCTGTCCCAGTTCAACTGGTTTCCAGTAGAAGTCAGATAAGAGTCTCTTATCTGTTGTCTTCAGTGACCAGACTGAATGCTAACAATCCCACCCAACAACAGTTTATTTCTCTCTGCATTTATCTATGACTGTTTTGAAAATGGATACAGTTTTATGTGTGTGTTTTAGCAAATTTTCAACAGTGATAAATGCAGTTGGACACTTCCATCTGTCACCACATGCCATGCACGTGGCGGCCATATTGGATCTTAACTGACGTTGCTCAACCTGTAAGCCTGCCCTGCTTTCTGAAAATGTTTGCACTATTATTTCTGAGGCGTAATAATTTGGCCTTGGTCTGACCTGTGGCTGTGTTACATAATGAAGCTGTACGCCTTGTGGCTGTATTAAAACTGATATAAAAAAAACCAGCTCTATACTTGTGGAACCTGGGTTCTCTGGTGAGCTACTTGTGTGTATGTAAATATATATACACAACTCATTACTATTTATTTAAGTATTGTACATATTCATTTGGTTATTTATTGATTTATTTATTCCAGAGTCCTGTTTATTCGTCAGGCACCTGTGACATTACTTTGATGGTTGTAATCACTTGGGTTTGTGGTGTAGCGGAGAGGAGGAGGTGGTTATTTTCAGGGTCTGTGGGTGGGGTGGAGAAAGAAACCATAGCTGTGATTCTAACTGTTGCTCTCCTCGTATTGGACAGTGATATACTCTAAGACCACTGTATGTATAACTGCTTGTTGTGAAGATGATCTACAGTGATATGACAATAAAGAACTAAAACCACAATAAAAAAACTGCGTATGTGTCTAAAGTTTATTTTATATTCAGTCATCATTCAAAATCTGAATCAAAAGGAAAAAAGTGTTTATTATAGTGTAAAGATTGATGTTTTTTTATGTTAATTTTCCAGAAATAGCAAAACCATCTGAACTTCAAAAGGTTCAGATGGTTTTTACCATTTTAGAGTGAAGACTTTCACTGTAAAATCAATTCCTATTTGATTTTAATATACAAACATCCACTAGAGACGCTGGAAATCAATGTTTCCTTCGTGTTGCCGTTTCCCTCCGTTTTTATGCATGTGATATGTTCAGGCGCTTCAAGAGAAGCTCGGAATCTGTTTCGAAAAGGACGAAAAATTATGACACTTATTTTTTTAACTGATGCCTTGAAGCAATATTTGTGCTGTGATTTTCTAAAACATCCCACCAACTAGTTTAGAAAGTAATTTAATCTGTTCGTTTTGCTGTTTGTCGTTTTAAATCCCCAAATTTCTGTTGGCACCTGAAAGCAACAACGCCTTGACCCACTTTCACACACGCTATGTAAACGTTGTGTTTCTTTATCGCTTTTTGATATGAAAGCAGCACACTTCCGGAAATTATGTTTGCTTTTTCAAAATAAATGTAAAACGTTAAACATAGTTTGTAGATTAATTCTTACATACGAGGCTTCTATTTAATCCTATATATGGAAGAAACTGATATATATTTCAATTATGAGATAGAATGTAAAATAAGTAAAGTTAATCGTCAGCGGTTCTACCTGACCGTCTTAGACTTGTATTGTTGTAGTCTTTGCCGGAAGTCCTTTGTGCTAGCTAAAGCTAACTTCACTCTGTTTCCGCGTGTTGATGCTGAAGAGAGGTTCGTGGAGAAACGAGTGTTTTTGCATCCCAGAGAATCAGAAGTAGAGGAAAATGGACATGAAGAAGAGGGTTTCTTTAGAGTTGAGGCACCGGTCTCCAGCGGAGGTGAGAGTCCCGGGTTTTTAACTATTTGACTACGGTGTGAACTCAACCGGCAGCGGGAGGGGGAGGAGGAAAGGTGGCGGAGCACATGGCAGCTGGATCTGCAGCTTCACCAAACTACAAACTAATGTATTTATGTCTTGAAGTAAAAGTTGTTCTAAAGTAACAGATACATTTTGGATTTTCGGAGGTAAATTTATTTCCTGTTGCTCACGATACCGTTTATCTAATGCGAGCATAAACTTGTGCTGGTGGTGCTGAAGTTAGCGTCCGTTTCGTAACTGTAGTAAAGGGTTATTCCGATACTTTTGAGAAGTTTGGACTATCTTTATTCAACTATGGCTCAAAATATAAAATCCTTAGACTAGTCATACCTGAACTTTATTATTCTAAACTGACCAGTATTTTTAATACAGTTGGTGATTTGTGAAGCCTTAGTTTTAATGTGAAACTAAAACTAATGTTTTAGGACACATTTCTTTATTTTTAATATTTTAGTATAAACTGCAACAATTACACCAGTATAGCCTGGCTTGAATAGTTATACACTGAATACGCATTCTTAAAAATAGGCATACATTTGAGAAATATATAAGTATCTGTTGTATTTTTTTTAACATTTCACAAACGAAATTAAGACAACAAATGGAGCAAAAGTTTTAAGAATATTTGTACTGTGTAAGTTACCCAGTCAAACTTTAAACTTTGTAATTATAAACGATGTATGATAATCCAAAATTTTGAATTGGTGAAATACCCCTTTACTGTAGCTCTGAATCGGATACCAACTTCAGCCTCGTACATCCGTGTTTGTGTCTTGGGCCTGGCTAATATCTGGAAGTACATTACTACGCAGCTCTATTTGACTCCGTTCATATAAAGTGATGATTACCGCAAATTATTAAAAACGCTTTACATTTTTATTTTAATTCGTGGAAGTTATTAAATATGTTTACAAACCAATAAATATATGTTGCTTAAATATTACGACGTATTATAATTTAACCGCGGCAGGAAATGAGTTTTGAATGTAATCTTTTTTACATTAAATAATATTAAAATAAAAGGTTAAGCTTTAAATATTAATTTTTGAGTTTGCCTACACTGAACTTTGTGCCCTTCGTGTATATTTTTGCGTTTGTTACTTTAATATCTGCCTGTACAAACGCTGTGTCAGAAAGTAGTCGGAGCCCATAGCTGTAACGTGCAGCTAAGAGCGCGCTAACGCTAGCTTGAAGCTAAAGTAGCCTAACGGTAATTCATTGCGCCCTGCCCAATGTGTTATTCGTGTTACTTAAAACTCTCAAGTTTAACATGAAACTTAGAAGAACAATATTGTTTTTTTTTAGCGTTTATGGAGGTTAAAAAGAGCAGAGTGACGGTTAGCAGATATGAGACCCACGTGACGCCGCTCGTGTGTCGGGAGTTTACAAACAGATAGGAGGCTGGGTTCCAATAAAGACCTGGTCAGGGCCCGTTCCAATTCTAATACTGGACAGGACCCGTTCCAATTATAAAACTGGACAGGAAAACTTTCCAGCTATAAAACTGATCAGGAATACCTTATATTTATAAAACTGCTGTGTTCCAGTATAAAATTGATGATTGGTGCGTTCCATTTAGATTGAAGTGAAATATATTTTACAACCACTACAAACTAATTTTCATCCGGCTAGTTAAGTTAGCTGTAGCTTGGTCCCCAGGGGAACCAGCGGTCGGTGTGCAAATCATTAATTAGCAAGTAGCTAGCCTTCTGGAATGTGCACCATTTGGGGGGTAAGTAGGTGATGTATCAGGCAGTTACCAACGCGCTAGACAGTCATTGAAAACAGATAGATGTCCCTCTTTTCAAATTAAAACCATGGAATTAAAATGCATCCCTTTTGAGTTTCAGAGCCTTACATGTGAAAAAAAAAACCGTCCACACCTGAGAATAAAGTCCTGCTGAGTGATCAGGTCACTGTTTACATGCTAATCAACGCACAAAGAAGCACAGTCTAGCTTCTAGTTTGCTGTGGGCTGGACACACACAAGACTTCAACATGTCTGCTGGTGTTTCTGTGGCCTTTAGGAGCTTTAAGCTAAAGATTTTTACCAATAAAAAGAGGAAACATCTAATAGCTTCCTAGTTATTATTGCAGGCATGTTGTTCTTTTTATAGAGATTATTTGTGGTTTGCATGCATCGATGTAGAACCCATTTATCACATGTTAGCTTTTAAAAACATAATTTAAATAGTTACCTGATGTCCACTGATACATTTATGAGAAAATATGATGTATAAAATCATTCCAATACGGTAGAAGTAAAAGTATTTTTTTATTTTTGATATCGCAGTCATGGCTGATATTTACTGATATTACATTTACTGCTCCCTACCCTATCCACCATGTAAAAAAGCTAGTCAGTTAAACTGCCCACAATCCTTTGCTGCATCACCTCTGCAAACCGTATTGTGATGTTAAGGCGGTTGCAATAAAGTTTGTGAAGTTTTGAAGAAGCTGAATAACATTTGATTTATTTAAATTTGGATGCATAACTGTGATGGTTTGGTTCTGATGATGCGTTCAGGTGCAGGAGCTGGTTCTGGACAACTGCCGCTCCAGTGAAGGGAAGATCGAAGGAATCACAGAGGAGTTCTCCAACCTGGAGCTGCTCAGCCTCATCAACGTCGGCCTGACCAGCGTAGCCGACATCCCCAAACTGGACAAGCTCAAAAAGGTGAAACCTATTCAGAATCCTCTGGCGACAATCAGCTGGTGTTTCTGCACAGTGTAACTTTTGAAACACGTTTTTTTTTTGTTTTTTTTATTTTGAAATTCTTCGTTTAAAAAGTCACAAATTTTCTAGAACATTTCTGAGATTAATCTAAAGTATTTTCAGGAAAAACAACTTAAATTATGAACAACAATTAGTGACTAGAAAACAATATTTGATAAGAGTTGGGTGTGCCGAACTGTATCGGTGAGTTGTTTCTCCGCCAACTGCACATTTAGTGGCAAGTACACAAGGTTGATTGACAACACTAAGCCTCTCCATCTTGCTTTGATTGGTTTGTTTTCGTGTGTTTCTTCAGAGCCCAGAGAGGACCTAGAGGAGATCTATTTTTTCCACAGATTCTCATTAACATGTTTTTATAAATCTGTGAGGTTTGTTGTGATGTTGAGAACATTTAGACTTTTTACTGCTGCAGAATCTCTTTAAATCCCACTAAATGCTGTAATTTTACCCCCTCTGTCTGTAGTTGGAGTTGAGTGATAACAGGATATCAGGCGGTCTGGAGGTTCTGGCAGAGCGGCTCGTCAATCTGACGCACCTCAACCTGAGCGGCAACAAATTCAAAGACATCAGCACGCTGGAGCCGCTGGTAGGTCGGAGATGAGACGCCAACACCTCCGGTTTGGTTGGTTATTGACGGACATAATGGCTGCTGGCTGTGTTGGCTTACAGTCAACCTTCAAACTGAAATACTGAAGCATTCTGACGAAACGACTTAAAAATATAATCTGACTTTTTTTTTGTTGTCTCACTTTCTGAAAAGAAATTACAAATGACAAAAAGTATTTTTCAAACCCCTTCTGCGGCTTGTATTAGGGGCAGGCTACAGTTATTTTGAATTGTTTAATTACAGGAATGTAGTTGTAATATTAGCTGAATAAAAACACAATTTAGTTTTTGGTTTTAAATATCTGAATTGCAGCCAAACTGGTTTTCACGTCACGCTGTTGTTTTTTAAGCATTTATGAGGCAAACTTGAAATTGCTGCTTCGCAAGCTACCCAGAAGGTGTTGCTAGGTAACCGAAGTTGGGGGAGCGGTCTTGAAACTTTTGCTAGGCAACCAAAGAGTGAGTGACTTAGTTTACTCCACCAACCTGACAAATTAAATTAAAAAATACTTTAAATTAATTCATTAGTTTATTTATTTATTAAACTATTTGTTAGCTGGCTGTGAAAGGTTCAGTAGCTAACGTTTTTCCAATGCCTACATCTCCCAGAATGCTCTGCGGTTCTGGCTCAGTTATTTAATACTCTGAGGTGCATTTTCTATTTATCAATCATGTTCCCATCTGAATATCGTTGTCGATTTATTGTCCAGCCTTAGCCTGGTCCTACTATTTAAAACAAGATGGCCGCCCCGGCCGTACAGACAAAACGATGGAAACCCAAGGAGGGAATTGGTGGGAAAAAAATTATTTTTCTAAAAATTTAATTTTCAAAAGCCAAAAATTTTATGTTCGATTTATGGGCTTGCCCTGTTCTGACGGCAGAGTTGGTGAGTAGTTGTGAAGCGGAGGGACCCGGTTCTGTTCCTGGTCCAGGCAGCTGAATGGTTGTTTTGTTTTTTGCTGCTGCAGAAGAAACTTCCTCAGCTGAAGAGTTTGGACCTGTTCAACTGTGAGGTGACCAACCTGGGCGACTACCGGGACTCCATCTTCACGCTGCTGCCTCAGCTCACCTACCTGGACGGCTACGATGCCGACGACCTCGAGGCGTCTGACTCGGACTGCGAGGCCGACGTCGTCGATGATGAAGGTCTGTACGGCGCCGCCAAAGCTCACCAAACGGTTCGCCGTGTTTGACGTTAATCTGAACCTTCTGCGTCCTCAAAGGAGAGTCAGACGAGTTCTCGGAGGAGGAAGAGGACGATGATGAAGAGGTGGTGGCGGCGGAGGAGGACGACGACGACAGCGGTGATGATGAGGTTAGCTTCCTGCTTCATCTCCTCGTCTTCATCATGTGGGTCATCACATTAACATGCTGGTGTTTCTGGCAGGACGGGGCGGTGAACGGAGAGGTGGACAGCGAGGAAGACGACGAGGATGATGATGAAGAGGAAGACGAGGAAGATGATGGTGAGCAGCTGGACTCTTCTTCTGGTTTAACCTCCAATCTGAGCTAAAAAGATGACTTTCTTTTAAATATTCAACTCTCTAAAATAATACATGCTGGTGCAATTAATTACAGAGTTTGTTATGATTAAGGCCTTAAAATGTCTTAAATTCATTACAAAAATGTTAGCCTTAAATACGTTAGTCACAGCCCTGACATTTTATAGTGGCAGGAATATTTAATCTTCTATGTAGTTTTTTTTTTCCTTGTAGGACTTTTTTGTTAAATTGCGTTCTGTAATTTGAGGTTGTTGCTAATTAGCTGATAATGTGCTTTTGCTAGCTAGCCAGCTTTTTTTGCATCTCTCATGGGTGCAAACTGCTAACTTCCTGCTGCGAGTGCATAGTAGCACCAAATCATGTCCTATATTTATAGTTCTTTCAGTCGTAAATTTTATTCCAACTGACATTAAAAAGGTCTTAAATTCATGTATTAATAATTAAGGCCTTAAAATGTCTTAAATTAATTTTAAAACCGTAAGTTGACCTTACGTGCGTTAGTCACCCATGTTAAATTTGTTGGGGCAGGAATATTTAATCTGATATGTGGTTATAAGTTTTTCTTGTGGTTTTTTTCTGTCAGGCAAAAATTTGAGTTGCACACAAACGTCTTCGTTACGTTTACTTGCTGCTGCTATGTCCCTGCTAGCTGGCTAGCTTAAAAAAAAAAATCAAACTTCAGCTTTATTCAAACTGCCATTAAGAAGGTCTTAAAAGTCTTAAATTCTACTTCCTGAAACCTGCAGATGCCCTGAATTAGTAAATAGCTGAGTAAACTGTTTCCTCCACAGACGAGGATTCGTCTCCAGCAAAGGGACAGAAGAGGAAGAGAGACCCTGAAGATGAAGACGATGAGGATGATGAGTGAACCCTCCCACTGCCTCCCATCAGCCAACACCAGCTCTGCTTCCACTCCCACTGGGCTGCATCCCGTCCGTTAATCCTCCAAACCAAGATAACTTTCTCCTCCAAGCTTCACGTTTATCAACAATCTGCTCAGCTCCTCTGATTCCTCCTACGTTGTTGTTTTTTTTTTTGTAGATTTCTTATAAACTCAGGAATAAAATGTAAAAACTCAAAAGTTACAAGACATTTATAAACATTTTCTTTTCTCTTAAAATAAGGGATTTCATCCCTTCTTTTATTTTGTATTTTTTGTCATATTTATACAATCGTCACTTTTTCTGGAGCTCCAGGTTTAATTTTTACCAAACAGTTTAATTTCTTTCTCTGAATACATCCGACTATATTTTATTAGAAGCAAAACAAAGATCGTAATATTCTCACAGAAAACATGAAATCTAACATTTTCATCTTCCAGACTGCAGTGATAAAATAAAGCCTCAGTTAAATCAACGTTTCGTTGGTCGATTCCATCAGAAGCCGTTTGTGTGACGTAAAGTAAGATGTGAAGTGATTAAATTCAGGTGGGTGGATGCAGGTTTTTGTATTTTTGAGGTTTGATTCTTGATTTTTTTTTTTTTCCTTGACCTTTGACCCGGCCCATGGTCCCGGTTCCCCGCAGCCAGCTGCGCTCAGGGGAAACTGTTGTTTTGTTTTTGATTTTTTGCCAGCAGAGCTTTTTTAAAAATCTATTTTTTCAGAGAAAGTTTGTTTACTTTTGTATGGCTCTCGGGACGCCGTCTCTCTCTCCCTCTTCCTCCCTCTCTCTGCCTCTCCCTCTTCCTCCCTCTCTCTGCCTCTCCCTCTCTCTGCCTCTCCCTCTCTCTCTCTCCATCTTTCTCCCTCTTCCTCTCTCTCTTCCTCTTTCTCCATCTGCCTCGGCGTTCGTTTCCAGAGATCGTTCACTGTCAGCGAAGCCATGAGGTCGTTTTCTTGTTTTTTTGTATTACTTTCTGTAAGTTAAAAATGAGAAATCATACAAAAGGACTCTGTAAATAAAATCTTAACATTTTCCTCCTGGTGTCTCTTCATGTCTTTATTCTCAATTCAGTTTAGACAAAAAACATTTCCTAATAGAAAACTTGTTTGTTAAACTTTTATTGTTTAAATTTCTACACCAAAAGTTGTAAATTGCAGACCTTTATTTAAAAATGACGGTCTATTAAAATACATATTTTTATTCCTCTATAGATAAAAGGAAAAAGACATTTTCTATAAAAAAAAAAATTAGGAATTTTGAGGTAAAAATTGTCGCCAGTCTGTCGCAGGGCAACACAGACGTACAGGACAAACAGCCATTCACACACACGGAGAATTTAGAGGCCAATTAACCTGACAGTCATGTTTTTGGATTGTGGGAGGAAGCCAGAGTACCTGGAGAGAACCCACTATGCACAGGGAGAACATGAAACTCCATGCAGAAAGACCGGGAATCGAACCCAGAACCTTCTTGCTACAAGGCAACAGCTCTACCATCTGCACCACTGGGCAGTCTTCAGTTTAATCTAAAAAGTCACAAATTTTCTGGAAAAAAATGGAAATTACCGTTTTAAAAGTTGAAAATTGTCAATGTTTAAACAGAAACTAACCCAAAAATTCTCAAATTACTTAAATTAATCTAAAAAAAATTCTAGAAAAAATCTTAAGATGTCTGAGTTTCAAAAGTAAAAAAATTTGTCACGTGAAAATCTTAAAGTTTGAGTTTTTAAACAGAAATGTCATTTTTCTAGAAAAATACAAGTGAAGAATCTGAATTAATGAGCTACAACATTTTATTGATCCTTTGGGATCAATAAAATATTTTTTATTTTCCTGGTGGAAATCTATTTTTCTTTTAAATGACCCTCATGTTGTCGTTCATGTATTATAAGTTCAAAGTTACAGAATACATTTAGTGTAACTTCTAGTTATGACGTTTGTCCACCAGGGGGCAACAAATCAACGTTTTAGGACGAAATGCATTTATTTCTCTGGTCAACCTGCTGCTGAACAATATGGGTTCAAAATCTAACCTGTAAAATTATGTGTTTCATATTTTCTTAGATATTTTTCTTCTCTTACTTTTCCTAAAAAAATTAGAAATGACCGAAAATATTTTTCTAAAAGTCGACTTTATTTGAATCATTTCTTCTGGTCGTTGAATTCAACGTCCAACTAAATACAAGCTGTAAAAGCAAAATGTTAGACTTTTCAAATATTTAATAATTATGAATAGAAAATTTTAATTATTGATTAAACTGGTTTAATCAACATTTAGCAGTTTATAGCAGCAGTTTCTCATTTTAAACAAATTAAAGATCTACATCAACAGCTTCCATCTCTATTGTTTTAATTTTTTTATAAAATTATCTATACTATTGAATGCTGAATATGCATGATTCATTGTTTGAATCATCACAAACAAAAATATTTCTTAATATCTGACAATTTTATGCATTTCTTTCTCATTGTTTTCAGAGAATTTCTCCCAGATTTAATAATTTCTCTCAGGTGAAACTGATTATGTTTTTTACAGTTACTCAGCTTTACTCAAATGTTTACTGTAAATAAGTTTGTACTTTGCTTTTGCACAATGCTGTGAAAATATTGTTAATTTTGGGTTTGCATCACCAAGATTGTTACATTAGAAAACATTTCCAGAGCAAAGAGTCACCAGTTTATAACATTTTAGTACAAACATACATTAAATACTCATGTTTTCTGTCTATTTAATTATCCAGTTTTAATCTCATTCTTTGCATATAAAAGCAGTTTTTGGTCTTTTTGCTGTTGTGGTCGGTGTGAATAAAGTGACCGATCAGAACGTCGCCCTCAGGTTGCTCCTGTTCTTTATCTCCAGCTCCAGTTTAGTAATTCTCACCTGCAGGATGGAAACAAACAGTCAGAATCATTTCACTCAAAGTAAAAAAAATAAATGACACGTCAGATTAAAAAGAATGAAAAAAGATTCACGCTGAGGACTCAAGGTATGGTCTACATGTTAACCAAATGGTCTTTTAGATAGTATTTTTATTATTATTATTATTTCTTTTTATTTAGGTTTTCATACAATATATTTCTGACCAATAAAAACACAAATTTTCTTAATCTGTCAAACACAATGCAGACAAACTTCCAGATTTTAAAGTGAAAAGTCATTTTTTCATCCGTCTTTATAAAATCCTGTTTTTGAACCGGCCTCTTTCTGGTGCAGCTCCTCCTTCAGGCCTCTGATCTCGTCTTGTTGTTTGTAAAACGCCTGCAGCAGCTGGAGCAGAGATTCTGTCAGTCAGTTTATTTCATGCAGTGGCTCATGATGAATCTGCGGTTCTGCTGGACCTCGCTCTCGCTCGTCGGCGGCGGTTTCTCGGCCGGTTCGCGGCAGTGAGGCGTGCAGCCGTACGACCACAGCGGACTCTCCGTCTCATCCGGCTGCCAGCCCGACAGGTCGCTCAGCTCTCCGGGGTATTTGGCGTCCTGATAGGCCAGCTGCTCCTCCAGGAAAGCCTGGAAGCAACGAAACATTTAAAACCAAGTGGAGAACTTTACACAACCAGAATTTAAAGCCGTCTCAATTGGTTTTATCGGTTAACCACATTTTGGGGTTTTAAGAATTTAATTTTTGTAAAATCTGGATTTTTTTTCCCACAGTTCAGACTGATGTGAGCGCTCCCACGGCGGCCATCTTGTTTTACAGTTTCTGTTTAGTTGATTTGAATTCAGGTCAAAAAGGCGACGAAATGTAGATAAAAATATTTTTTTTCTACGATAATAAATTCATAGTAGTACAACTTTATCCTCATAATGTCGATTTTATTTTAAAAATACAATGATTTTATTCTCTTAATATTATGACTACTCTTTAAATATTACTATTTTATTTTTCTAATTTTGTGTTTTACCCTCAAAATATTGAAACTTTGTTGTCGTAAAATAAATTTAATACTCAAAACATTATGTCTTTATTCTCATATTTGATTGTTTCCTCAGTTCGGCCCTGATGCTCCGTCTCTCAGTGTGTTGTGGCCAAACGTACCTTTTCCATAAAGTCCAGCTTTGTGTTTGTCTGGAACCTGACGGCGCTCAGCTGGTTCTGATCTGCAGGGATTTCAGCGTACGGGTTTTCCACATGAGTCTGTGGCCTCAAGGACATCAGCACCGGGCCTGAGGAGGAGGAGAGAGCCCTGCCAGCTGCTGAAACGAAGAACCAGCTGTGAATCTGAACCAGGGTGAGGATCATATACCCCTATTGATGCCCAGCAGCCACTCCTGAGCCGTTAAAGCTGCCTGGTTTCCAGCCGTCATCGGATACAAATCCTCCTGGAAAATGTCCGACTGGAACAGAACACCTCGCCTCATCAGCCGCTGTTGCCAATAACAACGAAGCAGCGGGACGATCGGTACCTGTTTCCGTGGTATGATCATCGACAGAGGCTCCACCAAGTCTTTGACGGCAATCAGGCGATAAAAGCGGAAAATCTCACACACGCTCACGTCCAGGCCGCGTTTTGGCATCACACCTGAAATTACAGCAACAATGTTTCCATTATGACTTTACCATTTCCATGCGCTTCTTTTCAGAATGCTTCACCAGGGGTGTGCAAACTGTGGGCCGGGGGCCATCTGTGGCTCTTGGAATGATTTGTTTTGTCCAAGAATGTTAAAAAACTTTGACCACGGAAATAGAAGATAACTGATGTTCCAAAAAGTATCTGTATTTATTTTAATACGGCAAAATCAATAATCCCTTTTTGTTTTGGCTCTTTAGTAACATACAGATTTTATAAACATTTTGTTTATTAGTGAGTAGCTGAAAAAAAACACTAAATAAATGTTTCCATATTAACATTTGCCAGTTTTTGTCCCCAGGAGAAAAGTTTGGACACAACTTTGTTACGTTTTAGTTCGTCTTTAACTCTAAAATAAATAAAAGTATTAGCCTGGCCATGTAAAAATATTAGCTTAACATGCTAACTTGGTATTTTGGACCAAATATTTAACAAAAGATATGTTGTTAAATATTTTACTTTGTCATTAACTAAGTAGACAAAGTAGTCATAACATGTTATAAGGCAATGTTATGAAAACATGTTAAAGCCTTATAGCTACTTGTAACATTTTCTCTTTGTAACCTAAAATAATCATTTGGAAAAAGGTATTTTCACTTGGGCACAAGTAGCTTAACGTTTGGAAGACATATTTGATAATCTTGGTGGTTTTTACTTCATTTTCAAGCTGATTTGATGCTATTGAAAGGGAGCTAACAAGCTAGCCAATGCTAGCTAATGCTAATGTCATATTTATTTTTTTTATCTTGTTGCCACTGGCCAAAGTAGCAAAGTATCTTATTGGTGGCAGTTATGTTATTGAATAAGACAACATCTTCCAACAAGGAAACATTGTTAAAAACATTTCCTTTTCTGATTCCTCCATCATGCTAACTAATGTTAGCTTGCTAGCTTGTTTGTTGCCATAACTAAAAGGCAACAATGCAGGTCAAATACTGAATCAATTTCAACAAAAGAAGTGACGCTGTTATACTCTTTTTAACAAAAGGAGCTAATGCTAAACCAAAGTTAGCATTGAATTGAATAGCATGAGACCTGAATATTTACTCACAGTTTAATGTTTCATAATACAAAATGCCAAAAAAATGACACTGTTATTGGTTTGCACAGCCAAACTATGAATCCTGGTTCCTTTTAGCAACATTATATTGATGTAGGTCCACAATTTTTACTTCCACTACATTCAGAATCTACATAGGCTTCTTTACTATCAGCACTTTCTCAAAGCGAATTTGTTCTCTCTGTTTTAAGTGTGATTTAAATGGTATTGTGATGAGTGTGACGGTCCGACCCAGTCCTTTCTGCGGCAGCAGCGATCTGAACTCCATCAGGAAGCTGATGTAGGGTTTCTCAGAGCTCAGCTCGTAGTATCTGATGTTCCCGTCCCCCTGAAACACAGCAGCATTCATGCCGAACATCATCGCTACTGTTTTTAATACTAAAGTGGTTCGAGGCAAAGAGTCCTATCTGAAACCAAACAGAAGTACTTCTGGAAACCTTGTAAACATCACAAGCGATTGGTAAATTATACTTTGGGTCAGTGTTCAGACCCAATGTGTTGCATTAATTATTCTGGACATAATTAGCATTTTTAAAACCTTTCCAGCCAAGTAGAGCATCTGTGTATCAGGGTCGTAGAACGGGAAGAGAACTCCTGCAGATCCATCCAAGTCTTCTTCATACAGAGGCTCTGATAAATCGTCCTGCACATAGAAAAGGTCAGAGGTCAAATTGTTTAGGTTTAATCAATTAGAAACACAAATGAGGGGTTTTAGTATTTATAACAAAAAGACCTTTTAAGGGATCATTTACTTCCTGTTTTGGACTGAATCTTGCCTAGCATGAAGAGTTACCATGTAAGCTAGTCCTGCTTTCCAGCTACAGGATGACTGGGGCTTCATCGACACCAACCCTGTTTAATTCGTTTTAATCTGCAATCGGTTGAATTGAACTCTTTGAATGCATATGTAAACACCAAGCAGCCCGTAGACCGCTCCAAAAACAGGAATTGGACTACAGCGCAGGGCATTCTGGGTAAATTGAACCAAAACAAACATGCTATGCTAGCACTAGCGGGGGAAATGACTCAAGGTCTTTTACAGAAAACAAGAAAAATCCTACGGCTACTAAAATCTGACGCTGCTCCGTTTTCATTTATATTCTGTAAAGAGGGAAGCTCAGGTCCTCCAGAGGTTTTCAAGTTGTTTCCTCCTGTGGTTCTTGGTGCAGCGCCCCCACAGGCGAGGAGGGGAAAAGGTTTTTCAAAAGGTTTGGTTCGTTTGACTCAGTGCAGTGTGAAAGTGAACTGCAGCAACGCAAAATGTAAAAAATGTTGCAGTTTTGGTCCCCAGCTGAACCCTAAACTAAATTTAGCTTCTGGTTTTAAAATAAAGTCTTACTGGGTCCCAGAGGAGGACCTGTCTGTGGTTCCAGGGCGAGCTTCCAGTGGACAGGAGGATCTTCAACCCTCTGATGTATAAAACCTTGTTAGCTCTGTGTGTCTTGTTGCTGGAAACCTGTAAAACCAAATGGTAACATGGCTACCAGTTCCACCAATTGATACACAATCCAACACTAAAAACTCCTTAAAAAGGAACCTGTAGGATCTTCCCGGTCCGCGGCTCCAGAACCCGAATCCGCCTGTCTTTAGACGTGACCGCCAGCCTGCTGCCGTCGCTGTTGAAGCTGACGGACAGCAGCAGCGCCTCGGACGGGTAGCGATGGTGGACGGGCATCAGGACCACTCGGACCGGGAGTCTGATAACAGAACCGGAATGGGACACATCCCAGAGGAGAACCTGGAGGAGACGCCAAGAAAATGTTTGTGAACAAACGTAAAGTTCGCTGCCTAATGAGGATGATCTACAAATGAAGCTAGCAGCTAAAGCTAGCTGATATTAGCTGCTAGCTGAAGCTAATTTTGTCCATCCAAATCACAGAAAGAAATGCAAATATAACTGGATCAATAATGCTGTGGAGCCACATCAAAAACAATCCCTTCAACCAGCCCAGTGTTTTAGGCTAACGTTCAGAGACGCCTGATTAGCAGCTACAAATTAGCAGTTTAAATTGGGACAATGTGCTTTTCCTAGCTGTTTTATGATGGTATGGAAAATATCCAAGTTTTATTGTTGTGAGAATAAATTTGTTTGGTCATTTGTAACTTTAACTGTAGAGAAAAGTCACTACAGAGGCGGCTGACCTTGTAGTCGTAGCCCGAGCTAAGCAGCAGGTTCTCAGCGGTTGGATGCCACTCAATGATGGCCACCCTCCTGCTGTGACCCGTCAGAGTCTTCCTGGCCCTGGTGAGGTTCTGTTGGATCCCGCAAATTGGAATATCCCAAATCTTCACCTGCGTATTGACACATAATCATGGTTTATCCTCCATGTGACCTTGATTTGAGGTATAACCATAAAATAAAGTCTGAACCTTGGAAAGCCTTTGGAAGAAAAGCTTTTAAATATGGATAAACATAAAGTAAAACACGCTTACGGTGCAGTCTTCAGAGCACGAGGCAATGCAATAATCATTGAATGGATTCCATTTGACATCCAGAACTCGGCCGCTGTGACCACAAACCCTGGGATAATGCGGGTCCACTCTGCCCAGCTGGAAGACATTTTAAAATAATGGAAATTAAACTAATAATTAAAAAAATTCTAACCAAAAGTTTAGTTTGTTTAGTTTTGTTTGGACATTAGACAGACAAAAGGTCAGTTTAATAAGCAGCAGTAAAATGCTTGTTGGAAGTTTGACCTACATACACAATGAATGGGCAGGACTAGGAAGGCCCCGCCCCCTGCGCACTCCGTCACCACGGCGATGAAGCAGGGATTGGCTGAGCAGTAGTGGTTGTCATGGACGCTTCTTGTGATTGGCACTCCATCGTAGCTGTGCTCCTTGGTCCCCGGCTTCCCGAAGACGTAGCGAAACTTTGAGCATCGGAAAGACGAGCGCCACGACATCTGGAAGGATTTCTCAAACTGAATCCAGTTTTGTTTTTGATGAAGAAAAAGCTCAAAAAACGTTGATTTTACACAGTTCACTGCAAAAATACCAAATCTTACCAAGTATTTATCTAGTTTCCAGTGCAAATATTTTGAAATAAGGCTAAATTAACTTACAAGTAACTTTTTAGCAAGATATAGGAGCTTGGTTTAAATATGTAATTAAGATAATAAGATGAAGAAATTACTTCTAATAGCAGAGAATTAAACTTTTTCCCCCAGTATTAGTAAAATAAATACTTTCTCAGTTGTAATTTCTTCTTCTGGAAGGATTTTAAAAAATTTTCCTGATTTGGAATTTGGACATTTTAATTTCGGAATAAAAATTTAATTACAAAGTTGTTTTTCCTGATTTCATGATGGTTTGTGGTCGTCTGTATTTCCTCACCAGATTGTCGTTGACATAGTTTAATTAATATAACTATTCTTTAATTTCTTCCTATATTATTACTAGAATTATTACTTTATTATTATTCTCTGTTTTTTCTCTTCATTAGTAGTAGTGTTGCTATTTTTATTATGATTAATAATGTGATCAACAACTTATAAATTGTTTTTCCTTTATTTAATTCTTGTGCTTTCTTGCTGTACGTATCAAAAGCCTCCTGCTCTTATTTCTTGCTTAGTTTTTACTGGTTTTACCTTCAGTTTATGAAAAGTTGTTTTCTAATCTAATTGTTCTCCCAGTTTGATCCTCAGTAAAATCCCAGAACCTTTCTGTGCCAAACTCAGCAGCTCCATTATTGGTCCTGATCAATAATGCATCCAGCTGCAATTATTGGTTTATAGTTACATAAATAATAAATCCGGTTCTTTCATGCTTCACGTTTTTAATCGCACCATCAGTTCGCCTCGCAAATTGAAAACGTTTCGTACAAAACGCTTTTAAATATTCATGCAACATCCTGTCTTTTCGCTAAGACAAACGCCCACTGACCTTTGACCTTTGCTGCTAAAGATCACCTGACTGGGCAGAGAAAATGCAATAACTGGTAAAAAAAATATCTATAAAACAGGACAAAAGACAATAACACAACAAGCTTTAAAGTTACAAACTTTCCCCGACATAAAAGTTGGATAGTCTCACCTGGGGTTGGTTGAAGGTTTCTGCTCCTCTTCCTCCTAACAAACATGAGTTTAAGTTGGTGAAATGTTTTTATTCTGGATCTAAATATAGACCGACCTGACCTCTTGCTGGAGGCTGCCCTCTTCTTCTTCTTCTTCTTCTGATCCATGACGTCTGGCCTCTGCTTTCTCATTAGCCGAGCCGTTTATGCTCGGCTGCTCTGCGACAAACACCCGCCTACAATCTGATACGACTACAGCCGCACACACACACATCAAACACAAAGGAAACCCTAATGACGCCTGTCAACGTGAAACTGAGGAGATCAACAAATTACTGTGAAATAATTTAAATTTGAGGTGGATCTGAGTTGATTTCACTGAATTGTAAAACTATTTTTTTTTTACCGTCCTTCACTGGAGACATTTTAGTTTTTCACAGGTCTTCACATTATGTTGAACTTTGACTAGGACATTAAGGTGTCTTGGCAAAATAAAACGTGTTGTGTTTTTTAAAATTCATGCATATTTTTAGAAGATCTTCCTTTTCAGTTGCACATCCTGAACAACGTTTCTAATAACTGCACAGTTTCTGTTTATCCTGGTTGTTATTGTTGATCTGTTTTTTTTTATATATTTATCACTTTTACAACTTTTCTGACAACTTATTAGGGCTAAAATGATTAATAAGATTAATCATGATAAATCGGTTATTGAGATGATCCTCAACTGATTTAGTAATCGATTAATCAGGAGAATAGAGACTCAAAATAAGTGATTATTGCTAAATGAACATTCAGAGGAAAAACAAAACCAAAACTGGACAAAAATGTATGCATTTTGCATATAAGATGAAAAACCTTCTTTGTCTGTAAATATGTTAAAGTTTTAGAATCACCTGTTTCAAATTCTGTATTTATTTGACCAAATCTCCTATTAATCACCCTGTGCAACATGTGATTAATCAGTTAATCACATGTTGATATTATGAGTATATTTCAAAGAATGAGAAATTTATTTTGGTTTAAATAAAAACATTTCTTTTTTTTCTCTGATGATTGTTCAGAACATTCTCATGACGTCACAGCGGTGCTGTCAGTGGTTCTGGTTCTGCAGCTTCTGCAGCTTCTGCAGCTCTTGGATTCAGCTTGTTGGGAGATTTTGCTGTTTTCATGCTAAATCTGCTAAAACCAGGTAGGAAAACTTGAGACAATCTGAACGATTCTGAACGATAAACCTGCAAAACTATCAGTGTTTTCACACACAGAGAAAAGACAGAAACCTTCATGAGTTTAGCTTTAACTAAATGTTTTTTTGTTTAATGTTTGTAGTTTGAAATAATAACCAAAGTAAGTAAATATTATTCATAAAGACAGTCGGTTTGTCACTTTTTCAAAAACAGTGTGTTTTTAGTTGCTTCTAAGAGAAGGAATATCAAATTGAAATGTAATTTAATGGTTTATTTTTGCAGTAAAATTGCAGATTTTTTTTGCTCAGTTCAGTTTTCAAACCAGTTTCGGTTTCAGGCTTTAGCTTGTTTGTTAGTTGAGTATTTTTCATAAATTAATACAATTACAAATCATCATGAGAACATTTTTGGTTAATTGACCACAGCTGACATTTTGTTTTTTTTGAGGTCTTGTTTTTGCATCTTATAAATAATAAACATGTTTATTAGGTTATCAGTACAACCAGAGGAGCTCATGTGTGATGTCATTTACCTCCACGTTGCGTCCAAAACACCCATAAGGCTTAATTAGTGCCAATAATTAGTATTTTAATTGGTATCATCTTAATGTTTAATGTTGTTCCTTTATTAAAAAGAATGACATTCAAAACAAAATGAATACATATAAAAAATAAAATGTATGTGAACTAGAAACATCTCAAATGATCAGTACTGAAAACCCTTTAGCCTGCTGCCACATTTGGTTAGTGACATCACAGGGTGAAGAACAGATTGTTTAGACCCGAGCAGCAAAGCGCAGCGAAGGCCTATTGGAATCATCATGTTTTATTCATTTTTATTATTTTGAATGTGAAAACAACATCTAACCAAATTTCATTTTCTAATCAAAACAAATGAGAATAGAAAATGAAGCATTGTGGATGAGGAGCCATTAACCGGAAGTGGACTGTAGCGCAGGGCATTCTGGGTAAATACAGCAAAACAAACGCGAGCTACAATCTTAAAACACGTGTTAAAAACAACACACGACGTGTTAAAAACAACACACGGCGTGTTAAAAACAACACACGGCGTGTTAAAAACAACACACGGCGTGTTAAAAACAACACACGGCGTGTTAAAAACAACACACGCGTGTTAAAAACAACACACGGCGTGTTAAAAACAACACACGGCGTGGTAAAAACAACACATGCAGAATCAGCTCAGGGAAACATGTTGTGAAACAACTAATGTGTCGCTGAAATCAACACAAACGTGTAAAAGATTTTCCATCACAAAAAACTTTCCTCTAATGTAGGAAAATATGTAATTGTTTTGTTGTTGTTTTTTTTTTAAAAAAAAACAACAACATGTTTTTCACCTGATAACTTTTCACCTGATTTAGTATTAGAACCTGAATTTAGTTTAATATTTTTAAGATTTTATTTATAAAGTTCACATAAATACCTCCGTCCATGTCTTTGAGTTTTGGTATGAAGAAATAAGTCCACCAGTCCACCTGTCCACCAGTTCACCTGTCCACCAGTCCACCTGTCCACCAGTTCACCTGTCCACCAGTCCACCAGTTCACCTCTCCACCTGTCCACCCGTCCACCTGCTCACCTGTCTGGCTTCCAAACTCAGTCCAGCTATAACAAAGGAAAGCAAAAGATTTTGTTAGAAAACTAGTAGATCATCGTTGGGCCAGTCAGGAACAAAATGTGCATTAAAGATTGTAACACATTTTTATTTTTAACATCTGTTCTCAGAGAGTAGCGCTAGAAAATAACTCGTATCTTTTACCAAAGACAAAAGTGAAATCCTACAACCGCTAAAATCTGTCGCTATTCCATATTTCTTTAATAAATAAGGAAGTTCCGCTCAGGTTCTTCTTCACAGGTTTTCATGTCATTTTCTGCAGTGGGTTTTGGTGCAGCGCCCCCACAGGCGAGGAGGGGAACATGTTTCCCAATTGTTTTTGTTGGTTTGACACAACAGTGTGAAACCAAACCACAATAGCTGAAAATGGAACATTTACCTTTAATTGGTCCCCAATTAAACCGAGTCTACTATCAGATGTGAAAATACACACTTCAAAAAACACAAGTGTTATTTGAAGCTTCTACAGCAAATTTAAATAAGACAAAACTAACTTACAATTAATATTTTAGCAAGATGTAAGAACTTTTTGTAAGTCAACAATTCCTTAATATTGATGAAAACATTAAGGAATATTAATGTTTACTCATGTTACTTCACTTATAACATGTGATAATAGTAATAGTATAAATGTCAGGTTATAAGTGAAATAATCTGCCACTAGTCAATTTTATCATATTGAAGAATTATTGACTGAAAACAATCTCCTATATCTTGCTAAAAGTTTCTTTTAAATTCGTTTCAAGTGCACTAAGATATTTGCAAAAGAAAATAGACCAAAAATACTTAACATGTTTTTTGGAGTGTAGACGCCTGGAAGCCGAGCGGTATGAAACTAGAGGGATTCATGACTTATGTCTTTATGCTGATGATATAACTGTGTATTTTTGAATTCATTTTTCTGCTCAGAGAGATCCGACTTTAACTTTATTTCATCATAATCTACCAGGTTTTCTCTTTTAGTTCTTCTTCCTCAATGCAACCAAACTCTCAAACCCCTTTGCCAAAATCCTCCCAGCTGACACAAACGTTGATGTGCATCCGTTTAATGGTGAGGAAACTGCACATCCTATCAGCTCAAAACCTTGTGTTTGAATTTGGTTGTTGGAGGGAATTTGTTTCTGCACATACAGGATGCAGGCCATACCTCCAATGTCCATTTTGGAAAGAGCTGTGACTCTTTAGAAACCACACAGCGGTAGGAAAAACACAAACCCAGCAGGTTTATCTCAAGCAGCTGAAATTCACTGAAACCAAGACATAATCTTCCCCAACGTGTCGCCCAGGACGTTTCCAGAAAACTCCCTGATAGTCCGTGAAGCGCTGAGAATGGACCTGCCTCGGCACCTCGTCCTCAGGAGAGTCCAGAAAAGGCTTCAGACCATCGGGTCCAACTACACCGACCTCAAAGAGTTGGTCGCAGACCTGTTCGAACAAGATGGCCTCCCGTCTTCGATGGACCAGGAAATCCCCATGGAGACCAACCAGCTGGAGGAGGCCATGATGATGAACAGTCCCGTGGTGAAGGACGCCCTGCGGCGCGGCGTGCCCCCACACCTCATCAAACCGCTCCTCCGGGCCAAAATATTAAGAAGTGGCGCCCCCTACTCTGACGTCCATGAACTGCTCGCAGATGTGCACAAACATTAGATTAAACAACCAATTTATCAATAAAAGTGCTCACACTTTTACTGTGGTGTCGGTGGTGGTGTCCAGGTGATACAGTTGAGTCATGTTTTTGAAAATAATGCACTCTTAGAAGTATTTGGAGAAAATATTAACCTATTTTATTTTTGTTTACATCTTGAGTCTGTTTCAAACGAACCAAACCCTTTGAGCAACCAGTTCCTCTCCTCGCCTGTGGTGGCGCTGCTGAAGGAAACAACAAGAAAACCTCTAAATACAACTAAAACAAACGAGCTAGTTTAGCATTCGTGGGAGAAATGTGTGCTAGTCTGTTACCAGAAATAAAACACAAATCATACAACCGCTAAAATCTGACACCAATCTATTTTTCTTGAAGATGGAAGTTGCACTTGATGGTGCAAATCAACAGTTTTTGGTGCAGCGCCACCACAGGTGAGGAGGAGTAGTTTGTTTGAGTCAAAGTGAACCTCAGCAGCTGAAAATGTAACAAATGTTGCAATTTTGTTCCCCAACCAAACTAAATATACCTGACTGTCAAGTGTGAAAACACACAAACCTGAAACCCGAGGAATTACTCTATATGCTGACGATATATTCTTTCATTTATTTTGCTGTTCCAACCGAAAATGTAACAAATGTTGCAACTGGTTACATGCAATCTGATAGTCCTTCAGATTATTGTTCAATGCATCAACTATAAACTGAGATTCAGCAGAAACGAGCTGCTCCAGACTCAGAGTAATCTCTTCTACTTGAGTAAACATACGCTGAAGAAGAGATCCTCTTACATGAGTAAAATATTTGGCTACTCTAAATTATTAGGTTTCTGAAAGAAAGTGGACAATTTTCCAATAAAATGCTACAATTATGAAATTGTAATTAATTAATGCTTGGTTTTGCTTCAACTTGAGTTATTTTTGAAATAGTTAAAGATCAAATCATTTCAATGATATCATAATATGTAACACTCTGCAATTAGACAAGTTTACACACTTAAAAAAAAAACAACCCAAAAAACATAATGGATAATCAGCCTGGAAGGTCAAACGTCAAACTGAACAGCGTCATATATTACCGATGGCTTTAATCTGAAAACTGTCATGATGTGTTTTGCTCACATTGTCAGTAAAATCTGATAATATGTCGTTCGTCACCTAAACACAAGATTCAATGTATTTCAGAGATTGAACCATTTCAGAGCAGGTTCACTCTGAGTGTGTCTCTAAAGTCTCCAGCCTGGACTGGGACCAAATAACGGCTCCAGTGTTTCTACCCACCAGGATCATTTCTATAACATGTGAAGGTACGCAACATACCAGACAAGATTTCTGTTAAAAGTTCAAATAAAGGAAGAGAGTAATCATGTTTAAAAATGACTTTTTGAAGATATTACATGATAGCAACAGCTGCAAACTGTAACTTCATCGCTAAATGACACTTAGTTGGACATGAAGTCTATTTTTATTTTATTATTTGAAAACAAAATGCTATAAAAACAATTCTTACATTTGTTCACAGAACTGCAGTTTTTGCAGCTGAGCCTGTGATGAGTCAACTGCACCTTTACGATGCTTTTTACCTCTTTTCTCACAGCTTTTCTGCACCTCTCTTCTTACATTATTGTGTTTGTTCATTTCCACTCACTTCTGAACTGCAGGGAACAAATAGAGTTGTTTAAAAACCATCAATCCCACAATGCACTGCATCAGCCCACTCACAGTTTGGGAGGAAGAGACGTTTCTGTACAGTCGGGCACCGAGAATCAAATCAACAGTATTTGCACCTAAACAATCTTATGCATTGTGCAAAGCTCCAAAGTCAAAGTCAGAATATTATATTTAGTTGAATTCCCACTGCTCACATGGCCTGGATTTACTTTATATTGCAACATGAAATAACAGGAGAAAGTTAGGAGTTAATTAGCCTTTAGAGATCAGGTTGTTATCGACTCCTGATAGATCAGTGAAAGTCAGAATGCTCTAATCTGTCTGCATGTATTGTAAATGTACCTGAACAGTAAATAATGCACATAATTGAGTTAGTGATCCATGTACCTGATGGCGCCTGCAGAGGAAGAAAACGCCCGACTTATCGCTATACAGTCAATGTATAGAACAATCCACCAGCACATTTATCAAATTCTGCAGCTTCACTAGATGCTTGAAATAGTTTTATATTGTTTTAGCTGCAGTAAACTGCTGGACTAGAGACGTTATCTCATGAAGAAATGATCAGATTGTCTCTAAAGACATGTTGACATGTTATGAGTTTAAAGTCAAATAAAAGATTAAATAAAATAGATTTTTACATACGTGAAACTTTTATACCTTATAAAAACGTATTTTGCAAAGAATCATTTCAGTTCAGTCAGATTCCAGTGGATCCTCATTATCAATAAATCAGTTTATTAGTGAATCAGTTTAAAATGTTTGCACCAGATTTCATGGAGTCTCTGCAGCATTCACTCTGCAGCAGCTTGTGTTGGACCGTTGACTTTACAGCAGTCCCTACTGAGCATGCATGGAGAGGAAGAACTCCACTAACAGGAAGAAACCTGCAGCAGAACCAGAACCGGGTTCAGAACCAGCAGCCATCTGCCACAAAAACAGAGCAGAGACACAACAACAGGCCAGCCGACCTGCAGGAGAACTTTCTACGTTCATGACAGTGAAAAGTTTAAGAGGTCAGTCAGGTGATGGCAGCATCATGCCAGCCGAGGCCCAAACCCACAGCAGGCTGTTGATGGATGACCTTTGTGACCCCTACCACCAGGCTCAGCAGTGTTCCTGGGTGACGCTTCCTGACCCAGTTCTCCTTCTTATTAAATGTTTCGCTCTGAGTTTTTAAAGGATTTGACCTGAAACCCGTCCTGTTGTCACACTATTTAAAACATTTATTTTCTTAAAAACAGCTCCTATATGCTCCTGAAAACTGAGTTCTAAGTTAGTTTTGTCTCATTTCAAGTGTACGGAGATATTTGCTCTAGAAGCTAGACAAAAATACTTGGTAAGATTTTGTTTTTGCAGTGCAGCTTTGCATTTTATTGTTACATTAAATAAAAGTAAATCAGCCTGATTACTATCAATCAGTGACAGGATATTGTCTGTTTCATGAAATTATTTCAGTGCCTGTCAGGTAAATTCTGCAGATAATTCCCAGAGGTTGATCCACCTGCTGGTTCCTCCATCTGATTAAACCTGAATAGCAGCGCATTTATCAAGTTCACTGAACTATGACCTGCAGCAGCTTTACCACATGCTTCAAATAGCTTTATATTTTTTTAGCTGCAAAGAGCTGCTGGACCAGAGTTGTTATCTGATGGAGGAAGTGATCAGAGCGGCTTTAAAGCTCGGGCGGCTGCAGAACGCCTTCACTCTTCGCTTTCAGAGCCTTCAGAACCAGCAGACAAGATGTGCAGCGTGGCTAACGGTGAGCTAAAACCACACATGGAAACGTTCATTTTATTATTTCTAAAGTAAAACGTAACTCAGACAGTGTACCTTTTAGCTTGTTTTACTCTGTTGTGGTTTAACTCTTAAATATTTCGAATTATTGTCTATTATTTACATTGAATACAAAATGAATACAAAATTATGGAAGCTGAATAATGTCAAAATTGTCTTAAATAAAAGCCAGTGAAACATTTAAACAAAAATGACTAACTCTCTTAAATTATTCTTTTTTAAATATTTTTTTCTTGTTTTCAGTTCTAATCAAACTTTAAAAATATTGTGATGTACATTTTTGTATTTCCTCTAATCAAACTTTTTATCTCACAACATACATTTTATATGCAGGTTAAAAACCTATTTAAAATAAATCCTTCTACTGTACAGACTGGAAGATAAGTTAAAGATAAAGAACAGATTTTTGGGGGTTTTTCTGCTGATTTAACAAATTAAAGCGTCTTTGTCCTTTAATTCATCATTGAACTTTAATTTAGTGTCTTGTTACTGTGTTGAACTTTGGTTTCTAAAGTTTCATGACTTAATTTATGGTTTATGTTTTATCTTTATTTTATGTGTGTGTAATACAGTTTTTCCTGCTTTGAAGGTCAGTTCTCTCAGCATCTTGTTTAGTAACTAGAGTTACATTCGATAAATTACATTATGCATCCAGATGAGTCTTGATTGTCATTGCACCATTTGAAAATAACCTTTAAGCAGTGCTATCAAATTTTTTTTTTATTAAGGAATGAGAATCTGTTTCAATAATAAGAGAATGATTAATATTTGTCTTTAAGTTTCTTTATTCGGAGGAAAAGCGTTCGAAGACCCGCCTCACTGAGCGCAGTCAGGAGAAGAGCCTGAGCGACACACATCACATCATTATAAAGTCACAGCAAAGCAAAGACCCACCCAGAGGCTGATCTTGTCCAGATGGACGAGAGACAATCCTGATCCCACCTCATGAACTGCCCCTCACCTCTCAGAGGGAATGATTTTATGGCAGGGAAGAGCAGATAAGGATTTCAGGAGAAACTTCTCATTCTTCTCTGTTAGTTACTCCTGGTTGCAGGTCAAACAAGGACACAAACTGCATTCCACATGTCAGTCCTTTAAGACAATTGCCAGATCAAGGATTTTACCCAAGAAGTCTTCAGGTCTCTTATACTGTGGAAACGTCTAAACATGATCTGGAAACTTCTTTAAAAAACACATGCTGCAGAAATCACAAAAACACATCAGATTAATCACTAATTAAGTAGTAAAAAGTATCATCAGTTCCATCAAAGGTGAAATTAGGCTAAAAATTAAAAATTTCTATTACAGCGGGTATTAAATATACTTCACTTTAAGCCAACATTTCTATTTTTAAAGTTGCCTATTGGTCTGATGTAATATTCTGATTTTAAATATTATGTTTTCATTAGCTGTATGTAGAAAAATAATGATAATTAACAGAAATAAAGGCTAGAAAGAAATTGTTTGTGTGGAATTAATCTATATAATGAGCTTCATTTAATGAATAGATGGGATTTTTAAAATAATATTCTGATGGGTCACAGTTTTTCTTGTGAATATCTCTGCATCTCTTCCTTTTCTCAGTATGAAAGGATTTATTTTAATATCAGATCTGAAAGTGGCGGAGCGACTCTCTGCTATCAAGAACAACATTCCTAATAAACCAACCTTCTACGGAAAACAATTAGGGCCAAAATGAATTCTGACTTTAATCTCAGAATTCATCTAGAATTTATATGATTCATCCATCAAACACACTTTATCTGAATTAATTATAAAATCACCGGAGTTATTGTCCAGCTGTCCTTTTCTGTTTAGTTTTGGACCAGGTGGGTGCTGAAGTTTTATATTATATATAACCACTAATTTATTCTTTCTGTTGTGTTTCTCCAGCAATCAAGACAGTGGACCTCCATTGCTATGCCAACAATGTTGCCCATAATACCCATGAAATCTCTACCAGCCAACTAATTGTGAGACGAGGGCAGCCTTTCAGCATCACACTGGAGCTGGACTATGCTTTCAACACATCCGAGTCAGTCAAACTCATGGTGGAAACAGGTGCCAACACTTTTAATCCGGGCTTGAATCCATTTCTGAAAAACATCCCAAAGGTTCAGAACTTTAGGATGAAGAGCTACACAGAAAGAAAGAAATTTGCCAGCCAAGTTACCAGCATTTGCATCATTTTTGTCCTTCCTTATTGGCCCTTTGTATGTGACGTCACGCTAGCGAGAACCCCGCCCACTCCGCCATGACGTACGTCAAAACAACCAATGAGTTCCTTTAAAGCTAGTATGGAAACGGATATCTGTAACCTGATATATCGCTTCTATTTAGTTGATTTCACTTTAAAAATGAAATGCGCAAACAGACAAGGATGCAAACCAAACTTGTAATTTTATTTTAGAACTTTTAATGAGGAAAGATGATAGCAGCTGTCAAACGTAACGACTGGCAGCTCGCTGTGCTACCGCGGATTAGGAGCGAACGCGTTTTACAAGGTAAGATTAATATTCATATCCTTTGTAACTAAGTATAATCATAGGAGGATATCAAATAACACATGACGTAGAAGGTACGAGTCTAACCGTTGGTAACCATGGCAACACTGCCGCACCGTCACGTAGCCTAGCGTGTATGAAAAAAAACTGGTTAGCATCTCATCTTTGGTACGTTTTCAAGGCTGTTCCGGTGTAAAGGAAAACGCTGTTTATGACATATTAATGTAAATCATGTGGTGTGAATTCAGGGTAATTTGATCAGCCCGTCAGGAGGGAGGAGGTTCGGCTCGGTTTCTAAGCTAGATGTTCCCAACTTTTGTAAATACCGCCGACTATGAGCCCCAACCAGGTGAGTTCCGTTCACAGACCAATCAGCTCGACTCCGACAAGTAAAAGCCATTAGCAAACTGGCAAAAACATCTTTGGAAAACAATTGGAATGATTAAGTGACGTAGCTGCAAAGGGTCAATGGAAATCAGGAATCTAATGAAATAGAAATGAATGTCACTTATAACCATTCTCTCCAAAGGTCGTTTTCCATCACCAAGCAGAGGGACCAAGTGTACTTTTGGTACCAGAGTACCGATGTGTGGTGTGGGCGCTAAAGCTCTCTGGAGCTGCAGCATCGACACCAAGTCCTCCCTGCAGTCACACAGAAAGGCCTGCGTGACCCTTTCCGTGACCCCTCCAGCCGATGCCCCAGTGGGGAAATACTCTGTGTCCATAGAGCTGGGGAGGCCGCCGGCCGTGAAGGAAAGCCTGGTGGTGCTTTTCAACCCCTGGTGTCAGAGTGAGTACTGACCCAGGAGAAACTTTCCAGACAAACTCGCCAATGACGGAGAGTCAGGCGGAAACTTCCCAACGGGGAAAACCTTGAAGAAGCCAGTGTTGGTTGATTCATTGACAGGATCTTTGTCTTGGTTTGCAGATGACTGGGTGTATCTGCCTGATGAAAAGGAACGTCAGGAATATGTGATGAACGAACAGGGACACATCTACAGAGGGACGGCTCGCTGCTTTAGTCCAATGTTCTGGGACTTTGGACAGGTGAGGTTTTACAAGAATCCGCCCATCATATTTACTGTAGTAGGTAACAAACACATTTATTGGCCATAGCTATACTTGCGAGTTGAGTTCCTCAAGAGTCCATCTTGCTTTAGGTACAGTTACAAAATCCATGCTTACCAAATTTTTGTATTTTTTTTCACAATGCTACTCATTTATAAATCTGTCTAAAGAATCATTGCAATCTTTGTTGGACTGCTTAGAAAGCACCAAAGCTTTTTGGTTTGGTTTATGTAATAAACATCTAAGATGTGATCGAACACTCAGAAGCAAAGACCATCAAACAACCTGGATTATGATCTTTGGCCAACATGTTGGTGCTCAGTCCAGCTTTGTTTCTTGCAGTTTGAGGAAGAAATGGTGGATATTTGCCTCAAATTGTTGGATGTCAACCCAAAACACAAGAGAGACCCTGAAGACGATGTTTCAGCTCGCTGCAACCCCATCTATGTTGGCCGTGTCATCAGTGCCATGGTGAGGCTAAACTTTCTCAAAAGGTTTCATTTAATCTAAACCTTAATATGGATTAACATTTCTCCATCTTGCAGATCAACTGCAATGACGACATGGGTGTTTTACAAGGAAGTTGGGATGGCGACTACCAGGATGGTGTTTGTCCAACCAGATGGACCAGCAGCGTCAGCATCCTGCAGCGCTGGTTTAAGAGCGGCTGCAGGGCGGTGAAGTACGGACAGTGCTGGGTGTTTGCTGCCGTGATGTGCACAGGTGACGTGCATTTATTTCACTTTCTACTCATGTTGCCATTGCGTAAAGTCAATTTAAATGCCTTCTGTTGTTCTGATTGCAGTGATGCGGTTCTTCGGCATACCGTGCCGCGTTGTGACAAATTTTATGTCTGGTCATGACACAAACAACAGCCTCACGATTGACGAGTATTTTGATGAGTACGGATTAAAACAAATGGGAAATAGAGACAGTGTCTGGTAAGACCAATACTCAATAAAGTTGGATACCAAGCGAACAACAGACTCAAATTTTTAACAACTATGACACAATCCTTGGTTCCTTTGCTCCTTTTTTGTCAAACTACTGTTGGAAATCTTGGTGTTGCCTTTGTTTGAAATTGGACAAGCAAATGAAAATACATCGGCTGCCTGTATTTTAAGATTATATTAATAGTTTTTAAAGTTTGAAATGGTATCCCTGGTTTATCTTCTGCGTCTACATTCTTCGTCCAGAACAAATGATCAATTATTTTGATCCATCAGTCCAGTTCATTTGTATGAAACAAGGCTGAGTGCTTCACATCATGAAAAATACAGTCGTAAAAGACCCCATACAATCAGGAATTGAGAAAACCAAAAACAAGCATTACATTTTGATGAGCGCCATCATCAATATACATCAAATATTTTGGTCAATGTTTAATTAATTATGGTTTTATATCTTTCTAGAATCAGACTTAAGAGTAGTGGTTTTCTATTTCCATTCTGTTTCCATTTCTATTTGACATTTACTTTTAGTCTTCTGACTGAACAAAATGATCAATATATCAAAGTCTTGGAGTCTTAGTCCTGAAGGAACCAATCCTATAAATCAGACTTTCACCAATAAATCACCAATAGTCCCTGTAGGATTGTTCGGAGCGTTGACATTTCTTAATGCCTTGCAGGAACTTCCATGTGTGGGTGGAGGGTTGGATGAAGCGCCCAGACCTCGACCAAGGTGGCCGCTACGATGGCTGGCAGGTCTTGGATCCAACTCCTCAGGAAAGGAGTGAAGGTAAACGGTTTTTCTTCTTCCCGTCTGGTGAAGTTCACTTTTCTGAAGGTTGCTAACGTTGGATCTGTTTGCGTCAGGGACGTTCTGCTGCGGTCCAGCTCCGGTGAGCGCCATCCATGACGGCCACACCAACCTGAAATATGACATACCCTTTGTCTTCAGCGAGGTCAATGCTGACGTCGTCAAGTGGAAGGTCAGAAGGACTTTTAATGTTTTAACATAGAGCCCAAATTCAATCAATCAATCAATCAAGGTCAGAACTTATGGAGGTAAATTGGGGCCGTAAAGTTTGTTCAAAAGGAAATAAAAATTCCACTGATATTTGTGAAGTGTGTGTTTGTTTATTTGTTTCTTTTAAGTTTTCAGTTCAGAAGGATTTTTTTTGGTCTCAAAACCTTTTTAGTTTCACTTTTTTAGCAAACTTTATGGCTCTCACTTAACTCCATACATTTCTCAGAGTTTTTCAGTTTCATATCTTTTTTTTTCAGTTTAAATTTTTTCAGCTTTATATCTCTTACTGTATCATCACTAACATTTCGGATGTGTTTGATCTCAGATTAAAGCTGATGGCTCAAAGATAAAAATGAAATACCTCACTGACACGGCGAAGGTGGGCCAGAAAATCTCCACCAAGGCCGTGGGCAGCACAGCAATCAATGATCTGACAAACACCTACAAATACAAAGAAGGTAAAGATGCTAACGCTAACCCCTTCTCTCAAAGGCTGCGGCGGATTTGATCAGTTTTAGTTATGTCATTAGTTAAACTAAGCTAAACATGGATGTTAGCTTAGCAGATATTAGCTTCTGCGGTAGGTTGATGGTAATGTAATGGTAATGTCCCAAACTGACACCAAAACTGTTTGTTCAGCTGAGAATGATTCAAACGTTTATTCTCCCCAGGCTGCACGATGGAGAGAGTGGTCTTTGACAGTGCTGTCAGCCGGATGAACCCACCAGGCCACGATGCTTCGCAGGGCCCCTGTCAAGTCCTTGTGGTAGGAGAGGTGGATCTGTCACTGGAGGTCAGTTTGACTTGAAACACTTTTGTGTGAAAGTATATCAGAGTGAAGTGATCAGATATATTTTGTCTTACTGACAGGAAACCAGTTTAAGGAATTCACAGGACATCAAACTGAACCTGAAGCTGAGCAACAGAAGTCGCGGTGCGAAATCGCTGTCCATCTCTGTGAATGCCCAAGTCACAAACTACACTGCAACCAAAGTGACGAACGTCCTGCATGATTCCTCTTTCCAAAAACTGGTGGCTGGACAAGGTCTGCCACGAATCTCCCAACTGATCGATATGATCTGACCGATTTCAATCAGCTTCACCCAACAACTCGGAAAACTAACAGGAAATTTCATGTAGCATTTATAATTTTACGTAAAAACATTTTTAGCCTTGTGGGTCAATCATCAGAGCCAATAAATGACGTGTAGAAGAAGCATTATAACCTTAATGTCTAACTTTTGCCTTTCTTGCAGTTGTGAATATTCCCATCCTGATCCCGTACTCGGCCTACTGTAAGTACGCCGTTACCCACGACAGCATGAAGGTGTCGGTCGACGCAACAGACGAAAAGGGTGACATCTATGAAACCGACACCGACATCACCCTGGAAGAACCGCCCATCTCCATTAAGGTCAGCAAATTCCCTGTCAGGAAAAAAGTCGAGCTGCGACAGACTGGCGACCTGTCCAGGTGACCCATCCAGGTGACCCATCCAGGTGACCCCGCCTCTCGCCCGGGACGTTAGCTGGAGAGGCACCAGCACCTCCCGACCCACTAAGGGACAAGGGTATTAAAAAAATGGATGGATGGGAAAAAAGTGGAGACAAAATAACAGTTAGGTCAGGGTGTCCAAAGTGGAGCCCTGGGGCCATTTGTGGCCCTCGAACTGATTCTTGTGCGGCCCCCAAGTGCATTTCAAAAATGATACAAATTATCCTGTAGATGCAAATGGAGTCTTTTAATTTGTAATCAGGGTAGAAATTGTGACCAACATCATTTTCTCACACAGGAATATGGAAAGTGCAACACAAAGGTTTGGTGTTTTTATAACCAACAAAAAATAAAACCAAGTTTTTCCAGACATTTTTACTGAAAAGCCGACTTTGCTGCATCTAATCAGCTTTTATTCTTTCTTAAACGTTGCTAAATAAAGCAACGTTTTGGTAATGTAATGGTTTAATAAAACGTTTTGGACTGACTATTTTGAAACAAATAGTGAGTCCAGCAGACCAGGATACGGGCCCGTGAGGCCTGACTTTTCACCCCCTGCTCTAAATGAAAGTGAACTGTACTGTATGGAGCTACTGTATTAAATCAGGGCAGTAATGAAAACGACATGTCATGTTTGCTCCAGGTTCTGGGTGAAGCTCGTCTGCACCACCCACTGACGGTGCAGGTGGAGTTTAAGAACCCGCTGAATGAGGCACTGAGGTTCTGCTCTTTGACCATCAGCGGCCCTGGACTCCTGAGATCCGAGCACTAAACCCAGAGGTAAACCCATTACTCTGGAGCTCATTTAGGAAGCCACTGTTTATGAAACCATCACTTTTATTTTCAAATTAAAAGTATCTGTAGAAGAGTTGACTTGTTCCCCTTCTGCCTCTATGGTTAAATTTGATTTAACGTTCTAACTGGATTCCTCTCTGGGTCTCCTGTAGCATCAAAGACCTGCCAGCCAACACGACTCTTATGCACCGAATCCAAACGACCCCCTACAGGGCTGGACTGAGGACTGTGGTGGCCGACTTCGACTGCAGCGCCTTCAGAGACGTGAAGGACAGCTGCACCGTCTACGTCAGGCCTTGAGCCGTTGCCTTGGAGTCTCTGATTCTACAATCTGCATCATTAAAGCTGGGCTTCAGGGCTGTTTGGGGACATGTAACCAGAAATATTTACTCATTTAATTATGGTTTTTTTGGTTAATTATGCAAATTGTTTCATTTATTTTTTTGGGTTAAACATTATGTTGTGTTTGGATGGCGTTGCATTTTCTCCTAAAGTTAATGGTTAATTTTGGTTAATTTCATTATATTTGAAAAATTATGTAACACATTATTTTGGGGAATGCAGAATGGTGCTAGAAACTATAAACTCTTCTTAAACCAAAGATTTTTTTGTTTTTCTTGTAATTTTGTGACAAGAAATAATAACTTTTCATTCCTTAAAAGGTATTTTGAATCCACAATGTTAAGCTCCCTAAGCGTTTTGTCTTTCAAACATAGTAGTAATATAATAAACATAGTAGTAATGTAATAAACATATTGGTGTCAGTTACAGGTATAGCTAAATATCATCTGTATAGAACTGAGTTACTTCTGTTTACAGGAACGGTATGATTAAAATATACACAAAAAAATACTAAAAGGTTTTCTCAAATTGGAAGGTAAAATGCATTTTCTTTAAAAATGTTTAGGTGAAGAGGAAATTACCTTCAGGACAAATGTTTAATTATTTAAGCTAGCTAAACAATGGTACATTTAAACAGTTCAAATGGCTGTTGGGTCAATGACGGGATGTATATTCTCTCAATTTAAGATATTTCCTTTAACAGAAATTAATACAATTGATTTTAATGCAGTTCCTAAACTCAATCCATAGGTGGCGGTAACGCGCCACTCATTGTACAACAAGGAGACTGATGACGTAGCGGAAGTAGAATTTTGAATAATTTCGTCCGTGGAGTTGCTGAGGCTGTTGTGATGCTGAGATAAAAACAAGTTTTAGACATTTTCCGATCATTTAGAGAAAAAAGACCTTGCTGAGGATCCGGTACGGCTCGGTTCGCAACCCGGTTGTTCTGTTTCATCAGGTAAAACCAACAAAATGGAAAATAAGAAATGATTACTGTTTACATTCTACGTTAGTCGCATTTGTTAGTGTTTCTGAACTAAAAGAGGCGGAAAGCAATCAACTTACCTTCATTGATTGTTATTTATAACTTATATTTATGTTATCTTTTTATGTTTTGAGGACGAGTATAAGAAATGCAGGAACTGCTGGGGTGTTTTACTTTTCTCTGGATTGAAAAACCCACTTTTTAAATGGTTTAGTTGTAGCGATAGTTAGCCTACCCTTGTTTCTGAATCTTAAAGCCGTTTTTAGTTTGAAATTGAATGGCCCTACGTGATTGGGTGGACATATGTGGTGACGTAACTCACGTGGAACGTCTCGTCCAACGTTGAAAATTTAAGTTGTTTTGTTTCGAGCCTTGGACACAGAAATGTTTTAGTCTCATGGAGATGATGCAGTTTTTTTATGTAGTTAATTACTTAGATTTTTACTGCACAAATTAAATATTCACGAGTCTTTAGAAATTTTCTTAAATTGTTTTGTTCTCTTATCACTTTTATGTATATTGTAATGTTTATTTGGAGGGTGGTGGATTATCTTGGCCTTAATGTGACAAAAAGTCAAGTTTAGTATTAAACTCATTGTTTCCCTGAACTTTGTCTTTGAATAATCCTTGATTAAAATCCCTGTAGTGCACTTTGGAAAAATAAAACCTTGTGTTCAGTAGCAAAGGTTTAATGGAAACCAATAAAAAACAAACGTTTTCATGGTAAGAAAACTTTCAGCTTTACAAAAATGAAGCATTTCATACCCATGTACTTTACCATTTCAAGTCAGTTATTTTTTCTAGGTAGTACCTCCAAAAAAAAGTCTTTAATGAAATTAGTTGTTTTGCTGTCACAATTAGAGCATTTTGATGAAACAAATTTGTTTTATCTAACTATCTTTAGGTTACAGAGGACTTTGACCGACAGACCTAAAACCACAGCTTGATTTGAGCTGACTTCATCTCCAATGAAGGTTAAAAAGGGACCTAGCAAGACAAAGCTGCAGCAAGAAGCCATCTCATGCTCAATCTGTCTGAACCCACTGAAGCGACCAGTAACTATCGCCTGTGGACACAGCTACTGCATGAGCTGCATAAATCTCTACTGGAATGGAGAAGATCACTCTAGAGTCTACATCTGTCCTCAGTGCAGACAGAGCTTCACTCCAAGGTCCATTCTGGTAAAAAGCACAATGTTGGCTGCTTTAGTGGAGCAGTTGAAGGAGACTGGACTCAGTAAGACTCCAGCTGATCACTGCTATGCTGGACCTGAAGATGTGGCTTGTGATGTCTGCTCTTGGAGAAAGATGAAAGCTGTCAAGTCCTGTCTGGTTTGTTTGGTGTCTTACTGTAAAGAACATCTCCAACCTCATTATAAATCTGCTTTTGATAAACACAAGCTGGTGGATCCCTCCAAGGTGCTCCAGGAGAACATCTGCTCTCGTCATGATGAGGTGATGAAGATCTTCTGTCGTACTGATCAGCAGTGTATCTGTTATCTCTGCACTATGGATGAACATAAAGGCCACGAAACAGTCCCAGTTGCAGGAGAAAGAGCTGAGAAGCAGAAGAGGCTCCAAGTGAGTCTTCACCACATCCGGCAGAGAATCCAGGACCGAGAGAAAGATGTGAAGCTGCTTCAACGGGAGGTGGAGGCCATCAATGTCTCTGCTGATAAAGCAGTGGAGGACAGTGAGAAGATCTTCACTTGGCTGATCCGTCTCCTCCAGAAAAGAAGCTCTGATGTGAAGCAGCAGATCAGATCCCAGCAGGAAACTGAAGTGAGTCGAGTCAAAGATGTTCAGGAGAAGCTGGAGCAGGAGATCACTGAGCTGAAGAGGAAAGACGCTGAGCTGGAGCAGCTCTCACACACAGAGGATCACAACCAGTTTCTCCTCAACTACCCCTCACTGCCAGCACTCAGTGAGTCGACACACTCATCAAACATCAAGATCCGTCCTCTGAGACACTTTGAGGACGTGACAGCAGCTGTGTCAGAGCTCAGAGACAAACTGCAGGACGTCCTGAGGGCCCATGGACAAACACCTCGCTTACAGTCAATGAAGTGGATGTAGTATTTTCTGAACCAGAACCAAAGACAAGAGATGAGTTCTTAAGATATTCACAAGAAATCACTCTGGATCCAAACACAGCACACAGGAATTTGTCATTATCTGAGGGGAACCGCAAAGTTACATCCATTGACCAACAGCAGTCTTATCCTGATCATCCCAACAGATTCACTGAGTATCATCAGGTCCTTAGTAATGAGAGTCTGACTGGACGTTGTTATTGGGAGGTGGAGTGGGGCGGAGGGTTGGTTTATGTCGCCGTTTCAAACAAGAACATAAGCAGAGCAGGAGCATTTGGACTCAATAACAAATCTTGGGCAATATGTTGTACCGCAGACAAATGCACATTTCATCACAAAGGCATTCCAACTCCAGTACCAGGTCCAGTTTTCTCCAGAATAGGAGTGTACCTGGATCAGACAGCAGGTATTCTGTCTTTCTATGGCATCTCTGAAACCAGGACTCTCCTCCACCAGGTCCAAACAACATTCACTCAGCCTCTACATGCTGGGATCTGCCTGTTTGATGACTCCTCTGCTGAGTTCATTAAACTTAAATAGTCAGCTGTGATCTGATGTCCAGTCTGTTAAAATGTGTATTTTAGTTTCAGTGTCTTTAGTCTCCATTACTGCTGCTGAGAGTTCACTGTTCTGTCATTTCTTCACTGCTCAGAGATCAACACTGTAACACTGAAATCTTTATAAACAGGTCAAGTCTCAACAGTCAGAGGGGAAATTCATGTAAATATTTAGCAAGCCATGCATGAAATTTCAATCTGTAAAAGGTTGTTCCATTGGTTGAAGTGTTTTTGTGTTGGAGTACTGGTCTCGTGAAAACTGAGTTTGATGTAAGAAACTTTCTTTCTTAAAACTGTTAAATGGTTTAAGGTACCTGACATATTAAATTATAATGTTTCCTTTACCTTTAATGACAGTCAGGAGGATACTAAGCTCTGCATGGTGGTACTTTTTCTGTTTATTTAGACAAAAGGAGTCGAATATTAATCTCTGCCGTATTATATGAACACGTTTACAAAGCAAACAGCACCCTCTGCTGAGGACTGACGTTAGTCAACGTGTTTAAGGCTGATTAATATCTGCATCTCCGATATTTGCACATTATTATATTTGCACAATATTGATGTAGTTCTTAAACAGTCCGTAGGCGGCGGTAACGCGCCACTCGCTTGTTTTCAGGCAGAGGAAGATTGATGACGCAGCGGAAGTAGAATTTTGAATAATTTTGTCCATGGAGTTCCTGAGGCTGTGCTGGTGAGAAGCGGACAAATTCTCGACACTTTCTTTTACTTTAGACAAACAAGACCCTGCTGAGGCTCCGGTACCGCTCGGTTCACCGCCCGGTTCTCTTCTATCAGGTAAAACCGACAAGGTGTAAAATATAAGGACATTACTTTTTAAATCCTGCTTTAGTTACACGTGTTTGTACGGAGCCCCTAGGGGACATGGAAAAAAAAAAGGAAAGAAATCCCGACTTACTTTCTCGAGATCCAGCGGGGAAAAAAAAGGCGGGATCTCGAGAAAATAAATCGGGATTTCTTTTTTTTTTTCCCCTCCATGTCTCCTTAGGGGCTCTGTAAACACAAAAGTGGCCGGAAAAAAAGGAGGCGGGAATTTACCTTCATTTGTAACTCATGCCTTTTTATTACTGTAGACAAATGTGTAAAGAAATGCAGGAGTTGCTGGGTTAAAACCATGTTTACATGTTTCCTTATTAGCCTGTTAGCCTACCGGTCTTTGAATTTTCTGCTCCTTAATGTCGCCCTTTCAGATTAAAATGGAAAGGCCCCTTGTCTATGGTGAGGTAACTAGTGGTATGGTTCTTTTGTCTTTGTACATTTAAATTGTTTGGTTTCAAGCCTCTGTGGTCCTTCATCCTTGTGTTCTATGGACACAGAAATGTTTTAAATACTTTAATAGAGACAACATGAATCATTTTTATGTAGTTATTAACTTAGATTCTTAATACACAAAAATTCTCTATTCTTTATAAACCCCCTTAAGATGTTTAGTAATATTTTTATGAGATTTATTCATGTTGTAATGTATATTTAGTTGGAATGACCAATATCTTCATTTTGGTCTGAAGATGCCAAAATGAAGATATGGAACTCAAATCAGGACGAAAGTTAAGACGAACATTACAATTATGGGCCAGGAGTTGGAGGGAGACAATTTTACCTGTATTAATAATAATATTCTGCCCTTCTAAGAGGGGGATAAGAAGTTAACTGACCCCAGGCTGATGTGAATATCTATCAAACTTTGCAGGAATGAGAACCTGTTTCTTATTATTTAAATTTTTGGTTTGCTGTCATTTACAATTAAATTGCATTATAGGTACATTGAAAAAGGGAACAAATGCATATTGTTTCTAAAACAATATCAATCTGCAGATCCATTTATACCAGTGAGGTTAGAACTTTGCTGCTACTTCTGATTCCTTTGTCTGACCAAAGAGTATTAAAAGCTGGCATGAACTGTGGCTTTACATCCACTTATTGCTGGCTAAGTTGCAGCCAGACCTTGGTTAAAAAAACACAAAATGCATTTTTCCACTAAATACGAATGAAATATTTCATACCCATTTACTTCAGTTTATTTTTCTTGGCAGTTGAGCAACAAAAAAGACTTGGATGAAATGAACATTTTGCTGGAACAAAGCATCATTGTTCATTTCAGTAATTGTTTTTTCCACAGATCTGGAGGTTACAGAAGACATTTAAAGCTAAGCCACATTTTGATTGGACTTCACTCGCAATGAAGGCTAACAAGGCAGCTAGCAAAGTGAAGCTACACCAGGAAGCCATCTTCTGCTCAATCTGTCTGGATCCACTGAAGTGTCCAGTAACTATCGCCTGTGGACACAGCTACTGTATGAGATGTATTGATGCCCACTGGAATAGAGAAGATCAGCATAAAGTCTACAGCTGTCCTCAGTGCAGACAAAGCTTCACCCCCAGGCCTGTCCTGGTAAAAAGCACAGTGTTGGCTGATTTAGTTGAGCAGTTGAAGGATATTGGATTCAGTAAGACTATAACTGATCGCTGCTATGCTGGACCTGAAGATGTGGCCTGTGATGTCTGCACTGGGAGGAAGATGAAAGCTGTCAAGTCCTGCTTGTCTTGTCTAGCTTCCTACTGTAGAGATCATCTCCAACCTCATTATGATGCTCCGCCATTAAAAAAGCACAAGCTGGTGGATCCCTCCAAGATGCTCAAGGAGAACATCTGCTCTCGTCATGATGAGGTGATGAAGATCTTCTGTCGTACTGATCAGCACTGTATCTGTTATCTCTGCACTATGGAGGAACATAAAGGCCATGAAACAGTCCCAGCTGCAGCAGAAAGAGCTGAGAGGCAGAAGAAGCTCCAGGAGAGTCGACAACAAATCCAGCAGAGAATCCAGGACCAAGAGAAAGATGTGAAGCTGCTTCATCAGGAGGTGGAGGCCATCAATGTCTCTGCTGATAAAGCAGTGGAGGACAGTGAGGAGATTTTCTGTGAGCTGATTGGTTTTCTCTGGAAAAGAAGCTCTGAGGTGAAGCAGCAGATCAGATCCCAGCAGGAAACTGAAGTGAGTCGAGTCAAAGATGTTCAGGAGAAGCTGGAGCAGGAGATCACTGAGCTGAAGAGGAAAGACGCTGAGCTGGAGCAGCTCTCACACACAGAGGATCACAACCAGTTTCTCCTCAACTACCCCTCACTGCCAGCACTCAGTGAGTCGACACACTCATCCAGCATCAACATCCGTCCTCTGAGACACTTTGAGGACGTGACAGCAGCTGTGTCAGAGCTCAGAGACAAACTACAGGATGTCTTGACTGAGGACTTTAGGACTATCTCTGGCGTCATCTCTGATGTGGACGTCTTACTTGTTCGACCAGACGCAATGAGCCGAGCTGACTTCTTGATGTTCTCAGTTTACATTTCTCTGGATCCAAATACGATGTATAGAGACATACTACTGCCCGTGTTGTACCATAAAACACAGTATCTGCAGCAGTACCAGACTTTTCCAAGTCATCCTGACAGGTTCATTTACTACTTTCAAGTTATGAGCAATGAGGGTCTATTTGGTCAGAAATACTGGGAGGTTGAGTGGAGAGGAGGCGGAGCTTGTGTAGCTGCAGTGTACAGAAGCGGTACAGTGGTTGAACGTGCGTTTGGGTTCAACAACAAATCCTGGGCATTAAACTGCACTCGAACCGGTTACACATTTTATCACAACAGTGTTGAAACTCCAGTACCAGGTCCAGTTTCCTCCAGAGTGGGGGTGTATCTGGACCACAGAGCAGGTATTCTGGCTTTCTTCAGCGTCTCTGAAACCATGACTCTCCTCTACAGAGTCCGGACCACATTCACTCAGGCCATTTATCCTGGACTGAGGTTCCAGAGGTCCAAAGGAGACTCTGCTGCATTTGTTAAACCACAATAATATCCTGCTGTTCTTTTGTGGTGGTTGTCTTTTTGGTTCCTTTCAGTTGGAACCACCAGTCGTACTAGTAAAGCTGGAAACTTTGTGTTGAGTCTTTTCAGAAGTCTGACGTGTAAAGCATGTAAAGATTAACACTGAAGGTTAAGAAATAAAGTTATTCACCTGAATATGTTGAGTTTTCACTTAATCTGTTAGATAATCAGAAGAACTGAGTCATGTTTAGAGGTTCCTATGTAGATGTTTTGACTTGGTGACCAGATGATGGCCCTCTTTGCTGCAGCTCTGCAACTGAGATATTTGAAGCTTTCTCTACCTCATCCTACTGCAAACATTTATCAAAAAAAGTGTTTTTGAAATTGACGTGTTTCCAGTTAAGGAAATTTATTTTTGTAATTTAAACTGAAATATTCAGTAGTGTGGTTCAAATGTGTATTTTAGTTTCAGTTAGTTTTGTCTTCATTTCTTCACTGCTCAGAGACCAGCTGTCTTTATGGAGTCGATGTTTGGGTTCTATTCTTCATGGATTCCCAGATGTTGAGTTTTTCAGCAGATTTTATTGACTTCATGTGTCAGTGTGAAGGTTTGACTGGTTTCTAATAGGCAATTGGTTTTGATTGTTGGGTCTTTTCCACATTTCTTTAAAGTATTCTATCTAACAAACCTGTAATAAAATTTGATTCAAACTAACATCATGTGACTTTTCCAGTCTGTTTGTTTTTAGATAAAACTACCTTCATTTAAGGCTCACAGGCTGTTTGGTTTTCATTTTAATCTTGTGTTTATCTGCAATCTTAAATTATCATTTCAAGTCTTCCAACTTAAATTTGACCAATAGAACACAAATTAAAGGACACATTTCCAACTCTATTCTTTTTCTGCCATTCAACATCTGATCCTTATTAGAAAATAAAATGTCACTGTTGTCTGGAAGTTTGTTCTTCACAGTATGACAACTTTCTCTTGACTCCATTATCTTTTATCCTCTAATTATAACAAAACAATCCTGAAACATTAATACACGCCTGAGCAGCAGGCTGCTCTCTGCAACATTACCACAGGATCATTGTCAAAATACAGAAAAAAATCCCACTAATCTCTAATCCTGAGCCAGGAAGTTCAGATTTACCTACAAAAACTTTTAATCAGGTGATTTCCCAAACCTCCACCAGAAGAAGCCCTGAAAGCCTCAACGAGGCTCCTGGAGACCGAAACTTAGTCTCTCTGGATAAATGCTAGAAATGAACTAGAAACTTAAACTTTTGGTTCTGCAGAAATCCTGCCACACCAAGAACTTCCACCTGAACCCATTCGGACTTCCACCAACATGAACGTTAAATCACCCAAATGAAGGCAGAAAACTTCTTGTTCGTTGAGACAAAATGAATCGATATGAAAATGTAGGGTCATAAAAATGCGTTTAAAAGGCAAACTGCCCCCCCTACTGACTAAAGTTGGGACTGACAGCTTAATGAGACAACAGGATATTTCTTCATTACTTTATTTGGTGCCTGTCATCCAAAAAAATAAGAAAATCTAATGCTATAGTTGTTTTAGTTCATAAATCTGAAACATTGAATGCCATGTTTACATAAATGTCTCAGAAAACATCTTCATCTCTGAATGTCGCCTTTAAAGCACATTATTAGTACTGATTGTATAAAAAACACAGATTTAGTGTTTCCATCATTTTACCACCAACATGTTGGAGTTAAAATGAAAAGGAAACAATTTCTGAACAAGGTAAGTGTTTGTTTCAGGAAGAATCCTCCGTTTGTACCTGGACTCTACAGTTCACTTTGACCTTCAGTTCTCCTCCAGAATCAGAGGAACAACAAAAACTAAGTGTTTATGATCCCGTCTCCTGTTATCTCCAGCTCGGTCTGCTGGACTTGCTCCAGTCTTTGGAATGGGTTGACTTGTCGCTGCCGCTGTCATTTCGTCTGTGGCCTTTAGGGGGCGCCAGGGAGCTGTGGAGAGGTGAGGGAGCAGAAGCTCTGGCGCTCTGAGACCTCTTCAGAGTGGAGGAGGCGTTCAGGAGATCTGTGGCTCTGGAGGAGGATGAGGAGATCTTGGGGGAGGATTTAGGGGAAGCGGTGTTGGAGGGGTAAGACGCCGTCAGAGGAGGTTTGGTTCTTCTGAAAGAAGACGATGCTGTGTTTCTGGTGAAACCTGGAAGTGCTGATGATGAGGATCTGGATTTGTGTAGAGGCGTCACAGGAGCACTGATGCTGCCCCCTCCCACCTGATTGAGTGCTCGAAGCTTGGAGAGACACATTTTCTCCTCTGCTTGGGTTTTGGGTTTCAGTACGGGTTTCCGGACGGACGGCCTGCCCTGGAGGTCCTGATTCTGCTCTCTGGACTCTGGGGTTTTAGTGGAGCCCGACCGTTGAGATGCCGGAGCAGTTCCAGGCCTTACTCCGAGACGGGGAGAGGGGATGTTCAGACTAGTGGTTCTGGAGGAGCTGCGGGTGTTCGCTGCAGGCTTTTCAGGTTTTTTATCTCTGGACGAAGAACCCGGGTTGACCCTTGTGATTGGTACAACCCGCCTCATGCTCTGGTTCTCAGAGCTGGTCAGAGTGCGGATTGATCTGCTGCCTGTAGAAGTTGTGCTTGATGGTTTCACTCCAGTACTTCCAGCTCTGGAGTTCAGGGACTTCTTGGTGGAGTTTTTAGTTGAAGTTTCAGGTTTTGTTTTCCCACCAGTTGAAGAACTTTCTACTCCTGCCCTTTGCCTCGAGGTTTTCTTGTTTATGCTTTTATTATCAGATGTTTGCTCTGAGCCAGGTGCCACATCTGTCCTCTGATCGGTGGAATTCGTCATTTTAGTTTTCTCAGGTGCCTCTGCAGCCAGACTGGGATCTGGATTGGGTGTTGTAGGGATAATAGGATGTAATCCAGGGTCCTTAGAGCGGGAGACGGGAACTGGTTGGCTGCTGATTGGGACGGACTCTGTGGTTTGACCATCTGTCTGAGCTTCTGATTTCTCATTAATGGATGTTGCAGAGGAAGTTTGCTGCTTTTCTCCCTGAGTCTTCCCTCCCTGTTGATCCCTGTCTGTGTGTACAGGTGTGTTTTCACCAGCTGCTTCACACACACCCGTCACACACCAGACAATCACCTTGACTTCTTGTTCCTCGACGTTCTTCTCAGTCTCCTGGGAGTTACTCTGAGGTTTGTCCGCTCCCTGTTCTTCTGGACCTGCGGTGACCGAGTCGCCACCGCCCGTCCGGGTGGTGGTGGTACCAAACACCTTTAGCTCAGGCACCAGGGTGCACCTCTCTAAAAGCACAGACATGTTTCCTTTAGCAGCACTGGAAGTCCGATCAGCTGTTTCAGTCCTCAAGCAAGACTCTGCCGGATTGTTGAGGAGTTTTTCGTCACTGCTGAAACCGGGAACAGGTGAGTTATTCCCAGTGTTGTTGAGCTCAGATTGTTGCTTTGAATCAGAGGTAGATTCGACTGGAACTTCATTTTTATTTACATCTTTCTGTGCTTCATCCATGTTTTCAGGGTTCCTTCTGGTGGGGGTCTCTAAGTGGGTTAAAACCTTCGTAGGAGAGAGTCCTGAACCTCCAGGTTCAGTTTTAGAGGAAGTTGCTGGGAAAAGTTTCCTCGTGTCCTCCTTTCCTCTCTGCCAAGGAACTCTGAGGTCGTTGGATTTCTCCAACATTGCGTTAAGTTCCCTCTCTGCAATGAGAGATGGCGAGCTGGATGGAGAGTTGCGACTTCGCTGGAAGTTCCCTGAACGTCTTCGGGCGACGTGCTTGGTGTTCAGAGAGGAGCGAGACTGTGACTTTGGATTCAGGAGGTCTAGTAAAAGTCCAACCTCATCTTTTGCTGCTGCTGCTGACATGTCGGTCTCACTGCTGCAGCGCCACCCGAGGGCTCCGGTCACCTGCAACACGATCGCACAAGAGAAATGTATTACCTGGTCAGGAAGTCAGTGGCTTTCATTGTGTGTCTCTCTCCTCCTGAATGGCCGGCACTGTTTACATCTACATCAGCAAGAGACAAGACCCTCGGCCCTTGACTAGAGGAGTTAGAGGTACAACTGTACCACTGGGTGCTAAGCTAAAATGTCCACCAATTTGGACAACTGGACAATCAAAGTTGTTCCTCTCTTTCTTGTTGTCAGATTTGTTCCCCATAAATCTAATGAGTTGTGACCTCATGTGCAAGTCAGGAATAGTTTGTCAGTAAAACAATCCAGGAGTCAGTGAGACAAAGTAAATGCTAATCAGAGAACTGGGATTGTATTCAGAATCAGTTTTTGTCCAGAGTGGGATTCTGTTACCTCCTCTCCTCCGGACCATGAGTGTCTCTTCAGCTCCTCCTCGTGCATCCGCTGACGGCGAGCCGCTTCCTTCGCCTCCCTCTCCTGGTTCTCCTTTAAGATCCAGAAAAACATTTCTAACCAAACTGTTCCCTCTGTTCCCAAACTGACTCTTTAACTAGAGCAAACAGAGGAAACATGTCTGAAAAGCAGCTTCATTTGATCTTTCATTAATCGTCTTTCCACATAAATGAGGAAATATTTTGTTCTTAACAGTAACTGATATAACTTAAACTTTACTCTTCAAATGATGTAGATCAAAATGTCTTATCTATTTACCCAGAATGCCTTGCACTGTAGTCCACTTTCTGCATTTGAAGCATCACTGATCAGTTTGGTGTTCACATATGCATCCAAACCAAACCAGAGTTCACTTCAACCAAACTGAGACCAAGGCTTATAGACGGACCAGCTTTTTCATCCATATCTCCCCAAACGAACCGACTTTCTAGCCAAATGGACTGGAGTTTGGTTAAAGTGGACTAACCATGGCTGGTGTGAATGAACCCTTACATTTCGTCCTCTATGTGTAACAGTTTTGAACAAACCTTGGCAGCGTTTGTGAACCTGGTGCAGAAGGTCTGGAAGATGCTGAAGCAGTGGTCCAGCCTGAACGAGTCTCTGTCCTCACAGAAGAAGTCGATCAGCTCTCTGCCTTCCTTCTTCAGCTGCTGCTGGCTGCCGCGCAGCGAGCACAACGACGACGTGGCGCTCTGAGGCCAACCACACAAACCGTTACTCAGGCTGGTTCTGCTGCAGGATGATTAACGCTTTTCTAAAATGATTTGGAGGGATGTGCATAAGGCCGACACAGGACTGTCACAAACATGACACCTGTTATGAATGTTTATGATGCTGTCATGAAGTGTCATTTGGTAAATAATTACACTTTTAATGGACTTTAACTGCAAGTTTTAATGCAAGTCTGCATTCAAAGTGACACTTTTAGTTGTAGACTCCTTCATGTTTACAACAGTCTCATGTCAGTCTTATGCTCACCCCTTAAAATAGTTACCAATCCTGCCAAACTTGAGCAATTTGCTCGAAAAACACTTAATTAACTTCAGTTTTCAAATATATTTTCTTCCATCTCCTTGTTTTCATTGCTCTTTTTGTTGTTTTTTATTTGTAATCCCATAAAACTCCATCAAATCTCAGCCTTGATCTGCTAAAATGTGGGAAAATGAAATAAAAAACAATTTTTGTGCTTAGAGTTTTATCGTTTACTTACAACAACAATTGAATTTAATGTTTGTAATAGATTTTCTTCTTGGGATTGTGATACATTTACCTGCAGAAAAGAATCAGCCTGGTGTGAAACTTTGTTTTACCTGGAGGAAACTGTCCAGCTGCTGCAGCAGCTCTGTGTCTTTCTGGATGCTTTCCTCTACTGAGCGCGTGCGAGACGTCAGCAGCTGCAGTTCAGCATCCAGCGTTTCCATGGAGATCCTAACAAAAGAAACACAGCTGTTTTTTTCTATTTAAATCCAATTATTTCAGTTTAATTTGATGGACTTGATTTGGCTTCGTAGAAAAAGCTTTACCAGCCAAAGTCAGCAGGGGGCGCCGTCTTATAAGAAACTGTAACAACATTTCTGATCTACATTTATTTATTCAGACATGCTGAAAAAACACAAAATTAAGTATTTTTGGTTCAACTTCTAGTGAAAATATCTTCATTCACTTGAAATAAAACAAAACTAACTTACAAGTAATAGATATAGCAGCTTGTTTTAAGTCAATAAGTCTCTAAAACATTAATGAAAAGGTTCCGGTTCCTTTGGCAGATTATTTGTAACCTGGGACGAGTTACTTGATAATAGAGCCAGCACTTGTTCATCAATACTAAGGATTTATTGACTTAAACAAACTCTTATATCTCCAGGTGTACTGAGATATTTTCACTAGAAACTAAACAGACCCTTGGTCAGATTTTGTGTTTTTGCAGTGACCTCAGGTGTCTCTGAGGACCTTTGGAGCTACGTCTCACCTGGATGCAGCCTGGATGTGACTCAGTTTCAGAGGAAACTCCAGCAGCTTTTGGTCTTTTTCCTGAGCTTCCTGAAAAAAATAAATCTCAACTTTATCTGAACTGCAGTCAGAAGGAAACAAGATGCCATATTTAGAACAAAAACAGCTGCAAATGTTGCAAGAACTCTGCAGTTTAGCTTTTAAGATGAAGAGAAAATCGTAATGTTTGAATAAAAAGACGTCAGGGCAGTTAGTGTGTGGTAATACATCATCAGGTTGAGATAACAGACCAGAGCCACGAAGTGCAGCAGGTTCATCCCCGGTTTGTTGGACTTGGTGTCAGCGAGCGACAGGAGGGAGGACAGCTTGAAGCCCACGGCGTTTCCTGCAGAACCTCCCTGGAGAACGTAACGCAGCCGTTAGTAACAACTGGAGCAGCTTCCAGCCCAAACCCCACCGCTGCACTGCCAGGGTTCCATCCAGACTAAAACTAATGACGCTCCATTAACACGGGTTTTTAGCCTCAACTGAAAACAGTTTTCTGAGAGTTTGCTCCAGATTTGTGTTGCATAGACGCTGAATGCTGCTTCTCCATGTTTGGTTCTGGTTCTGGATGCAGAGCAGAACCAGAACCAGGAGGGGTCTGGAAGATCGGCTGTTTTCAACATGTCAGTTTTCTGTTTAATCGCTAAAAATATACATCAAAAATCCATTCAACTTTAATTTAATATATTACTCTGAGTTAAATGCATTCAGGTTTGAATCGTGTCAAACTGCATGACGTTCGAAGCATTTGATGCTCTTTTTGTTTTCTATAGTTTCTGATTTTCTTCACACAGATTTTCCTGCTGTCAGTCCATGTCTCTTTGTCACTGTCTATTTCAGCCTGTTATTGTTCGCGGTTTGCTGTCGCTGCATTGTTATGGTAATTTGACGTCCCTCGTCTGTCAACTTCACATATCAGCAGATTCCGTTTTAAAGCCTTGTAATAAATAAGAAGTGCATAAAATATATTTTTGGTCAGAAACATGAGCATGATAGAGGCTGAAGGTAAAGATTATAAACATATTTAAATGTTTTAAAGGGCGAACATGAAAGATTTCTGCTGCCTCTGTGTAATTTGCGCAGGCGAAGTTTCCAGTTTGACAATGTGAACAATAAGGCATAATGATACGGTTTGAGTCTAGCGCTCCCTGATGATCCTTGAAATAAGTGAACATCTGTTCCTTGTAAGAAAACAGAAATCGCGAGCTGCAGGGAGCTTTCTGATGCTGCATGGAGCTTTCTGATGCTGCAGGGAGCTTTCTGATGCTGCATGGAGCTTTCTGATGTCGCAGTTTTCTGCACCAGAGATGAAAACTGAACAAAAACCAGTTTTAATCTGTTTTATATGACATTAGACAGACCGAGTTAACAATCTGTAGCTGGTTTTCTAATTAACTCTGAACTGTTTTTTGTTCCCCACTCACAGCATTGAGGATGTTTCCGGCCTGCAGCACCAAGTGCAGAACAGCGTGGAGCTCCTTACAGCACATTAACTCTGGATGAGAGGAGAAACAAAAGCAGGGAAGAAACGTGTTGTTAGAGAGGAGAAAGAGAGCTAACAGTGGCAGCGCTTAGTTAGCAGCTCAGGCAGAGATTCACACACACACTGCTAAAAATAATCAACGTGTTGGATGACGTATCGCTCTGCACATCTGCACAGAATCTGAAGGAATCAGGTGAGTTTCTTCAGCATCGCTGAAGAAAAACACGAAAATCACTGCAGAAAGTTTAGTGAAAGGAAAACATTCAAAGAGAAGATTTACTTTAAAATACACCCTGCACTGCAAAAACACAAAATCTTATCAAGTATTTTTGATTTAGTTTCTACTGCAAATATCTTAGCACACTTAAAAAAACACCAAGTAATCAAGAGGCAGTAAAAGCTGCTGTCAGTTTTTATCATATTTAAACTGAACTCACTGTGGAGTAAAGAAAGTTTCACCTATCAAACTGCTCAACTCTTCTTACTGAGTTAAATTCCTTCAACTTTTCAGAAACGTGGATGCATTTATCATCATTTTCTGTAACAGATCATAAAAAGTGGTCAGGATGATTAATGGAGCTTAGATTGAAAATAATTTCTTGCAACTGCAGCAAAAATATTTCTGCAAATTCTGAATTCTTTGACGTCTGAATTGTAGAGAAATCAGATCAGATTTTTTAGTTTTAGAACAAATTTAAAAATATTAAACATTTTCCACTAGCTTCACAATAACACAGTTTTTATGTCACATAAAATTCCTCTAAAAATAAAAAACTGAAGTGAAAATGAAGGAAAATGACGACATTAAAGTTTAGAAAAGGTTCAATAAACTACAATGTTTTTTCTCCTTTGGTTGAAGGTTGAAGACGGAACCAAATAAAAGCATCAGAACTTCAATATTTCAGGTGTTTCAGAGTGAAATGTTTGCTACCTTTGGTTGCAGAGCGAAGGATTTTAAAGTCTCGCTTCATGGCGTCGCAGGAAGCAGGAAACTCCTCCTTCAGCAGCATGGCCTCGATGCGGACCGAGTAACTAAACACATTCAGACATTACACTAAAATCAGCTGGTAATTGGTTAATATGTTAAAAATAAAATAAGCATTTTGCTTCTTGCTCCCATTCTGACATAATCATTCATTTAGTTTTTGAGTATTTAGTAATTTATATATTTAAGTTTTTGTTTTCATGTCAGAAAAAATGCTTAAATGTGAAATGCTATTTGAAAATTAATCTGTCTATAGAGTTTAGCAAGTTTTTTAATGTAATAATGATTCAAGTTCTGCTTTTTAACAGCTTTTTAAAATAATTCAGATTTTCTATTCAGTTTGGCTTTTTTCACTGCAAAAACAAAAAATCTTCCAAGTATTTTTGGTTTAGTTTCTAGTGCAAATATCTTAGTTCACTTGAAATGAGATCAAAGTAACTTACAAATAACTTTTCAGCAAGATATAGAAGCTTGTTTTAAGTCAATAATTCCTTAATATTATGGAAACAAATTTGTTTTGTTAGTAGATTATTGTCATTTATAAGAATAAATGTTATAAACGACTGTAATAAGTTCATTTATCTCTCAATGGAACCAGCAGTTTTTCATCAATAGTAAGAAATTATTTACCTAAAACAGTTTCTTATATCCTGCTGAAAAGTTACTTATAAGTCAGTTTAGTTTTATTTTTAGTGAACTATTTGCACTAGAAACTAGAAGATGTGTAAGATTTTGTTTTTGCAGTGATGAGTGATTAGTTTGCTGACTGAAACGATCTGATTACCAGCAACAACTTAAAAAAAACATCATATTTAAAACTGCTTCTGCTTCAGCATGTTAACTCAAACTTTTTCATAATTCTGAGTTTGTGAAGTGTTTTGATAGAGTAGTCAGCTCACCTGGGCAGGTAAGTCAGCAGATAGATGAAGGAATCAGCCAATGAGAGCTTAGAGGCGTCGCCTCGGTACGCCTTCAGCTTCTTCACCTTCACAGGACCAAACGCAGAGTTTTATCAAAACGGTTGTGTTTCTCTCTGCAGGTGAGGATGTTTGTGTTTCAGACTCAGGCGCTGCGTCAGATGAAATATTTCACCTCGTCTTTCTCTGGAAGCAGCTTCAGCAGCTCCCTCAGAGGCTCCGCCCCAAATGATTCGCTGTTGCCATGGCGAATCTCATCCACCAGCGTCTGATTGGACCTGCAGGGGAAAATGCTTCCTCTAATTAGCAGCTACATTACACTCCGCATGTGTTACGATGACACTTTGCTCTGAGTTAATCAGTCGTAGAAAATGAAAATAAACCAAACAGATTTTTAAAAAGTTCATCTGGAGTCAAATAGAAGAAATGAAGGTGAATTAAAACTTTTGCACAGATTTATATGACTATATCAGCATAAAGTAATTTATAGTCGTAGCTCCTCCCTCAATTGTTCTGGTGTGTTTACTAAGCATCGATTCTGAACATCATAAACGCTGTGACCCGGTTTCATCCGGTCCAAACCCACAACCTGGACATGAAGAGGGAAAATTAAAGATTTGTTTAGAAGAATATGCTTCATTTTTAGCCAAAATTACAACACAAACATATTTAACTGATAATTGATGGTCTAAGTTTAATAAAAGGGGGAGAATCTGCAGCTGTTGGGTAAGTTTTGAAGTTTTTCTGCTTTCTAGCAAAGAAAAATGTGAAAATTAAGGTTTTGATAAAGCAGCTTGATGATAAATCATCCCAGAGGTTGCTGCAATGAATTAGAACATTTTTATGACAATAGAGTAATAATGTAAAACTAATGCAAAATTAAATTCTAATCAACATTTTAAACTTCCAAAATAAACAACAAATAAAATGAATTATGAATTATTGGAGATGCAGGTCAGCTTCATGTCTCTTGTTGGATGTATTTGTAGTTTTTTTTTGTGATTTTCTCTTTCTGTTGCCCCCTGATGAATTCAGAAAGAAACATTTAGACTCTTTGTTTTTGTATTTCATCCCTCGTTGTGATAACTGGTCTCATTCTGAGATTTTTGTTTCAGTTTGAACCAAATCTTAGATCAGACTCATGTCGTCAACATCCGTCCTGTTTGCATTCCTGCATAGCACAGCAGCATCATCACACCTGTTTTTACCCACAACACCTCAGGATGGGGGCGAGGAGCCGCGTCACCCTGTCACCCTGGATGGAGACTTAACAGATAAATATACCAGCTTCGGCTTAGTGCTTGACTCAAACTAAACGGTCATGACCTCTACGAAAAAAAATATATTTAAGCCAATTTAATGTTTTTATTTCCTTTCCATTAAATGATCTGAAATGCCTCAGGAGTTGATTGAAATCAATAAATTATTTGCAGAAAAGCGTTTAGCACTGGTGACGACAGATATATTAATTACATAGATTTTAATGCGTAAAAATTGTTTAATGCAATTAATCTTTTTTTGTTTTTTTACATGCAAAAGTTCAAAGCTGGAACCTTTGTATATTCGTGTTTCTGGTACGCCTCTAAATCTGACGCACAAGTGGAAGTTGTATCGATTAATTAAGCTTGCGGCTTGTTTATTGTTGTCATAGCAACTACCTACCAAGATGGCTGTCAGTTAACAGGTCCTGGAACACGAGACCTTTGTGTTGCAGAACTTGACATTAACTTAATTATAGCCAAATTCCTCCACTAATTAAAAATAAATATTTCCATTTGTTTACCTTTTGAACTGTTTGAGGAAGATTGCGATGTTCAGCCCTCGCTTCGAGTCGAGGATGGAGACCTGGTGTAAACAAAGGGACGGTCAGAGTCCGGGTCCAAAGTGTCGACCAACAGGACAGAACCAGAACCAGAACCTCGTCTTTGGCCTCCCTGAACGACACCCAGGTCTTTCCTCCTCTGGTCGGCGTGGAAACCGCCGGACCGTCGCTCTGCGTGAAAAGCTCCTCGATTTTCTGGACGTCAATCTGGAAATCCTGCTGGACTGGACCCTGAGTCCAGAGGTTGGCGTGACCTTTGACCTGAAGCAAAGATTCAACTGTTTGTTCTCAAGCATACAGTGTAAAACAGAACATTCTGTTTAATGTCAGGTGAACATAAGTTCTCATCAACTTATTGTTTACGCAGGCGGTGGGAACGTTTGGATAAAAATGTTTGGTAAGTTACGTAAAAAAGTTTATTATTTGAAAGTGGTGAGGACTTTAGATTATAAAGGGTTAACGAGATAAACCGTTTTCTTATTTCTCTGCCATTAGCATATTTAGTAGCAAGTACATGAGGTTGATTAACAGCGCATCTTGGGTCTGATGTATTGTTCAGAAAGGAGGAGATCGATCTTTTCACAAATGATCTGTCTCATAACAAACTGTTATGTTGAGGTAAAGTCCACTGATTGTGTTTTCCAGTCTACCTGCTCTGCTGGAATCGTTTTCCAGAAGAAACTCCTCACCCTCTTCTTCTTCTTCATCCCACCTGGATTACCTGCAGGTAGCAGAGGAGGAGGCGGCGGCGGAGGAAGAGGAGGAGGAGGAGGAGGAGGAAGGTTTTCTACCCGTTGGGCTTCAGTTTTACTGCTGTGTGAAAATCTGAGCGCGGACGGCGGAGACATGGCGTCAGCGACGGCTGCGTCCTCCTGGAAGGAAAACCCCTGGATGTCGTTGGCCGGGGAGACGCTGCCCATGACGTGCATCGCCACGTCTTATTGGACCGGAGCAGACTGAAGGGTCACCAGGATCACGGGTTACCATGGTAACAGTGGAGAAGAGTCATTCGAAACATCAGCGGGTGAAGATCAGCAGCCTGGAAAGAAAAGTTGAAAAGAAACAAAAATAAACACGTAGAAAACATCGTCAATGAACTCTGGACGGTTCATGATGTCTGACTGCATTATGTGAGACAATAATCAATAAATCAATTAATCACATGAAGCAAACTCAATCATTCCAATTTGAATGATTTCTAATTATTGTCTTTAAGCTTGATGATAAAAGTCTTTAATTTGCTGCCCAGTTTTAAACTTCAGTGCTGGAAGTGACTCTGATACGGTTAGAAACTTTATCGCTGCTTGGATGAAACTAGAACAAGATAATCTCACACCAAATGTTGATTTCTTTTTTTAATCCTGTTAAACTGGTGACAAACCAGTGAAACGCAACACTGGAGTTTCTACATATTTTTTCTGCAGATTTTCAGAATATTCCCAGCATATTCTGTATTTTCCCATTTTAAATCAATAAACATAAAAAATAACTCTATATTAAAAATGTAGAAGTCAGGATATGGGAAATCCTGACCTCTACATTAATGTTTGTCTTTCTGTAGTCATGTAATTAAATTAAACTTGTGTTTTTGCAGTTTTAATGATTTTCTTTTTAAATCTTGTTTTTCTTCTGGTGAAAACTCATTTTCTCTGATTTGAGGTTTTTCTCATCAAACCTGCTGCTGCTCAAAGGTTAATGAAGACCTGCTCTCAGCAGTGATGTAATGTTTCCAGCAGCTGCTGCTTTGTTGACTCCGCTGTACGGCTCCTGTACAGCGGAGTCAACCGTAGGAAGCCCAAATATGGCCACCTTCCTGCAGGGTTCAGTAATTTAATGCTCACTAAGAGAGGAAATCACCATGTGAAGTTCTGGATTCACATCAACAAATATTTCCACTTCCTGCTGATGAATTAAAGACGACAGCGACGGTTACATAAGCTAATCTCACATCACTGACTGCCTGAATCCTTCCATCAAATTTTCTGCTCAATCGTGCTAACAACCGGAGCCACCCAGTGTGTGGGAACCTACGACCCGACCTGGTGCTGCTGCTTTCTCCTGATGTGTTTTTAACATCCACATTCCTCCCTGAAGCTAACAATGTGTTAGTTTGGACTTTGGTTACTTCTTCACTACATGTTTTAGAGGTTTCCCTGATTTAATATGCCTGATTCAACTGATTACAGTTCAGCAAACGCCTGTTAATGAGTCATCGATTGAAATAAGCTGGGCTGAAGCAAGGAAATATCTAAAACATGCAGGCCAGTGAGCCTGGAGGACCAGGGATGGGAAACGCTGCTCTAATTGACCATTTTCACCACAGCTGTGAGTCAATCTTTACCTGGATATAAGAAAAAAACGCAAAGACAGCAGTTATCTAAAAACTTGTCCTTAAGTAGAAGAGATTGATGTAGATTGATGGGATACAGAGAAGTTTTCATCCATATAAATGCACACAAATCAGACCCTGAAAGTTGTTTTAAACATGCCAAACCCCTAGGGGGCAGTATAGCGCAAACCTAAACCCTATCAGCCAATCAGATTACTTCAAAACAACCACCACTTCCTGTTGGGATTTAAACAACATGAAGATGTTCATTTATAGGTTAAACTACTCTTTTTATTAGAGTATGAATAATGTTGATTAGGAATCGTTACAAAGCTGTATTGTTTTGGCGCATTATTTGTTACAGACTAAATCTCAGTTTTCACATAAACACATGCAAAAACAACTACAGAGTTTTTATAAATAATTGTTTTTAATTATATTAAACAGAGTTTTAGGGTGGATGAAAGGCCAAAACGCAGAAACATTTATTTGCTTTCCCAGATATCAGGGTGCAGCTAATTTTCTTTTACCTTCTTCCTTCTTTTCAGAAAACTGAACAAAAAAATCTTAAAATCCAAATGTTCTCAGACTGTATAGTTGTGTTGTTTCTTTTTTATAAAATGGCTCATTTCTTTGTGTTTTTGGCAGCTCAACAGCAGATCCTCCATATTTTACATCCTTCCTCTGTCACAACAACCGTCTCCATTTCTACCTTCAACACAGTGAAGTTCACCTCCAAACGGTTCAACCTGAGCTTTTCCCTATGACACTTTCACTTCCACCACTATAAAATGCTACCAGTTAACCATCACTGGTTTATATTCTGCATCATAACGCTGGCGGTCCAGAGTGCAGGAGAAGCCAGGGATGCCATATGTTGCTCTGGTTGCCGGTCACTGACCCGCTGATTGCCGTGGAAACGGACTGCACAACAAACAATGACAGTTTGTTTATGTGGCGCACAACAAAAACAGGGTCACAGTTAGCGTGTGTGTAGATGTGAGAGATATGCTAACATCACAGCTGCCTCCGTCTTTTTCCTCACATCTTTCACCAGCCTGTCTTCAAAGGGAAGCAGAATAAAGGTTTACAGCTGGGCAGCACCGGCGCTGACCCGGGAAAATCATCAGTTTAGGCCTCAAATTATGAAAATAAACAAAGTTCCAGCCATGATGGGGACTTAGAATCAACAAATACAAGATTAAAAATGTGGGAATAAAACAACTGAGGGAAAGTTTTCACATCACATTTTTTAAATAAGATATTACGGACATAATACGGCGACCAAAATCATAAACAAGAAAAGATCACAAATGAAAAAACGATTTCTATCCAAACTCCTCAGGCTCCTGATCTAAATGTCAAAGATTCAAATTTCTGCAGCTCTATTTCACAAACTGGTCACAACCCAGTGCTGGTGGCCTCAGCCCCCAGAGGCATGCTGGGAAATCCACTGGGCCAGTGAAGCGCGATCATTCAGGAAACAAAACCTCACTTCAACCGACCCAGTTATGATCCACGCATCGGTCCGTCGCTCGCTCCACATTCCTGCAGCAGCGACCTGGATGGAGGAGGCAGGAAGGGTGAATGAGAGACCGACCCCTTCCTCCTCATCATCGTCCTCTTCCTCACATGACCACTGAGTGAGCGCACTCACAGAGTTGGTAAATAATATGCAGAGAATCCAGGATAAAATTTAACTGAAGTTTAAAAGTCCAAACTCGTTTTGTGTAGCAGAAATCTCACAGATCTTGATCAAGTCCAGCTTTAAAGCAACAAGGCAGATCAAAGTGATTCACTTAATAAAAAAAATATTTTTCAACTTTACAAACTCAAATTTTTTTTTTCTCAGCAATTTTATTCTGATTTTTTAAACAAAATTTTCTTTCATTATTAAATTTTGTATTTTCTGCAAATTTTCAAACTCAGAAATGTCCTTATTTTTCTATATTCACTCTTTTTATCTGCAGCGTCCTAATATGCCCTGGTGGAGGCTGGTAGAGGTTCAATCCTGCATTTGTTCATGCAGCTGCAATATTAGCTGAATAAAACGATTACAATGTGAGCTCTGATTCTGGCCACCACTCCTCAGGGATCTGAAAGTGTACGGCAAAACAAACACGGTTCGTAGAAACCAGTTTGAGAAACAAAACCAGGACAAATATTGACACTACAAATTCATCTGACCTCTTCTGTGTGGCACAAAGGAGGACGAAGAAAAGCACACAAGTCATTATCTGATCCAACATAACGCAGTCAGAGAGTCAGTCTGATCTGCGGGACGTCATTCAGATACCAGCAGTTCATCTGGAGATGACACGAGGTTTCTCTGTGCTGCTGATAAGTTAAAAGAGAAAAACTAAATCAGATCAGAGGGAGAGTTTTATGTAAACAGCTTTATTCTATTATCTGAAGTTAAACATGATCTCTGCTCAGTTGTAACACTTCTCTGCACTTTATATGAAAGAAAAGTTAATGATTGCTGTAAAATGTGTATTGAAAAGTTACACGTTGTTCCAAGAAGAGCCGGTCAAAGACTTGCTGATTTTTGTTTGGTGGATAAAAAAAACATGAAAAACATAATAATGATAGTTTCCAATAATAAATCGATGCAATATGATGGAAAAGTTCTAGCCTGGAACACATTTTTGGGAGGAATATGTTGTTATTGGTGGTTTTATTTAATCTTTAATGTATTTCTAACCTGCAGATGAATAGAAACAATTCAGATAAAAGGCAAAGTGTTTTATGCACCTAATAAATGATAAATGAACCTTTTTACAAGATTTTACAAAAAGGAACTCTCAGTTCTTCCGTAAATCAATCCTGTGAATGAATATTTTCTTTCGATGCGTATAATAAATGTCAATAATTCTGTTTTTGGTTTTCTTTTACTACATTTTCAAGCTTTGAAACAATAATTTTAGGTTTTTTAGTTTTCTCAACATTTTTAGGATGTTTATAGGAAGGGATGCAAAAAAAAAAATATTTTTCAGACAGTGAGTCACAGCAAACTTTAACATGTTTTTAAATGTTTTAATTTTCTTTGGGTTTTTGTGGCGACTGCTTGCGCTGACAGATTACAGCTCCCACACTTTTTGTGGCAGATTTCCAAACGTGGAAACGAAACGCTGCAGAAACCATTCAGAGACTTGAAGGGACGGATTTAAAGCTCAGAAATTCAACACAATCTTCCCCGATTGGAGGGAATATTTAAATATAAACACATAACCTAATGGTGCAGAAAACCGTTTTAGACATTGAATTCATACCACTGATTATTTTTATTATGCGCAAATGAAAATATGATTTTTTTTTGCCAGAAACCTGCAAAAAATTCACTTGCATATTTTCTGATTGGATAATCAATTACTACAATAATCAATAGTTGCAGCCCTACAAGAAACACAGGTAAGCATCTATACAGCTGTTGCTAATGACTATTTATGAGACCATTCAAAAATTAAATGTAAAAACTACAGAACCTACAATAAAACATGATGAACCAGAAAAAAAACAAACATATGATCATTAGTGTCAGATTGGGACACGAATGGCTTAGAAACATCAAATAATGTTAACAGAATCAACCAAGAAATACCGAATATATTTATCCACTTTTATGAAGATGATGCTTCTAAAGAAATGTCAACGAGAAAATCTAAAAAAATAAAGAATCCAACAATACAAACAGGAAACACAAAACCAAAAATTTACTCTGCACTGCTGGCAATGAAATAAATCCATTTTAGATTAATCTAATTAATAAATACCAACAATAATGACAATCATAAATTTATCTGATAAAAAAATATGTGAATAAATGACATTTTACCATCCAAAAACCAATTAAAGTACCAACAAAAATTGGCTGCATGAAGGTGAGACGACAAACAATCCTGTGATTAATTAAAACAACTTATCAGCAAAGTTTTCATCAACAGTGCGATTATTTCCACAAACAAACATCCACATTTTATTTATTGGTGAAGAAAGAGACCAAACAATTAGAAAAGCTTTAAAAAACAAACCATAAAGTAAGAATAACATTTCCTCTCTTCCATAAAGAAGGAAAACATCAACAAGCAGTTCTGCTGACAAACATCCAAACTTCTCCACAGTAGCAATTACAGCAGCAGGTAAACTCCCTGAGGAGGAGAAAGCATCTGCCTCGTTCCACAGCCAGCCAGCACCAAAAGCTCCGGGGTTGGATCTGGACCCCCCCAACTGGACGGGAACCAGGCAAACATCCAAGTCGCCTGCTGAACGGCATCATGGGACTCTGATAATAGAAAAACAGCTAAAATAAAGCAAATCCCCTCTATGTCGTTTTCTCTGCTCTGTTTAGCGATGGAGGGAAACAGGATGATTACCGCCAAGCAAAAGGAGCTGGATGAGCATCCACTGCTCTCTGGGGTTACCGTGGCAACTGGGACAGACACCCCCAAACAGCGTCCCGTTTCTAAAATGTCACCCCCCCCCTGAGTGTGTGGTCGCCGTGGCTACAGGAGGCTCAGGGGTGCTGAGGCGCTGAGCCAGACAAGGAGCTTATTGGGAGGAGAACTAGACACAAACTGGTGACCGAATGGTCACCAGTTGGTCACCAGTTTGTGTCCAGTTGGACGGACGGACGAAGACTTTTACTTTTGAAAGATTACAACCTCCTTGGCCAAACGTTTATTGGTTTAAACAATTGGTAGTGCTGAAAACAAATGTGCTAATAATATGTCAAAAAGAAAACAGATTGTACTAATTTTTGTTGGACTCACATTAAAAATCCCAAATAAAACAGTACAGCTACTATTTCAGCATTAAATAAACTAAATATTGTGCCCAGGCTGGCCTTAGCCCCCAGAGGTTCAGGATCCTAAAGACGCCTCTGTTTATAAGCTGTAATAATGCAGAAACCTGTGTAGTTGCGCTATAATTATATATAATCATAATAACATGAGCACAAAACTGATAGGAAGTGAAGATAAAGGGAAAATACAAAAAGAAATTGATTCTTTTTTTTATTTAAGTTAGACTAAAGCACAAACTCTAAGTTGTTTAAAAACATAAAGTATGCGTTTCATAAATTACGGTTATTGTTGTTAAATAAGCTAGCTAGCAATTGATCAAATATGAATTATACACCTGCACACTTCCAAACATCAATGTTTTTAAACAACACATCACATCTAAAGCGTTTAAAAACAGACGTTTAAACACTAAATAAACGTACCGGAATGAATGTGTCGCTTTTCCTCCTGGTTTTAATCCTTAAAACGAGCCAGAAACAGGAAAAAACACCGATTCCCGGATCCACGGTCTGTTTTCTGCCAAAGTCTCCAACCGTCTGACTCCGACCTGCCAGCGCGTGCGGAGAAAAGCTGACAGCGGAGGGAACCGCGCATGCGCGCTGACTCAGGTGGAGGGAAGCCCCGCGCTCTCCCTCCCTCTCTCTCTCTCTATCGGACCCGCCCACCCGGGGTGTTCGGTCCAGATAAGCTGGTCCAGATAAGCTTCATTCCTAGAAGAAAACATATAAACAAAAACTAATTTGTTTATGGGCATCAGAAAGTGAGGAAAATTAAATATTAAGCTGTTAAACCCAACAGTTACTGAAGAAAATCAAACATTTATGAGCTGAAAATGCTTGAAGAACCACTGAACCGATATTTAGCTGTAAAATTAGAGGGGGGTAGGAATAGAACTACCTCAAAAATAATTTTACTCAAATAAAGATAAAAAGCAGATTTTAAAAAAGTGACTCAATTACTGATCATAAAATCTGGTTTAATATTTTAAAATTATGTAATCAAATCAGCTAAATATAAAGTTATGTGAAAATATTGGCATTTAAGGAATTAAATTAATAAAGTACATATTACTAAGCTAAAAGTCAAAAGTAGAATGCAGTAAAAAATACTCTGAGAAGTATTTTTTCCCAAAAAATATACAATTCCTCACACCGAGCCTGTGTGACAGCAGAAAGGAAAACTCCCACTTAACCAGGAAGAAACTCGCAGCAGAATCAAAGCCTGGCTCAGTGTGAGCAGATTCACTGACCCAGGAGTACTTTCTACTTTTGTGAGTCATCTGAGCCCAGAACAACATGGCATTAGTTTGTCTAAAAGCACGACACATTAATGTAAAACAAGTACAAGGAGGGTGATAGGAAGTGAAGATAAAGGGAAAATACAAAGACAGTTTGAGGTTTAAAGTCTTGGCAGCTTCATAAACTTTTCCTCTTTGAGTCCATTTAGACACTTTGAACAGAACTTTCTGTAAGTGATAATGAGGCTCTTTGTAAAGCTCCATTCTCAGACCGAGCTGTTGAAGGAAATGAGCTGCATGCAGAGCATTCACAGACTCAAACTGACAAACAGTAACGTCGCTTGTTGTTGCCAGGTGGAGAATTGTGTGTTTCTAAAGCAACACAGGCTCAAACAGACCAAACCTTACATAAATATCACTGCATTCATCTCCTGCATAAAGGAAGACAAACTCTACCACACACTGATGTCATTTATTGTTTTAATCCTGAATTAAACTTAAACTGATAGAGCTCAAAGGCTTTTTTTGTTTTTGATTAATATTTTTTTAAAACCCTCCAATATAAGCTGTTTTATTTTTAGCTTCTGCTTTGATGATTACAGAGATGACTCATAGGAATCCCCTTTTATCCCAAACTTCAAAACAATGAAAGAAAGATGACTATGTGTGGTTATTTGTGGCTTATAATTAGACGGGTTTTCATTGAAAACATGGATCAGGGCTTGAATAATAATGTAAAATTGGCCAACATTGTGTAGCCGGGGCATGTTGTCCCGGAAGTGTGGTGCTGCGCATTCTCCCTTTTTGCCCATATATGGGAGACGTGGTGATGGAGTGCAGCTGGGTTGTTAGGGAGATAGGTAATCAGCATTGGCATAAAAGCAGAGGGATTGTTGAGGAGATGAGATCTCCAGCTGAATTGTGCAGAGAGGATATACCTTAAGAGCTGTTTACTGATCTGACCAGAAGGTAAAGGGCTGTTTAATGATGGTCTGGCTGTTTAATGTGTTTGTTTAACTTGATTTCTTTTGTGTGAAGGCTGGCCTGCTACTGTTTCAGTTTTTGATTTATTTTAATTTCAGTTTTCTTTTTTTGTGTTAGTTTAGAATTTCTGTTGGATCATTATTTTTGATTAAAGTATTTCCTTCTTGTGTGATTTTGTTTAGGGGAGGGAAGTCCCTATGGTCTGGCCCCTTGGCTTGTTTTAAACAGGGACCTATGCTGTCCCAGGGTCCCAAGCTGTTTCTATTTAGATTGAGGAGATGAGTGGAAGGGGAGTTTCTTTTTCTTTGTTGCGTTCACCAGGGGTTTTTGTGTGAGTGTGTTTCTGTTGGGGAACACTAAGGTGTATTCAGTTATTGTTGTTGTTTCGTATTATTATTTCTCCCCCCAGCACTCTGATTTTATCTTACTAGGGTTTTAACAATTTCTCAGCTTTAAGGTTCCTGGGGCCAGCATAGATCTCCCTTCTTTTTAGTGTGGTCATTCCTGTATGGTTAAAAATAAACAAATTGTGACTACATCCAACTTCAATAAATTGTACTTGCTTTGCAGCCGTGCTTCTGTCAATTTTTTACAAGCTTATCTGTGTGATCAGGTGAAGAGAGGACCTATGGTTCTCCATCTAATAAGTTGTACCTAAGGTCACAATCGTGTTTAGTGCGCCCCCTGTGCCCGGTTCACTTCCGTTTTAATATGGCGGCGCAGAAGCGGGTTTTTATTTTTTTATTTTTACAAGACACACATGTAAGAATGCGTCAATGTTACATGTAGCTCCTGTAAATCTAAACTCAATAAATCTAAAGTGGTGTCAGTTTATGGAAGGTAAAGATTAAACGATGTTCGTCAGAAGAACTGTAAACAATGGCTGCGGGCGCCGCCATCTTGAAATCCAGACCACATTAACAGGAACGATGTTGCTAAGTGACGCCCAGACTGGCTGGGTGGGCTTAGACAATTAATGGATTTAAACATGTTTTTAGTCACTTTTTATTAAAATGTACTTATAAAGCCTTCAATAGACGCACTGACTAATGAATTAACCTAATTTTTATTTTACCTAAATGACATTAAACTTTAAATAAGATCATGTAACTCCATCCATCCATCCATCTTCCTTCACCCTTGTCCCTTACTGGGGTCGGGAGGGTTGCTGGTGTTTATCCCCAGCTATCATTTTGGGCGAGAGGCGGGGTCGCCTGGACGGGGTCGCCTGGACGGGGTCGCCTGGACGGGGTCGCCTGGACGGGGTCGCCTGGACGGGGTCGCCTGGACGGGGTCGCCTGGACGGGGTCGCCTGGACGGGGTCGCCTGGACGGGGTCGCCTGGACGGGGTCGCCAGTCTGTCGCAGGGCAACACAGAGACAGACAAGACAAACAAACATGCACACACACTCACACATAGGGACAATTTAGAGAAGCCAATTAACCTGACGGTCATGTTTTTGGACTGTGGGAGGAAGCCGGAGTACCTGGAGAGAACCCACCATGCACAGGGAGAACATGCAAACTCCATGCAGAAAGACCCCAGGCCGGGAATCGAACCCAGAACCTTCTTGCTGCAAGGCAACAGCTCTACCAGCTGCACCACTGGGCAGCCCAGATCGTGTAACTACTGCTCACAAAACACAATGACTATCCACAAACTGTGAAGCTTTTCTCTAAAACCATTTCTATCTAAAACCGCAGAAGTACCTTTCATTTAAAACCTGTCATCTTATCACCTAATGAGTGGAAATCATGTTAAAGCAAATCATGATTTAAATTTCATATTTTAAAATATATTCACATATTTAAAATGGATAAATTAATGCAAACATAAAAAATGTCTGATCCAAAGCATCTCAAAGGTCCAAAATGAAACAATTATTTTAGAAAGTAGTTTCCCCTTTTCCTGTAAACACCTTACTGCTTTCTTCACAGAGCATTCTCCAGACTTTAAAAGCGAAAGAAGAGGAGGAAGAAGGTGAAACCCAAACTAAGGGAGAGTGGTAAGTACCTAAAAACCAATCAGTTGAACAAATCATGTTAAAATAACATAAAACCCAATAAAAACATGTAGTCATTAATTTGTTGGTGTATCTTACAGCACACAACTTTCTATCTTTCACCTCCAACTGTGAATCTTTCTAGATAAAGGTTGCCATGATCATGTTTGATGTGAGTAGCTGAAATGCTGACACATCCTGAGTGCGATGGCGAAATCCCAGGAAACCACCAACCCTGCTGGAAAAAATCCTGAACGTTATCTGGATGAGAAAAATCCCAAACAGTAAACAGGCTGGTGGAAACAGCTGAGAAATAATTCAACTTAGAAAAGTCAAAGAAACGGAGGAAATGATGCTGCATTAATGACTTACTCTGTGTTTTAATATGCAGTTTTATAGAAAAGGTCAAACATTTTCACCCTTTGTTCAAATAATGTCGATTTATTTAAATTCAGTTCCAGCAGACACCAACAAACATTTCACTTAATTTTATGAAAACGATGTCATTTTGCTTCATAATGAACTTTATGACGAGTTAAGGTCACAAAAAATAAAGAAACCAATCCCACTTCAATTTAAAATTAAATAATACTGAAACAGGAATATAAACTGATCAAGTCAAACATAAAAATAATAGTTTGGGAGCCACAAAATAAAGATTTTACCTGAAAATACTATAGTTTAAATCTGGAAGGTTTCCTGTCACATTCTAAAAATAAATCCTTAAAACAAATCTCTCTTATAAAGGTGCCATTAATTCAAGGCAGCAGTTTGTTGGATGTTAACATAACTAAAGTCAGGACTTTATTGCACACAAAGATCTGCAGTATTTGCATAGTTTGTCTTATTTTCGAGGTGAAGGACATAAAAAAGAAACACGTTCATAGATACAAGAGCAAACAGAAAAGTCATAAGAAACATGTAAAGCATATAAATGTTTGACATTAGGAAATAAAATAACTCATTAAATCTCTTTACCCTAAATCAATCATTTGAAAAAAAAGACATTTTGGTCCATAGTTTCATAGTTTCTCCCAACTTAAAGATTTGGTGTTGAAGGATCTGCAGATCAGTTTGATGTTCTGGAATCAAACCTGGATTGTCCAGACCGACTTCTGGGAGTAAATCAAGCTTTAATCCAGGTTTTTAGTAAAGTTCAATAATGTTGGTGTTGGTGTGAGGCAGCTGACCATTAGAGCCTTAAAGGACTTTGGTGTCAACAACATATTGGGCCAGAATTTAACTTTATGGCCCATTAAAAGATCCAAAGGCTTTTTAAACGTGGACAAACATTCCCCAGTGAGATGTGATCTTCTTGAATTTGAGGATTCATTTTGGATATAAAGTTGCCTGGTTTCCACTGAGGGTACGGACTGGTTTGGTCGGCTACTTTATGATCCAGGATATTTCAGTTTGACTCTCACTGGGCAGGTGGAATTAAACCCAAACACTAACGTTACTCCATATTACTCTGACCACTCTCTGTTGTCTTTGACTCAATCAGCAACGTTTCTTTGACCTCCAATCAATGGGCCGTACTGTGAGTCGCCAGTAGCTTCTCCCGAACCGAACCCTTGACCTAATGACCTACAACTGAGGGAGGAGCAGATACGGTGCGGTTCCTGCACCGCCGGTTTGGGTCGGTTGAATCTGCCACAAACAAGCAACACAGTTTGGTGAGTTCTGATAGCATCACATCATCTAAAGTTCTCCAAGTTTGAAGCGATCCGGCTACGTTTCTCATAAATCATTGAAAACATATAAGTGTCTCCATCCAGTGAAGGATCTTTAAGCACCACTAAGGAAAGATAAAGTGTAAACTTTCCCATATTTAGTTAGTTGGTGTTATATAGACTGTTACCAGAGAGAAAAATGTTACTGAATGATCTTTAAAACGGTTCAACCTGCTGCTAACACATAACTACAAAGAGTTTAACATCATCAGCATACGGTGATCTGCTGTTTCCCTTCTGGTTTGTAGAAAATAATAAGTTGCTTTTTGTTAAACCTGGTAAAGGATACAGTAAATCACAAAGTCTCCTGCTATTGGCATTAAAGTTGCGCTTGAAGAGTCGCACTAAGTAAACATAAAGATGTTTGGCCTAAAAATGAAACGTCACTTGAAGGAAACAGCATTTTCATCCTACCATCCTTAAGAAAGTGAACAAGCAAATATTTAGTTACAGATTAAAAAACCATTGGAAGATTTTCAGCAACATTTAATTTAGATGAAAGAAGAAGAAAGAGATTAAAGAATGTCTTATTCTTCTGTTATGCAACCAACAGAACAACTAATTGGATGTTAATCACATCAAATATAAAGAAAACTAAACTTTAACAAATAAGAAGACGTTGTCATTAACATGAATAGGAAATTAATTTTAGTCTTTGTTTCCCCAAAAAAGTGCTACTGACACCAAACCTGCATCCAGCAGGTTCAAAACAAACCTCGGCTTTTGTGATCTGGCTCGATCCAAACTGCTGGTCCTGTGAGGCTGTGAAGGTTTTAAATCTGAATCTGCTGCTGGGAACAAGCCAGTCCGTCATTTCCTCAGCTGTCTGAGTCAGGATGGAGGTTCGTTAACATCTTACTGGATCCTTAGAGACTTAAAAACCTTCTCATCTGAATTTGGGTCCAGCTCTAAAAATGATTTTCCTGAGGTGAATAAAGGCTTGTAAAGTCAGAGAGCTGCCTGAGTGTTTAGTTTTCTAATAAAGAAAATGCAAACAGAGGTGTGAGGTTTTAGTCGGCTGAGACCCCTAATCCACTCTGAAGTTGTTTTCCAGCCGTGGCGTTCAGGCACCTTTTGTGACATTCTGACTGCAGCGGCAGCAGATTTTCAGAGTTCAAAGAGAAGCTCAGAGCCTCTCAAAGGATTTAACGGATTTACCGAACAAGCCTTGAATCCAGGCCGACGAAACAAAGAGGGTTTGTTGGTTTTCTACCAATTAAATATGTGATTCAAACACAGAAAATTCAATTTTTAAACAATAATAATTTCAGTACAACTTCATATCAAACCCAAATGTCCCTTTCATCAACCAAAATAAATTACTGTCCTTCTAACTCCCAGCTCTTGGAGCATAAAGCGAACAGAAACCTTTCAAACGCGTCTGAAAGTCAGACTGAGCCTGATCGTCAGCTCTCCTCCAGCCAGGAGGGGGCGTCAGCGCTGGCGACACTTAGATGTTCAACAGCCTGCTGCATGTTTTTCTCCAGGAAACTGTGACATGACAAGCAGTGAGCAGCGACGGCGCTGTGGAGCAGCCACAGCTGGTTGTGGAGGACTTTGACCTGCAGACAGAGAGCAAAGCAAAGAATCAGCTGCCGTTCTGCCTTGGGAACCCATTATGCACGTTTTTGTACTTCCATTTTGGTCTTTTTCCAGACAACTATTTAAAAAAAACCACTCAATCATGTTTTAGCAGTAAGGTAATGTTTTGTGGTGTCTGGAAAATGAGCCATTTCAAAAACATTTGGAATGTAACATCACCCAACAAACCCAGCCCGTTACCTAGCAACCTCCGCGGAATTCCGCCCATCACCTAGCAACCCAAGCTGAGCTCCAGCATGTTTGGTCAGCTGGTTTATCAATGTACAATGGCTGCTGGAAAAGACAAGTGTTTTGTTTCTGTCTTACCATCCAGAAACCACTTCCTGCATTCTGGTTGATTGTGCAGCAAGCTCTACTAATGCTTTTCAAAGTCGTATGGTTTCATAATTGTGCATTTGTTTGCAGCCATTTTCACGTTTGAGCGTAAACGTTGAGTTGAGGGGGTGTGGCCAGCAGCAGCTTATTTGGATTTAAAGTGACAGAGCACTGAAACAGCTCAACACAGGCAGAACCGAGCAGACTGAAATCTCATCTAAAATTATATTGTCTAAAAAATTAAATGAACATGTTCTATAAACCTGTCCAAGGAAGCATAGAAGGTCATCTTTAAAGCTATGGGTTGTTGGTTGTGTAAGTTGTATTATAAACAGAACCTTGCGCTCCGTCTCACCCTGTTCTCCTCCAGCAGCTTGACTTTGACGGACAGATCGTCCCGGACTTTCTCGTACCGCTCCCTCTGGCCCTGGAAGGTTTTCTGGGCCTGCTCCAGCTTGGGTAGAGTGATGGCGTCCCGTGGGCCCATGTTCAGCTCCTCCAGGTCCACTCGGTATGCATCATACTCGATCCTGGACACCAGAGGGGTAAACATGAAGACTTGTTACCAGAGTTTTCAACCCTACAGCGCCCTCTGCAGCTCAGTGGAGTAATGCGCCGCACCCACCTGGCAGCCTCGTACTGCTTGGCGTTGATCATGGTGTCCTCGATGGTTTTGTTCACCAGAGTGTTCATGTTGGAGGTGAAGGCGTTGATGGCCGACTGCAGCGTCTCTGTGCTCTTTGACAGAAACTTCTGAGCCTCAGCGTTCATGTCAAACTCCACCTGCGATCGCGTTGGGATGATACGACGTCTGATATGGCAATTTGAAACAAACAAGTCTGACATGTTACAGTGCATTCACACCAGTGTTGAACCAGGCGATAATCGGTTTGTTTGGAGAGGAATCAATAATCCAAAGAGTGAACTCTGATCTCTGTCTTGGTTTGGTTAAAATGAACTCTGGTGCGGTTTGAATTTATCTGTGAACGCCAAGTGGACCAGAAACTGCACTGAAAGCAGGAAGCGGACTACAGCGCAGGGCATTCTGGGTAAATACAACCAACCGAACACATGAGTCTAACGCTAGTGGGAGAAATGAATCGCTGTGTTTTATCAAAGTCAAAAGGGAAATCAGCTGCTGAAATCTGACTCAGCTCCATTTTCGTTTACATTTCATGAAGAAGGAAGTTGTGCTCAGTAGCTGTGGTTACATCAAAGATTTTGAAGGTTGGTGGAAATGCTAAAATTCAAAATAACTTTCTCAATTTCACAAAAAATATATTTTTTGTTTGCTTGTTCCACTAATCGCCAAAAGGCTGATTTTTTCTTTTTTCACACATTTCAAACAGTTGAACAGAAACTTAGCAAGTGTCTTCAGAGGTTTTTGAGTGGTTCCTTCAGTAGTTGTTGGTGCAGCGCCCCCACAGGCGAGGAGGGGAACAGGTTTTGACTCAGTGTAGCGTGAAAGAGAACAACACCAGCTGACAATGTAACAAATGTTGCAGCTTTGGTCCCAAACCAAACCGATCCTACCGAACTATCAGCCTAGGTGGAAAGCAAGCAGGACACCAGCAGTTTGTTGTGGATCCGGTGGATTTCCTCAGGACTCACGTGGAGGTTCTTGGTTTTGAAGCTGAGCTCGGTGAAGGCGTCGCCCATCGTCTTCTGGGTGACGGAGAACTGGGCGAACTGACTGGCCAGCGTCTGAGCCAGCTTGGTCATGTGGTCGTAGCGCTGCCGGTCGTCTCTGAGCAGCTCCAGGCGCGGCTCCAGGTCCAGGTCCACCGTCCGGGAGCCGCGGCCCATCCGCTCGGCCAGAGCCTGCCGGGTGCACTGCGGCGGCAGAGACAGTCAGATCTGGCAGCCGAGAGCCAAGCGGCGGGGTTAGGCTCCGCCCACCTTGTATTTGCTGATGCTCCACTTGCGGACTCTCTCCAGCTTCTCACTGGCCAGGTTCTTGTTGCTGGCTTCGATGACCACAGGCCCGCCGTTTGGTTTCTGGGGACTGACCGTCACCTCTGGAGACGAAGGACAAATCAGTTTCCTTTTTATGTAACTTCTATAAAATATGTTGGGTTTTTTTTTACATATTTTTAAAATTCTTATTATGTCATGACAGTGCCTGTTACAATGAACATTAAATCAATTAATCGGATGATAAATTAAATCAATTAGTGAATCAATATTTCTATTTGCATGTAGGCCTGACATGATCAATTTAAATGATAATATTGTTGTTTTGAGACAATTTTCCAGGAATATCATAGTAAAAGTATAAAGATGCACAAACACATTCTCAAAACTTTAAATTCTAATGAACATTTAGAACCGGAAGACTTTTCCAAAATAAATAAAATACAAATAAAATCAATCATAAAGTCTCTGTAAACAAAATTGTCCTTGAAGAAAAGGACAAGTTGAAACCAAAACACCAAACTGAAGACTTTTGTCACCCAGTTTATGGCAGAAAGAAAAAACAATAACCTTTACCTTTGCTTTCATCCGTTTCCACGGCGACCTCTGCTGCTGCCTTCGTCGAGCTGTCAGTCGAATCTCCACCTGTGTGGTTGGAGTTACTGTTTGTTTCCTGCAGAGAGAGAAAACTATGTATTCACACATCATTTGGTTCAACACATTTTATGGGATTTTATGGCAAAAACAACAAAAAGTGGAGCATTATTCTGAAGCATTACGTCTAAGTTTATTTAATCGTGTTACATGTTAAAACAAAACAACTAGCAACTGCAATGAGTTACTGGGTATCAACAAGAAAAACATGAAAACTAATTATCTAATGCAAACCTGATGAGATCTGTCAGAAAAATTAAACAAGTGTAATAAATCCACATCTCTTCTGGTCCTCAGCAGTCATCTCAGGGCTTCACGCTGTTTGTGTGACCTTTACCCCCCGGGGGCCTGCAATGACTGTCATCCATATTAGATGAAGCTAAGCTACTCCAGTTAGCTGAATATTACTGCTGTTACTCAGAGTTTGTTAAAACGAAAATAATAAAGACAAAATAAAACAACAAAACATTTTTATCTTTATATTCTCTAAACTGTTTCCGAAGGCATCATCGCCCCAGCAGGAAGAAGTTCAAGGGTCACGAAGCTAACCAATCGAGTTAGCCCAGATAAAACCCATCAGGGTTGCCATTACTCCCTGCTGCTTGGGGTCAGAGAGGTCAGAGGTCACAGGAACAGCCACCTGACACAGAGGTTGGTGCGTTAGATCTGCAGCAGGAGCACAGCAGGGTGAGGTCGGTCCTCACAGCAGCAGGAAGTCTCAGCGTCGCATTAAGGAGACGGAGGAACGCGGGATGACGCAGAACGAGCCCTGATGCGCGCCTCAGCAAAGGTCACGTCAAACTCTGTTCCCTGGAAACGGACTTAAAACGCTCCGTCTCATTGGTCCAAACTCTGGTCTCACCTTTAAGTCCACGTCGTCATGACGCAGCTCCTCTGGAGGCGTTTCTTCTTCCTCTGTGGCGTTGGACGCGGCAGCGACGTCTCCGTTCTCCTCCGATGCCTCCATCATCTTCTTCAAGTATAAAGAGAAAAACAATCAATGTTTAAAACTTTTAATTAAAGCTCTGTTCCTTCCTGCCTCCTCTGTAAAATTACTTAAATAAAATATAATCTGCTTAAATGTAAGATTCATTTGTAAGTTCAACTAATCAAAAGCAACAAACCGACAAAACCAGAGTTTTGACCATTTTACTGCTTTGGGCATCAGGATGAACTTCAACCAATTTTAATCTCTAATCTGTAACTGATTTATTTAACAAATAAAGATTAGAGTATGTGACAATAAATGTGAATTAATTGAAGCACAAGTTTTGTTTCAAGAACAATTTGTGAAAACATGATATTAGCAGTAATGATTTGTTTTTAGATTTTTTTAAATCCAGTCAATAAACTGACTCCTGACTCATTCAGGTATAAATTATTTTTTCCCACTAATATTCCTCATTTCTGTGTCCAATCCCGTCATTCTCATTCATTTCTCTCAGTCATCATGTTATATGTCTCCCTCTGGTGGTTCAAAAGCTCATTACAGCCACATCTATGTCCATAAAACCGTCTAATGGCTTTAAGCTGGTAAACGCGGTGAGTCAGCGGCGGCCAACAAACCCTGCAGTTATGATGCCTTAAACCTCAGGACGGCCCTCTGCACCAGGGGTGTGCAACACACGGCCCGGGGGCCATTTGTGGCCCTCGGCCTAACTTTGTGCGGACATTTTCTTACAAACATAAAGTATTCTTTTTTTTAAAAACAGTGTTTTTAAAACAGACTTTTACTGAAAATCCGATTCCAACCCTGAAAGAATATAAAAACTTAAAGCCTTCCTTTTAACACAGCAAACTTGAAAAATCATTTTCTATAAAAAGCCAAACAAACTACTTTATTTTAATCTTTTTCTTTTGGCCCATAAATGCTTTTGACTCAATGATTTTAGGCCACATCTGCACCTTCATGTCGCTGCTAATAAACACCATATATAGGCTCAGTGCAAAGTGCACAAATCTCATCTTTGATAACTCATAACGCTGACCTTTGACCTTCAAACTATCACATGTATTGTTATTGAGCAACTGTGTGTTGAAATGTCAGGTTGCAGCGTAAAACCATGACAGGAACAAACTGAGCCCTGCAGGTATTTGATCTACTTCTGTTTATGATAAGAACATGTTTGCTGCTTCCTCTGAGAGGGAATAACTGCAGCTTTGTTTACCTTTATTTAAATGTGACCCTTTAAAACCAGAACATGCAGAGCAGCAGGTTATTCCATAATGAGCATTATGCAGAGGTCTTGATTCAACCCTTCATTTCTTATATTCAATCACCAGACTTCCTTGTAACAATCTATAAAATGATCTCCAGTATTTTTAAGGGTCCTTTTGACAATAATTGTGCACCATTTAAACTCCACACAGACTCACAGGTTACCTTCAGACAAATCTGCTAAATACACCTCATCAGACTCAATCAGACAGCCAGAAATATGATGCAAAGACACTAAAACTTTGCATGCATATTTGAATGAAGCATAAAAACAGTTTGAGTGCAGTTTCCCTGAAGGGTGTGTTCGTTTCAAAAGTTTCCTTCCCCACAAACTTTAATTCACAGATTCACAGAAACCTTCGGTTTAACAGCGGCGGGTTTGACCGTTATGACCGTTAAAGTCACTTTGTGACATTAAAGCAAAACCACAAACAAACAGGCGACAAACACCGAAGGTAAGAGCTTCTTTTTCTCTTACCTGTTTAAAAAAAAGCGAATCCTCCTTATTTTCTTCCTCTTGTCTTCAACTTTCTAAGTGTCGGGTTATTCCTGCGTCTTTCTTAACTTTTTATTTTGTAAAATTACAAAAGAGTTGCTCTAAAAAGTTAGCGTTAAGAGTAAAAGCAGCGAAAAAAAGCGTCCAACACATCTCCCGGAAGTGTCTTCTGAACGGATTGTTTGTTGAAGGGAGTGTTCGGTTTATGCTCCTGGGCTCGCCGGAGGGGCGGGGACGTTCGCAGGTCACAAGCGGTGCGTTTGGTTTTCTTCTTTTTTTTCTTCAAACCACTTCTTTTTTTCGGTAAAGACAAATTAAACTGACATCAGTACGAAAATAAACAATATTATACAAATGAAATAAGTAATGAAAAATAAACTTGCAGCAATGTTATTCGTTGTTAACTTTAATGTAGGTCTACTAAAAAAACAGAAGTTTGCGAGGGACCTGGAGAACTTTGCCAAAATAGATGTATTTTAGTCCCTGGCTCAAATTTTCCATCCAGAGCCTGAAATACTGATAGTTATTTGTTACAAGGGAAAATATTGTGCACATTTTTTAGATTTGCTCCGTTATTTTACATGAATTCAGCATTGAAAAGTGTAATGCATTTTAAGAAACTTACATTAACAAACTGTGCATCCCAGAAAAATTTAATTTGGGTGACTTATGCACAATAGGTTAACATAAAACAAATCAATAATTTACGCAGAAGAAAACCGAAATGTCTGCTTCGTCGCTCTGTTTACTATATAAAAAGCTTTTAAAAAGGAAAAGATTTTAAAATCAGACAGTTAATAGAGTAAATATCGGAGATAAATACAGAAACAGTTGAATATTGCCTTCTTTTCCACAGCTTTTGAAGTCGACAGTTTTGTAATGCTGCGCCATCTTGTGGCCCGAATCCAGAATGCTCAGCCAGGAAATAGTAACTCTCGCGATACTTCATACTTGCTAAAGTCCAACGACAAAGTCAACGGATATTTGGTTATCATCTTCAAAACAACTTTTAAACCCGGTAAGTAATTAAAATCAGCCTTCATGACTATCAGATTGTAACATTTTGAACTTTTAGCGTCATGCAAAGTGTATTTTTATCAGATGTAGCTGGTTCGGCATTAGGTTTCCTGGTTTTGACAAGAAATTAACTATTAACTTGGTATATATCTGTCACGAGTAGAGAGCCATTATTACATTTTGACTAAAATATCTGATAGCGTAATAAAAATACCACCTCTAAATGTTGATGTGTGCATTAACACTTGTAACATGTTAATGCAGGTGTTTTACTTTGGGTTTGTTCTGAGGCAGAAAACATAAAGTTAAAGTTTGTGAAAGTAATTCAAAGTTTTAGAAAATATATGGAGGTTTTCCATTTATTTAAATGGGACAAAAATATAATAAACAGGTGCATATTTCAAAAAGGATTTAATATTGGTTCATTCAGTTGGCAGATATTGTTAAAAAAGTCTTGCTTATTTTTTTAATTTACTTATTTTTTTACAGCTTGCAGAAAAATATAATCAGGAATCAAATTCCTTTTGTTTGTTCTGCAAATTTGTTCTACAAATATTTGAAACTAAAACATATAATGTAAAGTTTGATAGTAAACTTAAAATAAGTCAAAACTAACTTACAAGTAACGTTTCAGCAAGAAATTGGAGCTTGTTGTAAATGAATAATTCCTTAAAATAGCAAAAAAAGTTGTAGTTACACTGGCAGATTATTTGACTGATAGCAAAAATGTTTTGTTATGAGTGAAATAATCTGCAGAAGCTCCTACTTGTTGGTTATTTTTGCCTTATTTTGAGTGTCCAGATATTTGCAGTAAACCAGACTAACATGACTTGTTTGTGTTTTTGCAGTGAGGAACTTCAGGTGAAAGCTGCTGCCGTACGTCTCTTTCTCTCTGTTCATGTAAATCAGCGTTTATGCAGACTTCTCTGTTTCTTTAGGAAACAATGAGGCCTGTGATGCTGGTGGAGTGGTGAGGAAGATGAGGAGGAACCTTCATCAGCTGATGTTCGGATCCACAGAGGAAACATCTGGAAACACTGCTGCAGGTCAGCAATGAAGGAAAAACACACACCTCTTCTGTTTTCATATTCATTTTAGTCTTTATCTCATTATATTCTTATCTTTCTACTCTAATAGGACTGAATTTTATTCTGATTTGATCTGCCCTGATGTCTTATAGTCAGATTTATTCTAATTTATTTAATTTTCATCTATTGTATTGGTTTCAGTTCTAGTCTAGTGTGATTTATTGATTCAAACTATTATTTTCTATTAAATTTAGATTTTTCTTTTTTATTTATGATTTTATTTATTCCAATTGTGATTTTCTCTATTTTATTTTTCTTTTTGTCTTTATGGATTTACAAGGAAGCAAATTTTACAAAGAATATTCTCATAATTCAGTAATAAGCTATTACACAGCTCTGTGATTCAATGTTCGAAATACAGAATAGAATAATGTGAAAGAAGGAAAAATACAAATACAGAAATAAAAATAAACTAAAAACATAACATTAATAATGTAATTTTCTTCATTATCAGTTACATTTTTTTATTACTGACTGAATCACTGTTTTGTTTTACATCTTCTTCCTCTGCTCCTGCTAAAGTCTGACATGTTTCTGTCAAATTTTTAAAAAGTAGAAAAGTTTTTAAATCTGTAAACACTAAGGAGTGACAAATATACAAAAAACAAATAAAGGAAATATTAGATTTTTTTTTGCTGAATAAATCTGCTCCAGGCTCTGATTCTCAGCCGATTGTCCAGATTTCTCATTTAATGGTAACTAAACTTGTGACGAACCAGGAAGTTTCTTTAGTTTGTTCTAGATTCATAGAACCAAAGGTTTCTGATCACATGAAGAAAGAGATGTGCTTATCGTTGCTTTCCTCTTTAATTTCCCTCCTTTTGTTTTCCATCATCTGTTTTCATCCTCTGACTCAGTTCAGCCCGACTTCCTGGAAAATCCCGGCTGTCCAAAAGGAACCGGCTTCCTGAACAAAAGACCAGATTAATTCAAACAAAAGCAGAACTCTGAACTCTAATCCAGCCTGATGTTTGTCTCTGTCCTTACAGGCTGGAGAGCCGGTGGACAGATGTAATGTCAGGAAGCGTCCAGAAGATGGCAGAGTTCTGAGTGTGAGTAACCGAAACAGAAGAAACCAGAGGAAACGGGTTTACCAGAACCACTGACCTGGACGTGACTAGAGACATTTGTTCTATCTTGTTCTAACAATTATAAATTAAACATGGAACATTTCACTAAAACACAACAGCCTGATGAATTGTAACATTCTCATAAACTCATATATTATAGTTCCTTTGGGTCGACTGCTGAGGAAGAAATATTTATTCTCAGCAATAAGAACAGGAAACGGGTTACACTTTAAAATACTCACCTAATTTACATGAGTAAATAAAGTCAGTGGTGTTTTATATCAAATTAAAATAAAAAAAATTACTCAAAGTACAGCGTAGTAAAAGTTTCTCAAGTAAATGTAACTAATTACTGCCAAACTCTGCATCTGAGTAATTTCATCTCAATGTTTATATTAAATCTTAATGGTGAGACAATAATAAAAAAAAACCATCCAAACATTTTAAATAGCTGTAATTAAATCTGATGGTTTTCCTGTTTGCTTTTAGGAGCGCTGATCGTCTCGCCATCATGAATTCGCTGAGGCGAGGATTCGCCAACCTGCGGACGCTCATCGAGCCGCAGCAGCGCGCTGCCGCGCCGCACGGCGAACAAAATAACAACCTGGAAAATCCTGCAGCTGCTTGTAAGTTTCTGTCCCCGTAACATCGCAAAACATTTCCCCAAATGTTTTGGGGAAAACCACAGAGCCCCCTAGTGGACACAGAAGATTTATTTGCATTTCCTTGCTCTAAATGCAAATAAACTCTATTCTGATCTATTTTGTTTGCAAACTTCTAGTTAAAATTGCACACATACTTTTAAAGAAAATATATTTATGCATTTTTAACACTTTAATGCTTAAAAGTTGATTGAAACTCGTCTATTACTCTGTGTTTATGTAAGGCTTAGATGGAAACGGCTCTTTATTAAACATTCAGACTGCAAACAGACAAAAAAAAAACACGATCAAAACTATTAGAAGACTTTATTAAATACATGAAAATAGTCCAAATAGTTTGGATCTATTTTTTCTTTCTTAAGGAAAGTTTCTGTTTATGTCTTATAAAGGATGGATAGAAAGAAACTCTGTGTTTGATTTGCATTTATATGTTTGTGGTTCATTTTTGTCTGAAAGAAAATTATATAAAACTTGAGAAATGTCTCTAAACAGACATCAACAGACATGGAAATCCTGATAAAATCCTGTTGATCTGAGGTCAGCAGGGCGGCCATGTTTTGGTTGGCTGAAGGTGAAACTTATTCATCTATTTACAAGTTAGATTTCTTCTAAATGGAACTGGGTTTGATTCATGAGTTTCTGAATGAAAACACAAAATCTGCAAACTAAATTCAAGTTTGTGAAGTTTAAATCTGACGTCATGTCGTTCTGTAACCACCAGGTGGCGCCCTGACCAGCGCTAACTCGTCTCAGCAGCTTCTTCATGTTGGTACGTCGCCACAGATTTGTGACTTTATCATGTTTTAACTTCGTTTTAATCGGATCAAGAACCCAACAAACTTACTTTTTCTTTCCTCTAATTCTTTCTTCTTTAAAAAAAAACAGAGTGTCGAGTTGCAGTTGCCGCGGCAACCAGGGTCAAAATACACGTCTCTACAGTCGACCCCTACGACGTCAGGAAGCACTGCAGCACTCAGATAGTCAAGGTACACACACACACACACACACACACACACACCTGAATGTTTCAGGCTTTAAAATGAAATAATATGAATGTGATTAAAATCTCGTTGGCTTGCCGTATTTTCAGAGGTCAGAGGACGGCGAGTTTCGAGTGTCGATTTGTTGCAGCATCGACTCCAAGCTGCAGCATCACAGCAGGATGGAAGTCAGAGTTTACAGAGACGATGATTTAAGGACACACTCCTCAGTAAGTCTGCGTGTGTGTGTTTTACTACAGCTGTGTGTTTGTGTGTATAAGAGGATTGATGATGAGGATGTGTAAAACCAGCACAAACTGACTTGATTTCTCTCTAAATTAATCTGCAACACACACACCCCCACACACACACCCCGATGGGTGGATGTGTAAAACAGAGAACAAGCTGAGAGTTAATTTCCGTTTTTCAGCTCCATTTCTCCTGCCAGGAGCTTTTCTAATCTCCAAATATTCTCCCATGATGCACCTGGGGGGCGTGTTTTTTTTTTAATCCCTCCGGCTACGACGAAATGGGAGGAGGAGGAAAAAAGTGAACGAGTGAGGAGGAGAAACAGCTGATTTTTCAGCTGAAGTCGTTCCTGTTTTTGCCTGGATTTGTGGAAACTTCTTCGTCTTTGTTTTTAATTTTTACAGATTCTAATCTGAAGGATTAATATTTTAGCTCCTCCATCGCTCAGCTGCTGTTTGACTTTAGCAGTAAAACTGTCAGTAGGTTTTAAACTGATGGTGAAGGTAGGAAACAGAATCATGAGCTTCAGCTTTATGTTTCTGCTTTGAAGCCATTTGGGATTTAGATCCTAATCTCTTAATCTCAAACTGATATTTTTGAACAGAAACTGAAAATAAATCAACATAATGGATCAAAATTAAGTCAGAAACCAACAGCAGCAGCAGCAGAATACCTGCTTTTTACTGCATAATGTTTAAATTAATGAATTAATTATTTTTCCAACTCGCAGCTGGAGGATCGATTTATCTGTTTATTTATTCTACATCCAGCAGCTCTAGTTACTCTAGCTCTTTGCCTTTAAACTCCGAAAAATAAAACGTTCTGAAGATACAGCGAGCGATGATGGCCTGCGCCGACTGTTTACGTCCTCCAACAGACGACAGCTCCCCTGCTGGGCAGGTAGGGCATTACACCAAGTAACCAAACAACATGGCGGCTCGGTTGAAAACTGAAAACTAACACTGCGTAAAACCCGACATGTAGAATTATGAATGTGATTGAATTAGAGATTAAACGATTAATGGATTAACTGTGAATATTTATGATTAATTGTGATGAATCCCAAAAATATTTAGATAAATCCAAATTAATGTGAAATTCATCCATATTGAATGGAAATCTGATTAAGACTGTATGAAATGTGAGTTTTATTGAAGTTGTTGTCTTTAAATTGACCTGTGCGCCACATTTAAATGAACAGAGAGCCTTAGCAGAAGTAGGTGACGAATGTTTGATGTTTAGATGTAAATTTCTCTCGCTGTGTGATGATGATTAAAGTTCGCTGGACGTGGGGAGGAAGTGTGCAGAGGCGCCTGTCTGTCAACCACAAACAGCAAAGTTCACGTCTCACATATCTCCTTCATCTGTTTACTCGTTCAGCTGCTCTTTTATCTAGAGCGAGAAGAACAAGTTCATCTGATCAGGAGTTAGACCACACAAACACCAGGGTCTGGTTACCATGCCAACCATGGGACAGATCTGACTTTAACGACACGGATAATCACTTCCAGTTTGAAAACAGGATTGTTGGTTTTGACAGAAGGAAGGAAATAAATAGTTTACATGAGTTGATTTTAAGCTCCAGGTCTGGTCAGGGTCCAAACTCTGACGCATCGAGATTAAAGGTGGCCTGTTCTGTTTCCTTTGACAGGGCCGGGCTGTGGCCTACACAAAACATGTTCACACAGTCATTCAGATAATGAGACTTCAGCCAGGTCAGCTGCTTTACTGCTCTGTCACTTTAAATCCAAACGAGCTGAACATGTCGCCATGTCAACAGCAACATCTGCGATTATACATCTTGTTGCAAATGTGAGCCGTTTTTGAAAAGGCTTGTTTTCCAGACACCAAAACCATGAACTCAACGTGCTGGTGCTGTTTTTCAGAAGCACTTTTTGCACAAAAACTGTGCAAAAAGTGAATTTTGCATAATAGATGCTCTTTAACTTTAGAGTGAAGTTTAGGTAAAAGGCATCAGATCGTCACAGATTCAGTAATTGTAACTTTTCTATGATCCAACAACAATCCAGATGTTTTCTGCTTTATCTGGTTAATTAAAATCTACTCTGGACGGTTCCCTTTAACAACCTGCTCAGGAAACCATATGTTAAACTGCAGTTAATGTATCATTTCTTTGCCCCAAATCACACTATTATTTACAAATTTACAACCAGATTTGAACATTTGATTTAAATATATTTTTGTACTTGTCTACTTGATGCTTCCTGTATTAAATTATGTTGTAAAATCTACTATAAAATTATTCCTTCAGCCTCGCTGATTTACACTGCAAAAACAAAACTTGACCAAATATTTTTTATGTAGTTTCTATTGCAAATGTCTTAGTTAACTAGAAACTAAATGAAACTAACTTGTAAGTGACTTTTAGCAAGAAGTAGAAGCTTGTTTTAAGTAAATACTTCCTTAAAGTTGATGAACAGGTACTATTTCCATTTTCAGATTATTTCATTTACAACACATGAGAAAAGTCTTATAACTGAATCAGCCGATGGAATCAGAACCTTTTCATCAATATTAAATCATTATTTACTCTAAAAAAGCTCCTACATTTTACTGAAAGTTATTTATAAATTAGTTTGTTCTAATTTCAGCTGCACTAAGATATTTGCACCAGAATCTAGATAAAGTTTCTAGCTGTGTCGTCCAGCTCTGTCGTCCAGCTGTGTCGTCCAGCTGTGTCGTCCAGCTGTGTCGTCCAGCTCTGTCGTCCAGCTGTGTCGTCCAGCTGTGCAGCTTGTCGTCCAGCTCTGTCGTCCAGCTCTGTCGTCCAGTTTGTAGGTCGTCCAGCGTGTCAGTGAGCGGTCAGCCGCGTGTGTCGTCCAGCGCGTGTCGTGTTTCTAGGTTTGGTGAGGATTAACCCGTAATTCTGAAAGCCTCTTGTTTGGCTGGGAACTCATTGAGAAACTTTGGCTCGGCGTGTCGTTGCACGCCGGCTTTTTGTTGCACAAACGCTGCAGCGAGGAAATGAGGCAACAGTTTGGATTTCTTTAGCATGCGGTAACAGAGCTGCAGGGAATTTTTAAAGTTTGTAAGACTCTCTGAACGCGTCAGTCAGATCCAGGCTTGTTTCTTTACTGATCAGTTAAAAACCTGAAGAGGTGAAAGGAAATGAAACTGCAACAGTTTTATAAAAACTGTCTTGCAAACTGGAACATTTGCATGTTTTAGAGAAGAAAAATCTGGAATAAATAAATAATGTTGAATCAGTTTTATCCTTAGGTTTGAGGTGAACAGGTTCAGGAGGGAAACCCAACGGATTCATGCCAAAGCTTCCACTATTACATGCTGGTTTAAAATAAATTTTTCCTTAACGATAGCAATACTGATGTTTATTTTCAGTGTTAGCATAGCTAGCATCTTAGCTCATGGTGTGCATCACTATCAAAGATGTTTCCAAACCAAACTCTGTGAGATTCTCCACTGGGAACAAGCTGGACTTGGTGGCAAGAGAGAAAGTAGCATGTTGTTAGCTTGAGCTAAACCCAAATTCATGTAAAAACATGAATCTGAAAACCAAAACCAACATGTTTCATCACTTTTAGCATTCAGAGTCTTTAGCTCTTCTCCTTCGTGTTTGATAAAGCATCTTAACTCCAGGTCGTGACGACTTCAATCAGCCTTTTCTGGGACTTTTCTCTGTTTTGCTTCAGTGTTGTGATTTTCTGTGTCGCCTGATTTGAGTGCTTTAATCCCCAGAGCTGCTGATTATCCTCACAGCAGCTCAGTGACTTCAGCTGGGGGGACTTTGGACTTTGCTCGACTCTTTTATTAAAGATGGCCGTCAGTTTGTGGTCTGGCTCTATGAACGATGCAGACGCACCGTATATGGAGGCTCAGTACGACCAAAACATAGTCTGAGAAATGCTGAAATCTGCCACCAACTTCATTTAAATGTGTATTTTTCTTCTTTTTGCTGTTTCAGCCGTTAATCTTTTTATCAAAGCCAAATAACAATGACATTCTGCTGGAAGATTGTTTTGCTCTTAATTTTTTTGAATATTGTTTGAATTGGGATCGAAGGTGTGGCTCTGTTGGACAAAATTTCAATCCTCTGTCAGCGCCCCCTGCTGGCTAGGCCATTAAAAGCTGAATTAATCAGAAAGTAGGCCAAGCTGCCAGTTTCACTTCCAGGAATCCAGCAGGTCATTTAATAAATCCTGATCAGACAGAGCAGCGCAGCGCAGTGTGAGATTAGCTGATGCTTCTGTGTCATTGCTGTGATAATAAAGTTGATTCACTGTAACTCTGGTGGAAATGAGGTAAATATGGCGTCCAGCCGCCTGGCGACCCATTTATTGATGCTGCTCTGTTATTTTCCAATGTGTCTCTAAAATGAACAGCAGAGACGCAGTAAACTGGTTGAAGTATATATGTTTGCCCCTTTAAGCATATGTTAATATGCTTTTATTTCTTTTCTCTTGTCTTGCAGAGAAGCTGTTTGGGCTTCACATCGTTCTCCATCAGAGATCTGCTCCGGTCCAAAGAGCCTCGCTGCTCCCTGAAGCTCAGGTAAACTTTACATTTCACCGCTGCACTGATGTCATGTTGACGCCTTCCACTCAGCTCTGCAAAAACACACTTTTATTTGTTGTTTTGTTTATTTATTTTGCATATTTAAAACGTCTTCCAGTTACATTTAACTGGAAGACGTTTTAAATTTTATTGATTTTTGACAAAGTGTTCTTGCATTATTAACTTTATATTAGTTTACAATTGTATCAAAACAGCATATTATTTATAAAAAGTGACTTCTAGGACAATTTATCATCCAGAAAAATTTGTCAGAACATCACAAACTGCAATTAACCTGATAAAAAGCCCAAACTCTTCTCATCTGATTGGCTGTGAAACATCTCTGAACTTTCCACGCTCGCTTAAAGTGAAATCAGAGAAGCTTCATTCAATCTCTCGGCTCTCATTTCTTGTGAAAAACGCTTTTGTAGTCAATTAGGTTCTTCTTAAATAGCCTGTAGATAGGGGTCCAGCTACCTGCCTCCTGATTGGCTGTTGCTCGGATACCTTTACCCAGAAGAGGAAGTGAGATGGGGCATCGTGTGTCTCCGCCTCCAGACTCAGTAGAGGAAAAAGTCTCTTCCTGTTTTGGCATCAAATCACCTTCAGAGAAGAAGAGAGGAGACGCAGGCTGAAAGCTCACACATGCCTCAGTGCAGGTTTGCAGTTTGCTTGTGGTTTTCCTTCGCAGGATGTTTTTATCTTTGAGTTTATTTATTTAATAAGGAGCTGATGTTCGTCCAGAAGCGTTCAGGACGATGTCACTTCCTGCAGGTGACGGTCCAGGTTAACGTCTCTCTCACTACTGGATCTGTTTCAGTGTAGATTTATCGTCTTTGTGCCACATGAATATCAACAAAACATAAAAGAGAGTTAATTTACTGCTAACACAGTTGAATCCACAACTTTAATTCAGGTTTTTTTTACAATTTGAAGTTAAATCAGACCAAAGTTCTCCTGTTTTACTATGTTTGCTAAAAGCAACAATTATAAGAGCTCGAATGTGTCAGAGATTTATTCATTGATGCTTACAGACAGAGTGATTACCGTCTCTCTAAAGGGAATCTATTATGTAAAATTCACATTTTGAGTATTTTTACGCTTCCATTTTGGATCCCAGATGTTTTTGTTGATGTTTCTTTGGTGTCTGGAAAATTATCCATTTCAAATTCATTCATCTGACGGACACTGCACAGTTTCCTAGAAACCACAGCCCCGTTACCTAGCAATCTAAGCAGAGCTCCAGCACGTTTGGTCAGCTGGTTTTATGCGGTGTACAATGGCAGCTGGAAAAGGCAAGTGTTTTGTTTTTGGCTTATCCATGCAGAAACCACTTTCTGCATTCTTGTTGGTTGTGCAGGATGCTCAACTTCTGCTTTTCAAAGATGTGCAGCTGTATAATTGCAAATCGATTTCTAGCCATTTTTCATGTGTAAATGTTGAGTTAGGGGGCGTGGCCAATAGCAGATTATTTGGATTTAAAGTGACAAGACACCCTAAAATATGTAAAATAGGCAGACGTGTTCAGATTAAACTTTCATTGTCTAGAAATGATTTTGTCATGAACATGTTTTATTTAGGCCATTAGCCTATCCTAAAGCATCACTCATCACCTTTAAGCCATGAGGGAAATCGCAGATGATGATGTCATGACTTTAGAAACGTCTGATTAGTTTAGCAAATGGAAATAATTCAGATAATCATATTTAACTTTGAATTTATCTTAAAACAGGAAAGTTTGGTCTGACTTGACCTCAGACTGTGTATGTAAACTTCTGGATTCCCCCTATAAAATCATTGATTAGAGATATTAGTATCAAATGTTGCTATAAATCCATATCTAGCTCTTTGCTGGTTGTTTGCTGTTATTGTTTGTTGCTTTCAGCTCTGACTCTTAGAGATCGACCAATCAATTGTTTAGAAATCTGTCAGCTGATTATTTCCCTTTATCGACTTCAGCAGGTCGAAAACTGGAAGATCTGCTGCTTTTTTTTAAAGTAGATTTAATTTATGCCCAATATATCTCCAATTTATTGTTGCTGTATTTCTGTGGTATGTTTTGCAACACTTATTCAGCAAAAAATATTTTATTTTGCTTTCAGATCATTTACAGAGAATGGTTTAAAAAAGAGAAAATACCCAGCGAGCCTCAGTTCTGTGGGCACGAATGCCTCCATGCAATTTAAAAAATAAATGAATTTAGGCCATTTTTCACACACTGGGTTTCCTGTCTTTTTGTTTCTTCAGTAACAGAAGAAACAAAACCAGAACAAAACCAGAACAGGTTCTGGTTTTGTTAACTTTGCCTCTAGTTCTGCAGTGTGACAGGAAGTTACTTTCAGAAGTACATTTCACACAAATGGGTTTTCTTTTCACCTGGCCGCCTCCTTCAGCTCTGTCTTCTGTCCGTTTGTCTCGGCTGCAGGACGATGGACGGGGTGAACGAGGTCGGGGACGTGACGGTTTCCCGCCTGCAGCTGGAGGAAGAGACGGAGGATAAATCTGCAGAAAACAAGGTGGAGGAAGAGAAACGTTTGATCCTTTGTTCTCAGTAGAGAGGTCTCACTTTGGCACTTTTCTGTGCGGTTTCCTCTCTGCCATGTTTAGACTTCAGCTTGTTGTGTGAGTCGTGGGTCAGATGGAGTTTAAAGCTGCAGTGCATAACTTTTATATAGAATATCTTTTTACATATTTGTTCAAACTGACACCAAACAGAAAAACTGAAAACATTGATCTCCACCTCCTCCCTGAGCTGCTGTTGCTGTCTGAAAAAATGCACAAAAACAACCAAAGAGAGCCAGGAGGCAGGTTTTAGTGCAGTCAGTCATCCTCATGTATGCGATGCTAAATGTTCTGATTGGTTGTTTCTCGTTAGCACTGGGAGAAGGCAGAGCAGCTCAATTGCTTTCACAGATAATCTGTTTCATACCTTAATGTCACAACAAAGAGACAGTTTCAACATATACTGTATGTAAAAACATTTTTATAAAAGTTTCATACCTCAAAGAGAAACTATTAGATAAAATTCACATTTTGTAAATTTTTTTCTTCCATTTGGGTTTTCTACTGCTTCTAAAAGCAGTCCAAGTGCTTATGAAAAAATACAGCCATTTTTCTTGGCGAAAAGTTTTTTAGTGTCTGGAAAATGACCTGCGTCAAAAACGCCCTGCTTATTGGGTCATATTGCACAGGTACTGTGCTGCTACCTAGCAACCCCATCAGAGTTCTGCCTGTTACCTAGCAACTAAAGCTGAGCTCCCTCACATTTGGTCAGCTGGTTTTCCCGCTGTATGCACTGCACAATGGCTGCTGGAAAAGACAAGGGTTTTGCATTGACCTACCATCCAGAAACCACCTGCTGCAGTCTTGTTGATTGTGCAGGAGGCTCCAGTTATGCTTTTCAAAGAAGTACGGTTGTATAGCTGCGCATCTGTTTAACATGTGAGTGTAAACATTGAGTTTGGGGGTGCAACCAGCAGCAGATTATTATTAAAGTGACAGGAGGCCCTAAATCATTAAATTCGCATTACCTAAGAATGATTTTGTGTGAGAAATTAAATGAACAGGTTTTGAATAGGCCATTGGCCAAGATCAGTCTTTTCTGTCCATTTCACCTCTGCTGTGATCGTCTCTTCTCTCCTCCAGAGCGCCGTGTTGTGTGACGCTCTGCACGGCTCCGTCCAGGACAAAGAAAACAGTCCGATGATGCGAGCAGGTGAGGCTCCGCCGGCGGCCATGTTTCTGTCCGATCCTCCGTCCTCCAACAGGTGTGTGTCTGTGCAGCCTTGTGCTCCCAGGTGTGTAAGCTGTACAGGTTTCAGACGGAGGACCACAAGTGGCTGCTGGTCCGGGAGCAGATGTCAGAGACGCCGCTGTCCTTCTCCTTACCCAAACAGCTGCTGAGCGCGCTCATCAGGGAGCACACTGACAGGTACTCAGATCTTTAACTGGGTTTCCGTTTTGTTTGATAGTTTTGGTTTTGTTTTTAGGAAGTGAGAAAAGTTTTATTGGTTTCATTTGAGTTTTTATTTGTTTTGGTTCAGTTTGTTTTAATTAATGTCAGTTTAGTTTTTATTCATTTTAATTTAGTTTTAATTATGGTTAGTTTAGTTTTAATTACTTTCAGTTTAGTTTCATTCTTTTTCAGTAATACGACTTACATAACCTGCAAAAACACAAACCTAAGTTTCTCTCGTAGTTTTTAGTGAAAATATCTTCATATAGATGAAATAAGTCAGTTTGTTTTAAGTCAATAGTTATTGAATATTGATTGATCGATTTGTTTCGGTCTCGTTAAGTTTCAATCGGCTGAGTTAAAACAACCAGAGTTTGTGTTCGTTGCTCAGGGTCGAGGAGGTCAAGGCGCTCGGCGACCTTTCACCTCACTGGGACGGCCTCCGCCATGACGCCGTCGCCCACTGCCACCAGCTGATTGGCTGCTACCAGCAAACGCAGGCGGAGCTTCATCGCCTGTCCAGTGAGATCACAGTGACATCATCAACGATGATTCAGTCCGGCCTTCCTCACCTCACGCTCCCTCCTCTTCCTCTTCCTCTTCCAGCGGCGTCGTGCTTCAAGGCGAGCAGCAGCAAAGCGGACCGACACCTGCAGTTCATCCCCACCAACCTGCACAGCCAGAGGATGGAGGTGACCGGCCCCGGCAGCTCAGGTAACGCACAGCGCCCCCTTCAGGCGTTTATTTCACTTCCTGTTTCCTCCAGGTGTTGTCCTCTCTTCCTGTTTCCTCCAGGTGTTTTCCTCTCTTCCTGTTCAGGTGTTTTCCTGTCTTCCTGTTCAGGTGTTTTCCTCTCTTCCTGTTCAGGTGTTTCCTTCTCTTCCAGGTGTTTGGTACGAGGTCGTCACGTTCGGAGCGCCAGCCGATCACCACCAGGCCTTCAAACATGGCGGACTGAAGCGGTTGCTCAGCAAGCACACAGATCACACACACAGGTGACCCTTGACCTCAGATTCAAAACTATAAATACTTTTTATTTTGTGATTTAATGATTTTATGTGAACTAAGACATTTGTACTAGAAAACTTTGTAAAATGCAGATTTTTTGCAGTTCAAGTGTTTTGATACCGACATGATAGAACAGAATTTCAGAGAAAAGCTGAATTATTTTTGTGTTTTCCTCGTAGCTCAGTTTGTGTTGGAGTTGTTTCTCACCGTTCCTTCGCCTTTAGCTCGGCGCCGTTTTCCCGTGACGAGTCGTGCAGAGCGAAGCGGCTGCTGGCCGCCGCGGCGCAGCTGCAGCCTCTGGTCTTCGGCTTGGCGGAACAGCTGCTCTCCGTCTCCATGGAGGTCGACCCGAACCGCCTGCAGGACGTCCTGGATGACCTCAGGGAGCAGGTGAGAGAAACACACACACAGCTAACAGGAAGCCAGGTGAGTCTGACTCGCTGCTTCCCTCCCTGCAGACGTCGCTGTTCATTCAGGCGCTGAACGACGATCTGGTGAAAGTTGCCCTGCAGGACATGAACAGCCGAGCCGGCAGCAGCAGCAGCCACCTGCACAGCAACGGGTTGCTATGTGAGGTCTCCCCCGGCGACCAGGAGGGGGCGCCGTGGCCGCAGGACGACAAGGAGAACAGAGAGGAGGAGTGGGCAAGTTGGAGGAAGTGGGACTGGGTTGCCAGGTCTGACAGTTTCCAGCAAAACCACAACATAAAACCCCAGAAAACAGTCCAAATTACTGCAATGACACTAATATAACACCGGATATAGTCATGTAAGAGTAAATGAAGGAACAAACGAATGAAAAAGCAATAAAAGAAGGGATGAATGAAGGATGGATCGAAGGAAGGAGCGCACCATAGGCTGCCAGATCGTCCTTTATTATAATTGGACCAGAACCAGATTGCCATTGGTATTTTTTCCAGCCCAAAGTTCCAAAGCAGTGGAGACTTTCCCAACCTGGCAACCTGTGTGTGGGCGTGTTTCTGCGGCCTTCGCTTGTTTAAACGTGTGTGTTTGTGTAGGACAGAACGTGGGCGAACGTCGGCAAGAGTCTGGACTGCATCACGGCCATGGTGGAGCGGCTGCAGGAGCGACAGCGCCACCTGCAGGAGCAACAGCGCCAACTACAGGAGCAATCGTCGCCAGAGCAACAGGAGGACACAAAGTCCCAACAGACAGGTGGGACAGAAAGAGACAAATGTCAGTTTTTATTTTAGCTCGATAACTCCTTTCAGATTTCTCAAAGTGCTTGAGAAAATAAAAACATGATTTAAAAAACATAAAACACCTTAATAACTGTGAGAAATAAGAAAAAAAGATAATTTTTTTAGGACATTTATGTTGATTTGTTTTGTAAATCATGAGCTCTGTTAGTTTAGTTAGAATCTATTTAATTTAGCTTAGAACCAAAATCTATAATTATTTTTATTTATTTGTAATTATGTAGTTTACTTTGGTAACTTTTATGCCCACCATTAATTTTAAGAGATGAATAAAATAATTGAAGGCTTTGTGAAAATGTTTTTATTTTTATTTGTTTGTTAGATATCAAGTCTGACAACAGGAGGTTTATCATATTTTTTGTTGTTGTTTATTTAATTTTTTTTACAACTTAAAATAAAAAATTTTCGAATGAAAAAAAATAGTAAAAAATAAATAAATATTGCGTGAATTAACCTTCTCCCAAAAGTTAATTCACTATGAAATAAACAACTAAATTATAAGCAATTATCATTTTTTGTTCATATTTGTGCTAGAAGTGAACTTTGTGTTTCTGGAGCTTGAAAACAATAAATTAGAAATAAAATGTTCAGAGGAAGTTTCTCTCCTGTCTTCCTGCAGCCTCTCCTTCCTCCTCCTCCTCCTCCTCCTGGCAGGAGCAGCTGCTCCCCCTGGTGGTGACGCTTAGAGACTGCGTGCGGGAGGCGGTAACCACGGCCCGAGCTGCCATGACCTTTGTTGTCCTGCAGGGGGCGGTGGCGGCGACTGTCGCTCAGGGTCCAACGCAGATCGTCCTGCGGCGCCACGCCGTCTTCAGCCAGGGGGTGAGAAAGAAACTCAGGCACATTTTTAAAGCGCCAGTTTAAAAATGCCGGTTTTATGTTTCCATGGTGACATATTTTATATGATGACATCACAGCTCCATGTTTCTCTCTGTCCTTCATGCGCCTCGCTCTCATAAATAACCAACATGGCGCCGTTCTTCCTGTCTCCCAGCTCTCAGCGATTGTTTGTGGGTTTATGCTGAAACTGTTTGGAGGTTTGGAGGATCCAGAGTTTCTGCAGCAGCTTCTCTCTGTGGGGATCCTGGCCCAGTTCGAAGGCCTGCTCAGCACCCACGGTACAAACCAAACAACCAGCTGAACGTTTTTATTTAACAGGATAAAAAACCGTCTTAGAGTCTTTGAGGCAGCAACAAATAAAACACAAATAATCTGAATATTCAGAAAAGTTTTCTTCTTCAGTGCTTGAACCTTGAACATAACTAGACTGAAACGACTTGGGAAGAGTTTGTGCTTTTGTGTTGCTGGTAAATTTAGGAAACTTGAACATGCTGTGATCTTAATGTGTGAGAATCGTTTGCGGCTGCAGGTGAGGAGGTGGGGATGCTGGAGGACATGGAGGTGGGCGTGGCCGACCTGAGCAGCCTGGCGTTCGCCATCACCGAGGCCCAATCCGAGCGACCCGACGACCTGCAGCCGACGCTCACTGGAGCATGGTGAGCTCACACACACCCACACACACACCCACCCCCCCCCCCCACACCCCACACACACACAGGCACAGAGAGAGAGAGAGCTGCCTCATCCCGGGTCATTTCTCCTCCATCCAGGGGCGGATTCGTGGTCCAGGTGCCGCTTCCCTCTGAAAGCTTCAGGTCGCTCCCTGAGGAGCTGAAGGCCGGCCGTTTGATCCGGGTCGAGCCGGTTCTGTTCAACATCGGGATCAACCAGCACCAGAGTCTGGCTGAGAGGTACAAACACAACATTAACTTCACTTTGCCCTACGAGACTATTTACCTGCTGACCAACATGTTGTCCACCTATAGAAATCTAAAGTTTAAACATGGATTCCAGGTGAAGCTCCTCCTTGTTGTACCTATTAGTAGTGGATTTTGTGGCATTATCAGATCTGAGACATATTTTCCTTCTCCGTCTCATACGGGTCGGTCCCGACAGCAGCCATTTTGTTCTTGTATCTTTCCCTCATTGAGTTTCCACATATTTTCTCTGTGTTGGTCTCGTAGCCATGGGTCTGGCTGGCCTACCAAGATGGCGCGGATCACTTCCTGCTCAGACGTGTGGGAACCGTGTATTAAGAGTCATTTTCTGTGGTTTCCAGGTTTGGAGACAGTTCTCTTCAGGAAAGAGTGAATCAGCAAAGCTGTGAGCGTCTCAAAGCTTATTGTAACAAGCTGACAGAGAAACTTCCTAACATGGGTGAGACTCAAGGTTTTGGATTTATTTTCATTTCTTTGTAGAGCTTCAAAATAAAATCTCTGAATGTATTAACCCCAGAAACCACAGAAAATATATTGAAACGTTTTTATGTTTTATGTTGAGTTGATCTGAATTCAAAATAGAAGCTTTAAAACATATTTGTAAAACAAGATGGCCGCCCTGGGCCAAGAAATGCTGTGGTGAAAAAAAATCCAGATTTTCCAAACATTTTATCTCCAAAACCAAAAGTTTGATTAATTGAAAGAATCAATTCATTGCCCAACCATAATTCTTTATTAACCTTGAATAGAAATGAGGTAATTTACTAATATTCCATTAATTTTGGGGCATTTAGAGCAGATCGCCGACCCTCCTGTACTGAAGCGGCTCTTTCTCTCCCTCAGCTGGTATCCAGTCACTATTAGACCTGCTGTCGTCTCTTGATCGCAGCATTGAGGCCAAGAAGAGGAAAAACGTCGAGGTTTTGTGGCTCGCAGCTTCAGTAAGTCACTCTGCTCCACATGTTGACTCGTTTCCATCAAAGGTTAGGATCTCAGGAGCTGAAATCAACAGAGAAATAAATGTTTGTAATGTTAAAAACAGAAAATATTCTTACCATGTTTAAAAACTAATTAATGAAATTAAGTTTTCTTCTTTTTTTAATCATTTCTATGCAGGTAAATATCATTAAAACAACACGTCTTCACTCTAGTTTAGTGTTTTAGAAGATTTTTTACTTAATGAGTTAATAAAACAAGGAACTTATAATCCACAAAATCAACTGGAAAATTGTGGATAAGCTACACAATCTAGAAGTTGTTTGAAACAACAACTTATTTTTTCAGTGTTTAATTCCAATTTAAAGTAGAGGAAATGTGCCTGAGTAACACTGAGTTTAAATATCAGTAAACAACAACATCATCTGCATAGAAGTGGGAAAAACCCATATTGTAAATTTAAGTTGTAAAATATGTGTTGGCACTATATTGCCCTGCCCTGAGGGACACCATTTGTGACATTTCACAAAATAAAATAAACCAAAAAAAACAACAATCAAGATGATTTATTTCAGCTTTTAAAAGTTTTATTTTTACTTTCTCCATTTTTGCTTACGTTTTGTGAAGACGGAAGTTGTGCTCAGTGTCTTCTTCTGTGGTTTTTGTGTTGTTTCCTTTACTGGTTCTTGATGCAGCGCCCCCACAGGTGAGGAAGGGAACAGGTTTTTCAATTAGTTTGGTTGGTCTGATTTAATGCAGTGAGAAAACAAATGACAGCAGCTGAGAATATAACAAATGTTGCAACTTCGTTCCCCAGCAGAACCGAGTCTACCGGACTAGCAGGTCCAAAAACAGCCTTAAAGACTGATGAAGGTTTACTTGCCGGTAATTTTCTCCATGTCTTTCTGCGTGCAGGTGTGTCGTAAAGTAAACGGCGTGCGGCTGACGAGCTGTAAGAGTGCGAAGGATCGCACGGCGATGTCTGTGACGCTGGAGCAGTGCATGATCCTCAGAGAGCAGCACACACTCAGCCAGCAGCAGTTCGGCTCTGCGCTGGACAACATGAGGAGGTGTGTGTGTTTACACCCAGCCGTCTTCTTATTCTGCCCTGCTTCTTCTGAGGGCGCGTTCACACCAGGCCTGGTCAGTAGGAAGTTGCGTTCAGTGTCGTTTCCTGCAGTGGCTCTTGGTGCAGCGCCCCCACAGGCCAGGAGGGGAACAGGTTTTTAATTAGTTTGGTTTGTTTGACTCAGTTTGGTGTGAAAGCGAACCGCAGCGGCTGAAACTGTAACAAATGTTGCCATGTTTGGTTTAATGAACTGACTCTACTGGACTATCAGGTGTGAAAACATCTTCAGTCGCTGCATCTTTATTTCTCATCTTTACCTTCATTTCCAGCTCTTTTTTTTCTTTTAACTTCCATCCTTTGTGTTCCTTCTCTCTTCCACTCCCTCTTGCTTCACACGCTGCCCCCTGCAGGTCTCGGCTGTCCTGGGGGCAGATGCTGGGCTGCTATGCCCACTCCGGGTTCTCTGTCTCTGGGTTTGACCCGGCAGAGTGTCCCTCCAGCCTCCACAGCCCCTGGATTCAGATGTGCTTTCATTCCAGAAGACACTTTTACCCAGTGGCCTTCCTCCTGGTGACCTCTCACCTCCTGGTTCTCTGGCTCATATTCAGCTTGGTGATCCTGCTGGCTAAATACCAGTAAACAAGCCTGGGAGCACTGGGACGCAGGGATTATAATGTCCCAGGTTTGTCCACATTGGGAGAACGTAAATAAGTCCAAACTTATTGATTTATTAATGGATGAAAAACAGTTAGCCTCAACTTATTAGCATCCTAATGATTTACAGGACAAACATCAGTCAGTTTGATTTTGTTTTACAAAAAGCAAGAATATTTATGAGTATTTTGTTCCATAGTTTATGGATTTATTTGTTGAAATTTATCTACTGACTTGTCTGAATCTTTTCCTACGTTTCCTAATCTCTGCCTGTTAATTTATCCTCTCTTGGTTGTTTTATTGTGGAAAGCTTTGTTTAGTTTTTGATGTTGAGTTTTGCTGCCACCAAGTGGCCAAATTGAAGTTCAACACTGCAAAAACAAAATTTTATCAAGTATTTTTGATTCAGGTTTTACTGCAAATATCTAATTAGACTTAAAAAAAGAGAAAAATTACAGATAAGTAACTTAAAAGCAATTATTGTTTTAAGTCAATAACATTGCAGAAAAAGTACTTGTTCCATTGGCAGAAAACAAAACATTTTTCCCGTATTATGAGTGAAATAACCTGCTGGTGGATCTAATTATTTTTCATCAGTATTAATGAATTATTAACTTTAAATGAGCTCCTGTATCTTGTTGAAAATCTACTTATAAGTTCAGTTTTGTCTTGTTTCAAGTGTACTAGAACAAAAATACTTGGTGACAGTTTTTGTGTTTTATTGTAGCCTACAGACTGTTTTCATAGGACCGCAGATCTAGTCAAAGTAAAATCTTATCTCCACCAGAGGAGGATGTGTTTTCATACAGGATGCTGTTGCCTGATCTGTGTTTCTGTGTGCAGGGACGGCTGCAGGACGGAGAACGTCCAGAAGAACATCGGCACCAGGAAGTTCGCCTTCAGCAGCGTTCAGCTCCTCACTTTCCCTAAACTCTACAGACCTCCAGACGGCAGCTACGGATAAACGCTTCCTGTTTCTACACTTATTTATGTCCAAAGATAGTTTATTTTTCCATGTGAAGAGTGTTTGCTGGTTAATGTTTGCAGGTTGTGTTTCTGTGTGAATGAGGACCATGTTGGCCGTTCACCGTGTTTACAGGTGTTTGAACAACAAACATGTTTCTGCAATAAATGACTGAACTCTTGAGTCCAATCAGTTCTTCTGACAGTAAATCCCTGTAAGGTTTAAAATTCACTGCTGAGTTGAAGGTATTGTGCATTTATATAACAGGTTTCCACAACTTTGCTGTTAGAGCGAGAAATTCTCTGAAATAATCTCAGCCATGTTTGGCTGTTAGGGACGTTTCTGGAAAGTGGTTTTCAATAGATATTTTACTGACCACACAGACTATTTCACTTGTCGCCTCTAAAGGTTTAACAGCAACATCTCCGTTCCTTCCTCTGTCGTGAATCAGCTGCTTCCCGTCTTTAGCCAGAATCGCCAATATGTGAAATCTTCACTTCCAAGAAGTAGAACCACAGTCTGCAGAGGACCTTAACCTTTTATTGGACCTGAACACGGCTTACACACTTAAACATGTCCCCAGTCCTACACCGTCCACTGAGCTTGGAACCCTTAACCCTCCTTCTAGCTCTTCACTACTCCCTCTAGTGGTCAGGAGTAATAACCAACTAAACTTAAATGAGGAACTACATCACTATATTACAGTATTAAATCTTTTATGTCATAATTTTGTATTTACAGTATATCCATTCACTCCTTGACAAGCTTGTAGCAACAGTAGGCAACTTTTGTACAAAGCCACTTAGCAATGTTTATTTGGTACAAATCTATAAATATAACAAAGTAATTAAAAGTCTACAGCAATATAACTTCACTTTGAAATGAATCCATGTAAAAACATCAGGAGTAAAGTAGAGATTCTCAAAAAGTGCCAAGTACAAACCTCCAGTGAATTTCTTTAATTTCTGGCCACCTCTGATGTTTTTACACTGCAAACAAAGTTCTTGTTTCAAAATTATAGCTCCACCTTTGCAACGAGATAAAAGGCCAAACGTTTGGACTGAATTTGAACTCCAGCTCAGCCCTGAGTTGAACAACATTATTTGGTCTGACAAAACAATAACCATACATGAAATGAGTTCAGGTGAATCAAAATCAGTGACAGCCTGAATGGCTGAACAGAAACATGATGGGGCAGCACCCAAGAAAACTCCAACATCAACAAAACAAACTAGACGACAAAGTAGCTCCATAAACTCAGCTGATCTCTGGACAATGAAGAAATAACAATGATGGAGACAAAAAAACTGAAACTGCCGACTATTTCAGTTTAATAAATTTAGCAGATGATTTTTCACCTAAAAGCCAAACCCCAGCATATAGAGGCTCAGTGAATCTGGTCTGGACTCTGTGGAGGAGAGTCATGGTTTCAGAGACGCTGTAGAAACACAGAATACCTGCTCTGTGGTCCAGGTACACCCCCACTCTGGAGGAAACTGGACCTGATACTGGAGTTAGAATGCTTTTATGACAAAATATGTAACCTTGTGTGTCACAGCGCAATGACCAAGATTTGTCATTGAATCCAAATCCTCCTGTGCTGCTGATGATCTTGTATGAAACCGCTACATATATTTCTCCTACCCTCCTCTCCACCTCCCAGTAACAACGTCCAGTCAGAGTCTCCATACTGAGGGCCTGACTATGTCCAATAAATCTGTCTGGATGATCAGGATATGATTGTTGTTGGTTTGTTCTAGTTACTTTTCTGTTTCTCTGAGATAGTAACACATTTCTGTTTGCTGTGTTTGGGTCCAGAGTGATTTTTTTAGAATATTTTAAGAATCCATCTCTGGTTTTAAGTCCAGGTAGTAGAACATCCACCTCAGAGACCTTCAGTGAGATGTTTGTCCATGTGTCTCTCAGGACGTCCTGTAGTTTGTCTCTGAGCTCTGACACAGCTGCTGTCACGTCCTCAAAGTGTCTCAGAGGACGGATGTTGATGCTGGATGAGCGTTTAGACTCACTGAGTGCTGGCAGTGAGGGGTAGTTGAGGAGAAACTGGTTGTGATCCTCTGTGTGTGAGAGCTGCTCCAGCTCAGCGTCTTTCCTCTTCAGCTCAGTGATCTCCTGCTCCAGCTTCTCCTGAACATCTTTGACTCGACTCACTTCAGTTTCCTGCTGGGATCTGATCTGCTGCTTCACCTCAGAGCTTCTTTCCTGGAGGAGACGGATCAGCTCAGTGAAGATCTTCTCACTGTCCTCCACTGCTTTATCAGCAGAGACATTGATGGCCTCCACCTCCTGTTGAAGCAGCTTCACATCTTTCTCTTGGTCCTGGATTCTCTGCTGGATTTGTTGTCGACTCTCCTGGAGCTTCTTCTGCTTCTCAGCCCTTTCTGCTGCAGCTGGGACTGTTTCATGGCCTTTATGTTCATCCATAGTGCAGAGATAACAGATACACTGCTGATCAGTACGACAGAAGATCTTCATCACCTCATCATGACGAGAGCAGATGTTCTCCTGGAGGTTCTTGGAGGGATTCACCAGCTTGTGTTTCTTTAATGGTGGAGAATCATAGTGAGGCTGTAGATGATCTCTGCAGTAGGAAGCTGGACAGGATAAACAGGACTTGACAGCTTTCCTCTTCTTTTCACTGCAGACATCACAGGCCACATCTTCAGGTCCAGCATAGCAGTCAATAGGTGGAACGGCTTTGCGCTCAGTCTTCTTTAAATCCATCACCAACTTTGCTAATGTGAAGTTCTTCTCCAGGTTAGGCCTCAGTATGAACTCTTTCCTGCACCGGATCCTTCAGTTGCTCCAAACAGATGGAGCAGGAGATTTTATGCATCTGAACTCCTCTCTGAGCCATTTCAGCTCCCAGTAACGACTTTGAGTTTCTCTTCCTTGGAATAGGAACTAGAATATCAGGTTACTGCTGTGTCAGTAGTCCCACCCATCATGACGTCTGATGGGTGGGAACAAGGAAGCTCTTTGAACTGAACACAGCCTGCTGACCCTTAAATATGTTTAACAAACTGTTTCAGCTCAATGAACTCAGCAGAGGAAGCATAATAAACACCAATCCCAGCATACAGAGGCTCAGTGAATCTGGTCTGGACTCGGTGGATTAGAGTCATGGTTTCAGCAATGCTGTAGAAAGACAGAATACCTGCTCTGTGGTCCAGGTACACTCCTAGTCTAGAGGAAACTGGACCTGATACTGGAGTTTCAACACTGTTGTGATGAAATGTGTAACTGTTTGTGTCATAATATAATGACCAAGATTTGTCACTAAATCCAAATCCTTTTGCTCTGCTCATGTTCTTGTATGAAACTGCTACATAGGCTCCTCCTCTCATCTCCACCTCCCAATAACAACATCCAGTCAGTCTCTCTTTACTCAGAACCTGAGAACAATCAATGAATCTGTCTGGATGATCAGGATAAAACTGATGTTGGTTTATTCTTGTTACTTTTCTGTTCTCCTTGGATAATAAGAGCTCCCTGTGTGCTGTGGTTGGATCCATGGTGATTTTTCGTGAACACCTTAAGAGTCCAGCTCTGGTCTTTGGTTCTGGTTCTAACAGTAGAACATCCACAACACTTATTTCCAGTTCAATGTTTGTCCATGTGTCTCTCAGGACGTCCTGTAGTTTGTCTCTGAGCTCTGACACAGCTGCTGTCACGTCCTCAAAGTGTCTCAGAGGACGGATGTTGATGCTGGATGAGTGTGTCGACTCACTGAGTGCTGGCAGTGAGGGGTAGTTGAGGAGAAACTGGTTGTGATCCTCTGTGTGTGAGAGCTGCTCCAGCTCAGCGTCTTTCCTCTTCAGCTCAGTGATCTCCTGCTCCAGCTCCTCCTGAACATCTTTGACTCGACTCACTTCAGTTTCCTGCTGGGATCTGATCTGCTGCTTCACCTCAGAGCTTCTTTCCTGGAGGAGACGGATCAGCTCAGTGAAGATCTTCTCACTGTCCTCCACTGCTTTATCAGCAGAGACATTGATGGCCTCCACCTCCTGTTGAAGCAGCTTCATATCTTTCTGTCGGTCCTGGATTCTCTGCTGGATTTGTTCTCGACTCTCCTGGAGCTCCTTCTGCTTCTCAGCTCTTTCTGCTACAGCTGGGACTGTTTCATGACCTTTATGTTCATCAATAGTGCAGAGATAACAGATACAGTGCTGATCAGTACGACAGAAGATCTTCATCACCTCATCATGACGAGAGCAGATGTTCTCCTGGAGAGTCTTAGAGGGATTCACCAGCTTGTGTTTCTTTAATGGTAGAGCATCATAGTGATGTTGGAGGTGATCTTCACAGTAAGAAGCTGGACAGGATAAACAGGACTTGACAGCTTTCCTCTTCCTTTCTTTGCAGACATCACAGGCCACATCTTCAGGTCCAGCATAATAGTGATCAGCTGGAGCAGCTTGGAGTTCAGTCTTCTTCAGATCCTCCACTAAAGCACCTAAAGTGATGTTCTTCTCCAGGACAGGCCTGTGTGTGAACACTTTTTGGCACTGTGGACAGCTGTAGATACTTTTTTGTTCTTCTTCATCCCAGTGGTCTTTAATGCAGTCCATGCAGTAGCTGTGTCCACAGGGAATAGTCACCGGATCCCTCAGAAAATCCAAACAGATGGAACAAGAGATTTTATCCATCTGAACTCCTCTCTTCTCCATTTCATCTCTCAGTGACAATGACAGTTTCAGTTTTCATTCCCAACAACAGATACTGGTTCAGGTGTAAATATCAGGTTACCGAAGGGAGTGTCTCTGGTTCCACCCATCAAAACGTTTGTAAACCAGAGGGGCAGAGAACAAGGCAGCACTTTGTACTGAACTCTGTCTGCCAGCCATTAAATATGTTTTTACCAACAAGTGAAGTTAAAAAGTTACTAAGCTCAGGTAGAAATATTCAACGTTTTATTCCTGGTTGAATCCAAATAGAGAACATAAATTTCAGTTGAGATGAAAAGTGAGAACATCCTGTTTTTACCTTAGTTTCAGTATTAAGCACAGTGAAGCAGAGCTACATGTAGTATGAATATGTTATATGCAAATACTGCTAATAGAGACAAGAGATTGTGGGTCAGATTGTGCCTCTTACATTAACTCTACATTACATTTAGTGTCCCAAAGGCAACAAATCAAGTAACCTTTGATTAGTAATAAGTGGAGCAGTGACCAAACTACTTGATGTGTAATTGCTTGTTGACTTTAACAATTTGACAAAATGTAATGCTTATTGCTTGTTGGATTGGATTGTCATGCTATATTGCACAGTCAAATGAATAATTATATGTGTTGGCTGAAGGACTCTATAAATAGTCTAATTGTATCTCTGAGTCACCCTGAATTAAGCTCAGTTATATTGTATTCATTGACATTTTAGATTTTATCAACTCTTCACTTCCTATGGTCTTGTGCAGAAACCGTCACTGTGGCTAGAGAAAGCTCTTATAACTGTTAAACACTCAATAACTGTAAACTTGGATGAGACATAAGTTCTGTTAATACATCAGAAATCTGAGTCATCTTTCCTAACGGCTGTTATTTTAATGTCTTACTTGTTGCTGCAGTAAACATTTGTGGTTCCATCTATTTTCAGATATGAACTTATGATGGGAATAAATTACTTCTTCAGCTCATGTAAATAAAGATAAATACTCACTTTTTCCTCGCTGAGACATTAATCCTGAATTCCTGGAGATGTTCTTCAGGTGATAGAAGGCCGACTTTGTAACTATCTTTATGTGGCTCTGAAGGTTCTGGTCCATCACTACTCACAGGTTTCAGCCTGATCTCTAGTTTCACTCAAGCTGTGTGCTGACTCTTCATCATTTCTCTTTAAGCCAAAAGAGAATAAATTCTAAATAATTTGAAAACAGCAGAAATAAAATATCAAAACTTGCAAATAAAATCATTTTAAATCTAAGAAGAAAAACCAACATTGTAGTAAATCTTTAACTGATGTTAACAGTTAACAGAGTTATTAAATGTTTCTAACAAATAAAACATAATCCAGCCACAGATTATCGGATAATAGATGTTTTGGATTCAATCACTTCTCTGCACAAAACTAAATATTGTAAATGATAACACTTAGATACATTTTTGTCCATATATTTGATTACAACATTAAAATTTGATAAAAACTATTTTTTCTGTTCTTTTTAATTCCCTTTGATCCAGAATCTGTTTTTCATTTTCAACAGTATAAACATTATAATTTCCTTTCATATTGTATTATTCTTCCCTTATGTAAATCATCTCACCTTTTCTCATTTATTTCTTTTTTATTCATCGTCCCTTTTTTAATCACTTATTGATTTATTATTTTCTCCTAATGTTTCCTCTGCTTTTTCTCCCCTCCTATTTTTTCCTTTACATACTCTCTGTTTTTTCTTTTGACTCTTGTAAGAGGTAGAGAGGCGAAAGGGAAAGAAGGGTTACATGCTGTCATTTATCTTATTGTTATTTTCCAATTTTGGCAGCATCGGTCCTCCATAATGAAGACACTTGTAAAAATGGGATAATTTACAAACAGGTATTCTAGAGAGATGAAGCAAAAACAGAGAATAGAAAAATAATAGAATGAGGCACCAGAAGAATTAATCATCGCTTTTTCTAATTTTGACATCCGTTTTTGAATTTTGGGAAATTAAATAATCTCCAACCACAAAGCTAATTCTTGTCACTAAAATGAAACAAACTGCTCCTCCAGTGAGATCAGCAGCTATGTGAGGAAACTATTCAGACTAAGCAAACAGCTTGTAAAACCACACTTGAAAGTAAACACTGATCATCAAAGAAAGTGACCTTTGAACCTGCAACTCAATACTTCACTGAAACCAAGGCCAGTAATCCATTACTATCATCCATTTAGAAGCAAATCACAAAAGATTATGTTTATAGAGTATCAGCTTCTATGTGTGAATGTCACTAAGCTACAGGAGGAGGAAAGCTGCTTCATCATTATAATTCACTGCTGAAGGCTTAAAGCTGGCTGTGAGATACATAGAAAGAAAGCGAAGTTCCCCTAAACTGGATAGAAAACCTCAGTAGATGGTTAACAGAGCAGTCAAGAGTTTAGTAGTACTGTAAAGGTCCCGACATACTAAATGTGACGCATCACAAGAATTGCATCATTTAGTTTGTAGAGAGGCATCCATCTTCCCAAACTCCCAGGTGGTTTACGCCTGGTGTTATATGGCGTAAACAGGTGTTATATAACAGGTTATATGAAAGGTGTGTGTGAATACGAACATTTCCAACTGCGCGTCGACTGTTAGGCATCGAATGAAGTACATCAGGGCCATTAGAAATTGGGAAAAGGACTTTTAGGACCTTGGGTCACTGACAAATTTTATGTTAAACCCCACAGAATTGTTCCTTTCAGACCTTTTCAAGTGTAGACATCTAAGGCATATGAAATAAATTGAAAAAAATAAAATGTTTCTTTCTCAGGACAGTGAATGCTTCTAACTGTAAAGCCGTTCCTGGACCTTACAGGCCACCAGTCGACACCCTCTGGTCAGAAACACAGCTGTACACCAGGTGTGGTTTAACCAATTTATATGAGGTTTTGTGCATCACCCAAATCTGACATCCTTTTGGGATCATCCTTGTATATGATTAGCTGGATGTTTGGTCAGATGAACGGTTGGATGTATGGTTGGACATCTAACTTTACATCCATGGTGAACCTTTGTAATGGTTGTCAGGATCGTTAATAATGCAGATTGCCGTTGGCTTGGTTAATGGTAGAAAACATCTGACCTGCTGTGGATGCCAGGCCTCCTTATTCTAGGAAACTGAGATCAAATTGGGCTCTTTAACAACTTGTTGTATTTTTTTGTGGATAAATAAGTGGGTCAACTCTCCCTGTTTTTTTTTATATGTCCTGTATGGGCAAGTCTGATCCAATGACAAAGTATTATCCACAAAAGGAGCAGCTAGCAACTTTCCTCTTATCACAATAATCTTTTAATACTTTAAATCATCAAAACTTTATTCAAAGTTAAACTTTTGGATAGGAAGTTATCTTAAATCTGAAGAAGTGAGCTTTTGAGTAGGTTCATGAAATTTCTCATTGGACTGACCACATTGTTTAATTTCATGAGGCAGTCTATGGATGATATGCTAGTATCACCGATGCTGTTTCTCCTTCTGTCAGAAAATAACCATCGAGCTATTAATTAATGATAATACGGACTCATAGTTCAGGGAATTTTCAGTCTGTCTGCTTAATGATTCCTCTTGTCGGTTCCAAAAAGTGAGACCTATCTGCGTAATGACATTTTGTACATGCTTCATATCTTGGTTGAGAACAAATCCAAGATGGCGTCAGGGCAGAAGCATTCCAATTCAATTCAATTTACATATGTAGTATCAATTCACAATAGCTGTTGTCTCAAGGTGTTTCACACTCCGTGGACTGCTGAATGCATTGAATAAAATTTAATAGCATTGTCATTCTCAATAAATGAATGCTATGAGTTTAGATCTATGATCTGTTACAATTCAACCATTCATAGGGGCCCTGAATGTCTGAATATTAATATTATTATTATATTGATTAATATGGGTTGGTGCTATGTTGGTTTACGGTGTTTTAAGATCTTGTTCTATTGGCTCCGTTTAACTTTGAGCCCTACCTTTGTGCTCTCTTTCATAGATCTCCCCAGGATGAGCAACCTGACTTTAGTGAATTTGTTCAAAACTAGTACTTTCATATTTTAGCCACAAGATGGCAGTTTTAAAAAGCTCACGGCATCTTTCCAAGGTTGGCCTATATGTGTGTAAGCGCATGTGGTGCAAAAAAGGTCGTTGCACTAATGATTAACTTCAAATCACAGAGGAAAAAGAAAAATGCTATGAGTTGTTTAATTGTAGTCTTTTTCACTCTTCCACAAATACAAACCACAGCTAAACATCTTCAGATTCTTCAGTATAAGTTAGTGTTGTAGTCAAGACCACCTAACCCGAGACCAAAACAAGACCAAGACCAGAGTGTATCGAGACTAAGTCAAGACCAAGACCAGAACTCCGCGCTACATGACCTGATAAAATGTGAAATATGATCAAAATTGCTTCTCAAATTGATCTGATAGATTCATATTCCCATGAAACATTAGATATTAAATATTTAGAGCAGAAATAAATGTAATCAATATCATTATCAATTCAAACTCTTTGCTTCTATCTCTGCCACAATCCACAGAGGTCTTGTACCATCCCCAAAAAGAAAACGCCCTGGGCGTTTGCCCATATTGTCCATGTCAGAAACCATCACTGCCTGCACCATTAAACATAGCAATTAAAAAATATATATACATATATATATATATAGACATATTTATATATATATACATAATTATATATATCTATATATGACAATATATAAATTGTCATATATAGATATATAGATGACAATAATTTTTTATCTATTGTGGTGCTTACCTACGAAATGGGCACCAAAATCATATTTAAACAATGGTCAACAGTGTTGTAGGTTGTCTCATCTTTAAGAGATGCCATTGGTCTTTCAAATTACAATCAAATATTTTGTTCATTAAAATAATTGTAATACTAGCAAGGCTTCTGTGTACTACAATTTTAATTAGAAAAAAACTCAACTCAGTTATTCTAAGATATATCAGTGTATGAACGATAATTAAATATTGTTTTATTATATAGTCATTAAATATATTCTAGTCGTATAAGAATTCATTTTGAAGTCGCTCAACGAATTGAATTAATTTCGATTTTTTAAAAAGATATGTGTAATGTTTCTTCTCACCGCTAGGCGGCAGTATTATATTGATTTAAACTACATAAATGGAGAGAGGGTTTATATACCGTCCAAGTAAATGTATTTTCTCTTAAAAACACATGAAAACGTTGATTTAAAAAAAATTATTTTAAACATCTATAGTAAGAACATCTATTTCAGCAAAGATATTCAACTCTTTCTCCGCAAATTTGAAATTCTGGTCGAAATGCAAAAAGGCTTTTGTTTTTAAAAGTAACTTCCGGACGTTCGTCGCCTCGTTTCCTGTAGCTTCACAGTGGCCCAGTCAAAACAATGCAGTGAAGCTGCTGCGAGTAGCGTCCGCTTTAAAGAGCAAAAATCTAATTTCTCCACGGCCACGGTGCTCCGTGTCCGCCCGCTTGTCGTATCACCCCGGCGGGCGTCGGACGGATCGTGCCCGGGGTTCATTTCACTCCGAGCCGCCATAGTTCGGGATTTAACCGTTTTTGTTTGGCTGGAAATGGAGCCCGCTAACGGCTGGCTGACAGCAGCAAAGGGGAGCGGCTGAACGGCGAAGCAAACCCGGAGTTTGCGTCGATAAACTCGGTGAAATAAACTCTCGGTAGGCCGGTGGGTGACATGGTGGAGTAGTAGTGGTCGTCGGCGCTGAAGCTCTCGGTGTCCTCCGACCTCTCTCCCCGGGGAGGACCGCCATGGCGCCGGGCTCTCTGGTGGCGGCCTGCCGCAGTCTGGCCCTCTCTACGTGGCTGCTCTCATTCTGCTTCGTCCACCTGCTGTGTCTGGACTTCACCGTGGCGGAGCGGGAGGAGTGGTACACCGCCTTCGTCAACATCACCTACATGGACCCGGCCACCTCCGAGGTGCGCACCGAGAAGACGGAGTGCGGCCGCTACGGGGAGCACTCCCCGAAACGGGGCGCCCAGGGGGTGGTGGTGCTGCCCGCCGCCCCGCTGGATCGGCAGGCCTGTGACCCCCACACCCGGTTCGTGGTGCCCTCGCAGGCCGCGGCGGGCTGGATAGCGCTGATAGCCCATGGCAACTGCACAACCAGGGACAAAATCCGCCATGCTGCCGCCCACAACGCCTCGGCGGTGGTCATCTTCAACGTGGGCTCCACCAACCCCAACGACACCATCACCATGCGCCATCAAGGTACGAAACAGAGCTGGGTTCATTGGGAATCCGCTTCATTTCTCTCCAAATAACTCAAACTAACGGGGTTCCTACGACGGCAACTGCAGATGAAAAATTGGAGCAAGTTTGCGCCAAAAACTCAGATATTTGGATTGTAATCTCAGAAATATTCTAGGAAAAACAAAGAACAGTCGAACAATTTATTTAAAAAATCTATTTTTTTCTGGAATAAACTGAAAAAGAAATGCTAGAAAAAATCTCAAAAATGTTCACATTAAACTCAAATTTTGGGGAAAAAAACTAACTAAACAACTTCTAGAAAAACAATGATATTCTTAAGTTTGAAAAGTGAAAAGTTTGCTGGAGAAAAGTCATATGTTACATTTATTCTCAGAAAACAGAAGGCACCAGTTTTAAAGTTATAAAAGTAGGAAGAAAAAATCTTCTGCAGATTGAAAAGTTTCTCTCTGATATCTGGACTTTAGAGGAACATGAATCCAGCATAAATTCAAGTTTGTTTGCCTTCAGATTGAGTTTGATCTGAGCTTTTTAAACAAAGCAGCTTCTGCCGAGGCCGGCCACTATGACAGATTTTAATGGGTAGTAAATTGCCCCAGAAGTTATTGCAATAAATAATAATATTGCTGGTTATGCACTGATATAAATATTTGGACCGATATCTCATTTTAACACTGCAGCTGGGGTTGATAACTGATATTTACCGATATTATATCTATTTCTCTATTGTTTCAACAAATGGCAACCAGATGAAAACAAATACTGGTTGTTAATATCAACCTGTTTTTATTTATCGAACCAACATGTTAAAAAATGCCTAATATTCATCTTATTGCTGATGCAGCAATAAATATTGTTATTTTGAGGCTATTTTCAAGTAATAAAATGGGAGACATTCTCAAAGATCAATAAACTTTAAATTCTCGTGTATATTTAACACTGGAGCTGGAAGACATTTATAATATCTAAAATAAATAAACAAAACAGACACAACAGATAAAGTGAATTATTTAGTCCCTGTAAACAAAATGATCCTAGTTGAGACCAAAGACTGAAGACTTTTATCATCCAGTTTTTGGTAGAATAAATAATGCAAATGAAAACTGAGCTCATTGTTATTTATCTCTTGATTAATTGATTTATAGTAATAAATCAGACAGTGTGAGCAGAGCAGGACTCCTCTGATGTTTCTCTTCTGATTAGATTACACGCTGAGGAGTTTGACGTGTTGTTGTGGGTCACGATGTGGCGCCGCGTTACGCAACGGCAGCAGCGAACCAACAGCTGTCTGTCCGGCAGCTGGGTGTCCCACTCTGACTGCTGAGTCCAGGAAGAAGATGGAAAATACTCTCCGTTTGTTGACTTTAAATCTAGTTTCTCATGACGCTTTTAGTTTCTTGGAATCCGTGTTTGGAAACTCGGTGGATGTTCCAGTAGAAACATCTGCAGGTCGTTTAGACGCTGTTGAGTCTTCAGGTTTATCCGCCAGGCGTTTGGTCTGGTTTTCATCAAAACCTTCATTACACAGCTTCTTCTGTCTTTTTTTTAGATGCATTTCTTTTGGTATTTGTTCAAAACGTTAGTGATTAACCTGCTCCTGATGATTTCAGATAGATTTACTAGAGTTTTGATTGAATTAAAGACTAAAAACAGCAAACATAAGGGATAATCTTGAAATATCCGTCCAATAAATAAAGTTTCTTCAGCGCTGGAATCTGACTCAGTCGTATTTTGAATATTTAAATTAAGAGATGCTCAGTCTTTGCGTTTTGCAGAATGAGAAAAACAGGAAAACGGAGAGAGGGGACAGATGAATTTGGATTTAATTTATCCCACACGAGAAAAGTTAAATATAAAATGTTGTTTGTGTTTTAATATCAGGAAAAGTCTTGCATTTGATAAATTTTAGATTTTAAAGCTGTAAAATCTAAAACTCTTTCATTAACTCTAAAATCTGTTAAATTTGTACGTCTATTGTTTCTAGATTCACTTTTTAAAAAACCTAATTCATTTAGTTTCACTTTCTGCTTTTTGTTTTGTCATTGTTTTGTAATGTCAGCTGAGGTTTTGAGTTATTTGGTTTCCTTTAAACCCAGGAAGGAAGAATGTTGTGAAACTGGTTTGTCAGCATCCCTGATGCATCACTCACTACCTGCTCCTTTAATGGGAAGCATGGAGTCCACAGTTAGCTAAAACCTGTTGCCAATACCAGCTATAATGTGTACGGGGTAGGTTGCTAGGCAACAAGTGCAAAAGTTGCCAATTCACATGCAGGAGTTAAAAATAAGCGAGATGAATTGATGTTATATTTAGACAGAAAGTAACAGAAAGCGTTTTTAAAACAGCGTTTTTTTAAGTGTGCCGTTAGAGGCTAAACGAGGATCTGTGTAAAGCAGCAGGCTGCAGGCTAGCTAATTAACGACTATGGACTATTAGCTATGGAAATCAATAGAGTTGTTAGAATTACAGTTTTACTCTTTTAGATGCAAATTAATATTCTGCAGACATACTTCTACTAAACTCAGCCAAACCTTTCTCCATTTCCTCCTTTTGTTTTACACTCGGTGTTTAAAGTTCAGTGTTTTTATAACGAGATGCAGTTTTAGCTTGATAAAATAAAATAAACTCAATCATTTCCATTTCCATTATAGTTTTTCCTTTTCTTTTGGTTCTTCCAAAAGCTGAACGATAAAAGTTTTCAATGTGGTGTTTCGCTCTCGGCCAGCTCTTATTTTGAAGGATCATATGTTTGCAGAAACTTCATAGTTAATTTTATTTGTTGTAGTTTGTGTTTATTTATTTTGGATATTTGAAATAACTTCCAGTTCCAGTTAAATGTTCATTATCATTTAAAGTTTATTGATCTCTGAGAATCTTTTCTTGCCAACATGTTTAGATTTGAAGAAAAAATGACCAACTATCTCAAACTTGACCACAATGAAAAAATGAATAAATCATTGTTTGCCCCTTTTTATTTGTTTTGTTGGATAAAATCAGTCATTTTCCCGTCAGAGTTGGGGAAGCTAATTAAATGAAGGCCTGTGTTTGTCTGAGTCACTTCCAGTCGGTTCAATCCACTGATTACATTTACAGCAGCAAACTGTTGCATAACACAGTTTTACTTATTGCTCTGCCTCCCATTCAGAGACATAAATACACTTATTTTTAACTTGATTTATATTGAGTAGATAATTACTTTCAGTTTCCCTAAAGCACAGAAATGCTGCTTAATTCACATATTTTCCGGCTTCTGGATTTAAATCCCTGAGAGGAAGAACGTGGCTCTTTTAGCGGTGAATCTCTGACCTCTGGGTCAGAGTGGGAGTGGGTGGATTCCCCGTCTGGTCCGGCCTGCTGGCTGTTACTCCACCTGGAAGCAGAATCAGCTGCATCGGATCAGAGCTGCTCATCGCTTCGCTCAAACTCGGACGTTTGGTCGTCTGTGATAAATTAGTTCAGCTTTCATTTCTGTTATGGTTTTTTCTGGACTGCTTGACTCTGTTTAGAAAAAAAACATTCTTACAAAATCTAAAACTTGGGGGAAAAAAAAAATCAACATTTAAAGCTGATGTCAGAAAACAGCTGCGTTTCCATTACAAACGTCCGGAAAAGTTTGTCAATATTCCCACGAAGTTTCAACAGTTTCTGCTCAACATTTACAGAAACAACTTTAACTGCGTCTCTAAATATTTTGTTAGAAAGATAAGAAAGTTTACTTTGGTTTTAGTGCAAAAACGTCTCTTCTAACATAAAACCAGTTCTGATTCAGGAACAAACGGCTCACAGCGTTTCATAATAATTCAGGGAAGTTCTGCACTTTTTATGTTTCATCTTCTCTGTTGTAAATAATATCAAATAAAACTAGAAAAAATGCATTTTTTGTGAAAATGCAGTGTGAATTTTGGAAGTTAACTTCATTTTTACAGAAATTTGTTGAAGTATTTGGAAAAAAAGAGAGAAAAGCAAAATTGTGTTGGGGGGGAAAAGTCCAGAATTTCACAATTGCTTGATGTGTTTCCATTAAATAAGAAGCACAATTAAAATCACGTGTAAATGTATTTGTTCAGGCGATGAGTCATGAAAACCTTCCACACCACGACCCTCCAGCTACTTCCTGTTGACTTCTTCTTTGTGGTTTTCACCAGTAGTAACATCTGGATGTTGATCCTGTGATGTGAAAAGTTTTTCCACTGCAGCTTTGTGAAAAACAAACAAAAAACATCTCACTCTTGCACTAAAACCTTTTCAAAAACAAGCGTTTTTACAAAATTGTTGTTTCCATTAAGCAAATTTATGTTCAGTATGTCAAATTGCGCAATTACATGATCAATGAAAATGCAACTATTGAGCCTGTCTGTCGTCTTTGGGGGCCACGTTTGCTACCTGTGATATTTGGTTCTTTAAGTGCAAAACCCAGGACCACCACAGGCAAGAACTGGCCCAGTTTGCAGCCATGTTTGAAACCTGCCTGCAGCAAAGTGCTGAGTAACAGATGTCACGTCAGTCTGCGTTTCCCCATGAGTTTCCTCCCATAAAGTCAGGCACACGTTGAAAACAAGTGACATAGATCTTAAATTTTATCCACAAAGGTGGTAAAAGTCTTAAATTTGGGTTGGTGAAACCTGCAGGAAGCCTGGAGATGTCTGCTGTAGATAATCATGAATGCAGCTGCGTCCAGCTTTAATCTGTCATGTTTATCGCTAAGATTTTATCTGACTTCAGTAAATAAGGCCACACTTCCTGCTCAGCATCGTGTGTCGGCTGAAAACCAAACCATTGAGGCGGTAAATGCTTCAGGAACACCACTGAATCAATTTGCAAAACATCCCAGAGTAACAAACTACATTAGTTTGTTTACAGCTGTTGGGAAAAAAAGTTTGAAAATCTTATTAGATAAAAGAATCTGGTAAATTATTGCCAGCCCAGTCAGTCAAACAGACGTAAAATTTGATTAATTTCCCCTTGATTTGCAGAGAACTGAGTAAAAACGGTCAAACCCTGTGATGCCTGCTGCACTTTGAGATCAGCAGAAATCAGATAAAGATTAGACACTTTAATTTTCCAAAATCTGGAATTAGTAACTTGGACTTTTTCCCTCCTTTCAAATACTGCAACAAATTTCTGTAAAAAAAAAGTTTGCGTCCAACATTCACTGCACCTTTTATTCTAGTTTTATCTGATATTACTTTACGACAGAGGAGATGAAACAAAAAATGCAGAACTCGTTTGAATAATTATGAAACCTTCTGAAACTTCTTACTGATTCAAAACTTCTTTACGTTTGAAAAAGATAAAACTTGGTACTTCTACAATAGAGGTGCGTTTAAAGCTGTTTTTTGTGGAAATGTTGAGTAAAAACTCAGCTGAAAAACTTATGATTGGATTTCTGTGGCGGGTTTAAATTAGTTTGGGGATTATGTAACTTCTGTGAAGGACCTCACGGTTCCACAGGAGCGATATTGATCCCAGGGGAATATTTTTAGGTCAACACTGATCAATGTTTTTGTTATTTTGCTCAGTCGATACGAGTTCAGCGTTGGCCTCCAGGGATTTGATCCAACTTCAGGCCCCACAGAGAGCAAATACAGTCTCTGCTGAGCAAACAATCAGGAGCTGCACCTCAGTATTTACTTTTCCTGGATAAGAATCAGAGAAGGTAACATGAACCTCATAAAAACCTCCAAGTCCTCACCCTCCTAAAATACTTCCATAAAAATGACTGCTAGAAAAAAGTGATTTGACAATTAGGACTTTAGTCACCATCAAGTCCACAGCAAAGATCACAAACTTGTAAAATTGACTTGTCACAAAGTCTTCATGAAACATAGAGCAATACATGCTCTTAAGATGTGTATCATAGGCATGTCGAGAAGTCCATAAAAGAACAAAAGCCGAACAGTCGGCCCTGCAGTGCTCCTTAACTTTAAGGTGAAAGAATCTGAAATTGTTCTCACACAATTTACTGTAATACAAAGAAAGTTTCTTCTCCTGTCACATGACACATCCAGGAATTTTGTAGCCGGCAGCCATTTTGGTAGGTATCCTTAAGTAACTGTCATGACAGTTGCTATGACGACGATTAGCTTTGCCTCATAAGGATTGATCCCACCTGCAGTGATTTTGTCATGTATTTTTCTTGCACATTCATCAAGAGTCTCCATGTATTTTGCTGGTCTGGAAGCCTTGGCTCATCCAATGCTTTGTGCTGCGTTTGCCTACCAAGATGGCCGTTCAGTGGCGTGGATCTCTTCTGGTTCAGACTTTAAATATTTAGTTAAATATTGTAATAACGTGTCAACCTCATAGCAATCAGAAGTGGGCGGAGTACCCAAACATTGTACTCCGAGTAGTTCTACTTCAACGTATTTAGTAAAAAGTATCCGTCCACCTTTAACTTTCCGGAGTCTACCTTGTTTTTAAAATGTCCTCCATCTCATTTGGTTTGAATTATTCCTAAGTGTTGAAACCCCAGCGAGAGCATTCCTCCAGTTCGTCTGTTTCTGATTAAAGTTTCCTTCTAGTCTCTGCCCTCATGTTGCCTGTGTGCTTCACTTGTTAAGACTTGGTGCATTTTTCTGGTCCAGCTCACACCAGACCTGTTCTTACGTGCCTAATGCTAAACTTCTGCTTTAGCAGCTGCAGACTCTGTTTATCTGTGAGAGCTAGCGTCCCTCTGGGATATTCTCCGCCTCTCCTTGGCGTTACGTCAGGATGAAGGGAGTCAGGCCTCAGTCACAAGGTAAACCTCAGATTTAAATCAGAAACGGCCAAGATGTGCTCAACAGATTCAATTTTCTCCTCAGACGTTTGGGACTGAAAGGCTGCAGAGTTTTAAAGTCTGATTTGGAGCAAGCAGCTGCAGCAGGTCGAGCTTCTGTTTAGTCTCAGAATCATTGCCATCCTGACCTTCGTGCCAAATTTGTCTGCAATTGTATTTTAAAACTTCCTCTTTTACTTGAACTTCCTGTCTTGCTATTTATCATCTTCTTTATTAAAATATCACTTTGCAGAGTTTGACTCCTTAAGAGTCACATCGTAAAAAGTCCGCTTGTAAAATGAATTAAATAGGCCTAAAAAATGCATGAAGACTTTTAACACTGACTGAGGTTATTTGCTCTCAAATGAAAGGAGTTTTAGATTCTGTATGTAGCATCTAAATGGTTTATCCAGGTCTGGTTAGTCTTAGTTATAAACACAGTTTCAGTTCAAATTAAGCTTGATAAGCCTGTTTATTCCTGTGGAAAACGTTGGATCCATTCGAGCCTGTTGCTCCTGGTCGTCTGCAGACTTTGGTCTGCACACATCATTGCTGCTTTGGAGATCAGGTCAGAGTTCAGCCCATTGTTACCTCTTTCTGCAAGCCTTGATGTTTCTAAATTAAAACTGGAACAGCAGGAGACCGAATGAGAAATAGTTCAACTAGGAAGCCCCCCTGCCTCCCACAAAAAACACTGCAATAATAACATGTTTAGAGAATATTATTTACCTGTAGTCTTTTATGCCAAACTGGTGTTCCATACCTATCTTACATTTTTATGTTAAATTGATATTTTATACACATATGTTTATGTTAAGCTAGTTTTCCTTCTATATGTTTTTGTGGTAAAGGTGTTCTGTACATGTATTTTTATGGTTTAAACTGGTGTTCCGTACGTGTATTTTATGGTAAAGTGTTTTTCCGTACGTGTATTTCTGTGCCAAGCTGGTTTTCCGTATGTGGAGCAGAGTTGCAGAGTCTGACAGGACTCGCTGTAAGACCTGCTGCAGGATTACAGAAATCCTGTGAATCGTCCTCACAGAGATTACATAATCTCATGCTGAGGCTGAATCCTGAAGCCGATGGGTCCGCTGGAGTGAAACCAGGCCACTCAGCGCGTCGCCCACCATGTTGGCTCATAAAGTGTATTTTTAGAGCGGTGGTCGTCATGGCGATGTGGGGATGTGTCAGGCTCAAGCTGCTATTGGATCAATAAGCCAGGTGATGAATGTAATCTGTGTCAGATTGTTTCAGAGGTGAAGAGGAGAAATGGTGGAAATGTTTGTACATTTATTCTGTAAAACAGACTGAAAGAAACCAGTCAGTTATAATATCAGCAGCGTAAACATCTCGGCATGAATGTTTTCAAATCTGCTTAATAGGAACTGGGGTTAAGATTTTAAAATGGAATAAAGTTTAGAGTTTTGTTGTTTATTTTCCTTATTTATTAGGAATATTTCCACTTTAAAATGTGAATATTTTAAAGTTTCACTGCGGCGCCTGAAGAAACGTCTTTCCTGATTGGTTTCTGCAGCCAGACGTCCAAATATGGCCGTCTGCTGCTGCTGGGTGTCGGCTAGTAAACTTTAACATCTAACAATCACAAACCGATGATATAAAAATATTTATTTAAAGCTGAAACTGTCACATTAGTTTATGTTCACAAACATGCCAGTGAGATTACAGCTGCAGAGACAGAAAATGGAGCTGGACTCAGTTTGCTCTTGTTTAGTTTATTATTGACTGACTGAAGCCGTTCTTGTAGTTTGATGGTTTATATGAACGGCTCATCACTGAGCTTAAAGGCTCTGGATTCACTGGGGAGTTTAAAGTTGCATTAAAGGCTTAAAACGTCTGATTCCTCCATTCGGTCTGGAGTTCATCTTTACTGAACTGCTTTCAGAATCAATCATTTGTCCTCCAACAAAGAACTGCAAGTTACTTCACAGAATTTCAGTTCAACTTTAGCAACAAGTTTGGAAAAAAGTTTTTTTAAAAGAGCAAAAGTCGATGAGAAATGAAGCTCAAAATTAACTTTAAAATAAAATCTTATTTTTAGACATTATTTTATACTTCATTTAAGCTCCTAGTTGAAGTTTGACCAACTGTTTTATAAAATAGATGTTTGTGATCTTCCACAACCTTTCAGAATAAAACCAGCAGGAAGTGACCGAGCGTTTCCTCCTCTCAGGTACAGGCGAGGTGGTCGTCATCATGATCCCGGAGCCGAAAGGTCGGGAGGTCGTGTCGCTGCTGGAGCGCAACATCACGGTTACCATGACGATCACCATCGGGACCAGGAACCTGCAGAAGTACGTGAGCAGGACGTCGGTGGTGTTCGTCTCCATCTCCTTCATCGTGCTGATGATCATCTCCCTCGCCTGGCTCGTCTTCTACTACATCCAGAGGTTCAGATACGCCAACGCGCGCGACAGGAACCAGGTAAAACTAAAGCCACTGCTGCAGCTGATCAAAACTAAACTGAAACTAAATAATTAAAAACAAAAAGTCACAATGAAATAAAACTAACCCATCATGAAAAACCAAAACTATTATTACCCGTTAACAGAACTTCAGAGTTCCCACAACATGACCAACAAAGGGTTAAATAAACTGTGTTTTATCCTCTAACGATGGGAAACATTTAATCCTGATTGCCGTTCTCTCGTTTCCTGTCTGCAGCGTCGCCTTGGCGACGCGGCGAAGAAGGCCATCAGCAAGCTTCAGGTTCGCACCATCAGGAAGGGCGACCAGGAGACGGAGGCCGACTTCGACAACTGTGCCGTCTGCATCGAAGGCTACAGGCCCAACGACGTGGTCCGCATCCTGCCCTGCAGGTAGGAGCTCCGACTTCCTTCCTTCAAAATAAAAGACGGTCGTATTTTAAGTGAAGGTCTGAGTAGGAAGATCCTCCACCAGGAGCTGCGTCAGATGTTTGAAGCCTCAGTACGGATCCAGGTGCTCAGAAATATTTTTTCAGGAAATCTTTGAGATTTTTTTCTTTGGCTTTTTTTTTTATCTATTTTGGCTCTGATGCATCGTCTTAGTCAGATTGTATAGAAGTTAGTGAGAGAAATTTTTCAAATGTAGTTTTTTCTTGTCCGGCTGTAAAATGTAGAATATCATCACCAGATAATGAACATCTTTTATAATTTAGTTAATTTGTGTTGTTGTTTTTTTCCCAAAATGCTGGAAATGTTTAAAATCGCACCTTGAAAGTTCTTGAAGTGCTTGAATCTTCCTGTTTCTCAGACATCTGTTCCATAAGAGCTGCGTGGATCCGTGGCTGCTGGACCATCGTACGTGTCCCATGTGTAAGATGAACATCCTGAAGGCCCTGGGCATCGCTGTGAGTCCGGCTCCTCTCTGCTCCGGTTCTGGATCTGCTTTCAGCTCAACGTTTGACCGTTTCCGTTTCCCTCCCAGCTGAACGCCGACTGCCTGGACGACCTCCCGCTGGACTACGACCTGGCGCTGGGCGGCGGCGTGGGGATGGGCGGAGTCGGCGCCCTGGCGCTGGAGGCCGTGGTGTCCGGGGCGTCCAGCGAGGGACGCTGAGTGAGGGCGGGTCCTCGGTGGTTCTGGACCCCGGCGTCAGGCGGGTTGGGCTCCCGCAGGACTACCAGGACCCCGACCCGCTCAGAGACAGCCCCATGACGGCCACCACCGACACCCACACAGGTTGGACTCAAACCGGGATTAATCAGCACTCAAAGACCTACACTGACACCCGGTGGCGGTTCTGAGGCATTACAGGATCAGAATCCCTTTCACTGTTGCGCAAGAAAGAAAATGTAGAGAAATTTAAAATGCAGCAACTGTCAAATAAATAAGCCTGTAAACACAGCAGAAACACACAAACAACAAAAAATCAATAAACTGTGATCAGTTTTTAATTTTGTTCAGGCAACAAGAACCTTTAGATGTTGGTTTGCTTCAGGTGGTTACAGAAGCTTCTGTTAAATACATTATTAGTGGAGCGCTTTAGCATTAGCTTCTGCTAATTACTGTATTGGTTTCATCAGCAGATGTTCATGGTTAGCGCAGCTAACATTTTGGCTAGCGGTGCTGGTTCTGGTTCTGACTTCATCTCCTCGTCTTCTTCGTCTTCCAGGTGAGCTGCAGCCGATGGCGAGCAGTGCCTCTGTGGCGTCGCTGGTCATCGCCGTGGAAACCGGCCTGTCGGACGAGGAGGGGTACATGGATCGACCTCATATGGGTGCCAAGTCTTGAGAACAGCCCAGCAGAACCGAACCAGAACCAGGCCAAATAAGCAAGAGCTCATTGAGCCAGAAGGTCCAGAGAGACTAGAACCACCTGATGTAAACGTGCTGACAGCCTGGTTCTGGATTAGGCCCGTCTGGTCCAGAACCAGCACCCCGAGGCTCGACTGGGTTTGGATTCCTGAAGCGGACCCCCTTCATTCGTTCTTCGTTCTCTTCATCCCAACTCCGCGTGGTTCCGTCCCCAGATGATCCAGTTGGTTCTGTTAGCAGAACCAAATCATTCCTGAAGAACCCATCCGTCTGGTTTCTCCAGAGTTTTTCTCCGGTTCTTTCACCAACAGTCTCTCCTTGCTCTGGTTCTGGTTCTCCAGATTCGGACCATATCTCGGATGTTTTGCGTCATCTGACTGAAAGACTTTGATTTCAATCGGACTCTGATCGAACCGGCAGTATTACTCCTGCAGTATTGAAGACCTGCGTTCGGGTTGGTTTGCTCCTTGACCTCTGAACTTTCCTGAGTTTCGGTTTCAACTCTCAGTCTGTTGTTTCTGTTGATGCAGGAATCAACAAAGTTTTATTTTAATCGGAAGCAGATTGAAAACCAGAGGAAAAAGAAGCTGCCTGGACCTCTCAATCGGTACCAGAACCAAAACCCGGAGCAAAAGTTGAGTTTCTAACCCGTCTGAGAACAAACTCAAATCTTCCTCTCCTTAAAATTTTGTTTTCCATCACAGGAACTCTTGGTGCTTTTGGACCACAGCAGGTTCAGTTTTAGCCAAAATCCCGGATCAGGTTTTAGGTTCAACCTCAGGCTGCAGAGTTTTTATTGATCCATGAACTGATTGGAACGGAGACAGAACCCGTTTGACGTCCTGTTGGGCCACAGAGCACTTCCTGTAGTTCTGGAACAAATTCCAGAAACTAGTTTTGTTCAAATGAGTTCTTTACTGTTTGGATATTCAAATAAATAATCAAATCTTAGTTTATATGTGATGCAGAACTCTGTGATTGTTATCTGAGCCGTTTCTGAGCCGACCCCACCGGCTCCTCTGATGCTTCATTTACCTCAATTAGCAAAACATTAAATCTGCAGTTGATAAACATAACGGAAAACGACGAGGCGAGAAGAATAATCTAAAGCCTGACAGTTTCCTAATGAGTTAAAAACTCTTTACCTTTTAACTTTTAGCATCCTGTAGGCGACCAGCACCAAACAGCTAACTAGCTTACAGAGGCTAACGGCTAAAGCTGATGATTTACCTGTTTATCTTTGATAAAATCAGTCTGATCAATCTACATTTGATCAGAAATGAACTGGTAACGAGTAAAAGACGCTCAGATTGTTGGGAAAACGTCAGTTAGTTAAATTCACAGAATGTTGAGAATAATCTATAATCCAGTTGGTTTTTAGGCACAAAGGAACCCGACATCAACCAGTTCAATGTGGTTCATTGATTTAAAGGTTCCAGCTCTGATCAATTTAATCAGTTTTGCAAGGAATTAAAACTTTTCTTCTGAATCTTTTCATGTTTTTATCATCGATGATATAAACCGGTTGCAACTCTTAGTTTAACAAACTCTTCTAAACGGCCACTTTAATCCCTTTTCGGGTGGTTTTTAGCGTAATGCTAACGTTCCTCTGGAAACGCGACGGGATCTTCCTCGGTGAATTGTGGGGATGATTTGATGGTACCTCTCCAGAACCGTGTGGTCCGAAAGCACCTTCAGCGCTGCCTTGCTCCTCTTCCTCAACTCGCCGTCGTCCTGCTGCCTTTCACTTCTGACAATCTGCTGGTCTGGACCGCCTCCGCGTTATTTCCCCCCAGAAACACGGACTGCGAGTGAAAGGTTCCCGGTTCCTCACCCTGTAAATATCAAGCGGGTTCACTTCGCTGTTTGTTCGCTCCGGACGTCGACGCTCGCGTTTTCCACAAGAAAGAAAAAGATTGTCGTCTATTTTGATACCAGAGGAGACGTTTATTTTTGTAACGAAGCAACAGAGACTGATTTATCCCCGCCGTCCGACCCGCCAGCAGCCCGGATGGTTCTGATCGGGATGGTTTAGATGTTCAGTATTTGTGTAATTGTAAATAGAAGCTTGTTGTTGTTTTTATTTCAGCTTGTTTGGTTGAAACCTGAGAGAACTGAGCTCACGTTCATGAATGCAAGAAGCGACTTCAGCGGAAATGAACCGTTTCCTTTGGTGTTTGTCTGTTTCAGTGGGTTCAGTTCCTCTCAGACTCTTTCTGGACTTCTTTCTTTGCTTCAGCAGGTTCTCGTTGTAAACACTAAGTAATTTATACTCTATGAAATCGGAGCGCCTGTAAGAACATGATGAATTTGTACGGATTGTCTTGAACAGTTTTCAGTGAGAAATGTTTTAATTAAAGTCACCTGCTTTGTGTTGTGAGTTTCCTCCTTTACAGAGTTTTTATTCTGCTCCATCATCTTTTCCCTTTTATTTTCTTTAATTTTCAGGGAAAATTATGCAAATAGAGTTTTAAAACTAGAATAGTAATCATGTTTATTGTCCCACAGCGGGGAAATCGAAATATGTAGGTTCACACAGAAGATTGAAAAGTCTTAGAATATATATAAAAAAAGAATATTAATAATATTCTTTAGATTAGGACTTAAAATTCTGTCATTAGAAATGCCTGAATCAAAAGTTTTAAAAATTTGCTGGAAAAAAAGTCAGATTTTTAGATTAATCTCAGAAATTTTCATAAAAAGAACTTTGACTTTCTGAGTTTCAAAAGTAAAGAAATTTCCAACAAAAAACCTCAAACTTCCTAGAAAAAGCTTGGAAATGTCAGAAAACAAGATTCTGATTTAGCTTTCCACTACAAACCCTGGATTTATCTTATATTTTTGTCTCAAAGACTTCAAAGCATTTGTGTTATAGAAGAGGTTTTCTTGTTTTGGCTGTTGCACTACTCAGCCTGTCCACATGGGGGCAGCAGATGCATCATTATTTCACCCCAGTATGTTGGGTCGTTGGTGATTAGAAGTTAAATCAGGGAATCATTTTATGTTTTCATTTTATTCAAATAAGTTAAATATCTATGTGGGGTTTTTTCCACAATAATGACAACAAATTCCTGGCTCTAATAAATATGACAAATAAAATTGATTTATTTTAGTTATTTTTCTGTGTTTCATGAAATGTCCACAGCAAAATAAAATTTTTTCAGATACTTTTTGTTATTAGGTTGGAAACAGGCTTTTTTTACACAAGTTTCCACAAATGTGATTTTCCTTAAAATCTCAAACTAGAAATAAAATGTTTTCTCTTTGAAAATGCCTAAAGGTTAATTTGCAGACCTTTAAGGTGAACCCAGGGTTAAAATGGTTCGTTGGGTGATTTTTTTGTTGAAGATGACATTTATTGCGAATTGGCGCTGCATAAATAAACTGAATTTAATTGATTCCTCTTTAAATGGTGGAATCTTTACTCTGGAAATGCGTAGCGTCTCGTTTTCTCCCATTATCTGGGCTGCTTGGCCTGTTGGGGCCCGACGCCAGGGGCCCAAAGAGTCACGGGGCCCCATGAGCTTCACCAGGAAAATGTCAGGGAAACAGAACCACGCTGACATCCATGAGATGTTTAGAGCTGAACTCCGTCAACTGGATGTTAAAGGTTCACATCATTTCTAACTAGTCTTTAAGGACAAAAGATGCTTGAGAGGTCAGGAATCATCAGCATCACAAAGCTTAATATAAGAGGTTTAAGTAGATGAATAATGGAGGAAAGAAAGGCAAAGATGAGAAAAAGGAGGAGGAGCGAAGGCAGCTTTCTGCTCCTTCACTGTATTAATTTATTCAGCGCTGCCTCCTCTGGAGCAGAGAGGAGGAACAAACCGGAGCAGCTGAGCGTTGAGTCTCTACTGGCCGGGATTTCCACCATCAACCTCTCCTGATGCCTCCGGAGCCTGAACAGGTACTGCTATATCCAGACATTTTGTTTCTAGACTTGTAGATTTGATTGTTGACCATCATGGAGTCACATTTATTGAGTGTTAGGGTTTTTTCACACCTGACAGTTCGGTAGATTCTATTTGATTTGGGACCAAAATGGCAACATTTGTTACATTTTCAGCTGCTGTGGTTCTCTTTCACTCTCCACTGAGTGAAAGGATTCAAACTCTTTGAAAAACCTGTTCCCCTCCTCGCCTGTGGGGGCGCTGCACCAAGAAACACTGAAGGAGAAAACATGAAAACCTCTGAAGAAGACACTAGCTATTATCAAATTGTCATGCGAATTTTAAGTAAACCAAGCTAATTTAATCAGATGTTAATCTGATTATATTATAATAACCAGGAAAAAGACCACACAGGTTTGGACTTTCGTGTTTTGTGGCTCTGGTAAGGCACAGACCCAGAAGCATTAAACTCACATATTTGTTTGCCCTGGGCTTTAGTTCGCTTCCTGCTTTTGGAGCGATTGCCGTTGCAGATGCATTGGAACCGCACCAGAGTTCACTTCAACCAAACTGAGACCAAGGATTGTAGATGGATCAAAGTTTGTGTTTTTGGGCCAAATGAGACTTTGGTTGCACGTTCACACCTCCCCAAATGAACCGGATTTTCTAGACAAACTAAAGTTTGATTAAAGTGGCCTGGATGGGTCTGGTGTGAAGGAACCCTAATACAATAAATCTACAATGGTATGATTTCTCAACTACAGAAATATTATTAAATTTGATCATTAGTTGAAGATTACTTATTTGAAGTTTGAGATTTTTAACTGTTTCTCGCCATCTGTTGTAGATCTTCATTGAGATTCTGTCTGATTTTCAGCTGAACAAGCAGGAATGTCGACACCTCTGAATGTCACTAAACGAAGAACCGATATTCTCCAGTTGGAACGAGACGTTCCTGAAGATGTGGAGCCTTCAAGCACACCTGTGAACACGGATCCCAACGACAACTGGGGTACAGAGCCAAACTTCAACCTCAACTTCAATCTGAGCTCTCAGAGTAACCCTCGTCCCACCAAAGAGCCCTCAAAGATGCACTCTGGGAGTAAAAAGGAAGATAAAAGTAAAGGAGGAGCAGCAGCTCTGGATTTTAACACCATTTCAGTACCAAGTGAAAAACTTAAGAGCAAAATCCCAACAGCAGCTCAGATGCCTGTGAAAAACAAAGTCGGCCAACAGCCAAAATCTCCAAACATTAAGCATCCCTCTACGCCCAAGACACAAAGTCATAGCAGCTCAGCACTGAGTCCCAAACCAACCGGTGTGGAGCTGAGGAGCAGCCCAAGATCTACAGAAAACGTCAAAACTGAAACACGTACAGCAGAATCTGCAAAGCCAGTGACTGCGATGACGCCTGAGCCGACAACTAACTCTGCAAACAACGTAACACCAAACCGAAAGATGCAATCAAACAGGACAAATGAGGGTGGAAAAGAGATTCACCTTGAGACGCCACCAAAAACTCTGCAGCTGCCTAAAAGCCCAAAGGGCCACAATCAAAAGGGAGATAAAAGCAGCATAAGCCCAAAGCGAGCAACTCGAATCCCAACAATGACGGCCAAAATAAAGAAAACAGGTCCAGTAAACTCAACTACTGACCGAAAACCTGAACATGACTCTGGAGCTCAAGGTGTTTCCACAACCCCAGAAACCTCTCAGAAAGAGAAAACAGGGTCACCACTTGTCAGGACCAAACCCTCCAGAGTGACCTCTCTGAGTCCAAAACCATCCATCAGAACCAGAACCAGTAACATGTCAAGGTCTGAGGGGAATCTTCACAGTAAAGATCCAAAGGCCACTTCTGGATCCAAAATCAGTTCAAACCACTTCAACCCCCAAATCTACAAAAGGATCCAAAGACGGTCTGGATTCCAGAAGCAGCAGCGCCTCGAAAAGCAGTTTGGACTCTCGGGACAGTTTGGATTTTAAGAAGCTCCAGACCTCAAAGGTTATCCGAAAATCACATGACCCGAAAACCTCAGCAGAAACCCGGATGAAGAAAAGCCACCAAGGTCCAGAGAAAGTTACTGATTCCAAAACGGTTCCAAGATCCAAGAACATTCACGATTCTAGACTTCTTCAAAACTCGAAAGCAAGTTTTGATCCCAAAATCAAAACCAACTCTGGTTTTGGTTCTAAACCCGGCATTACCCAGTCAACTTCTCCAGCTCCCCTGCAGGTCTCTGCTTTCAACATGGATCTTCTTGGATGTGGTTCCCTTTCTCCCATCTCCAGTGGAACCATCAAGACGTCAGGTTCTGCTATTGAGCTCAGTTTAAATCATCAGAGTCAATCAGATTCATCGAGATCTGAACAAGTTCGGTCTGGTTCTAAGTCAAAGCTCGCTGGTTTGTCCTCTCCGATTTCTGCAACTCAGAGTCCAGGGTCCAGTTCTGGAAAACATTTTGCTTCTCCTCTAACTGGATCAAAGAGGGAGAACCAGAAGAGTCCAAGTTCCTCTCCAGGTAACAACAACCAAAGTGTCAAAATACCACCGAGGCGCATGCAATGAGGCCATGCAATGTTTCAGAGACACTCAAATATTCAGCAAAGTGTGAGAAAACTAACTTTCAGTGTCAGACCTGAGAGGACCCTGTTGTAATAATCAATCAACTAGAGATAAATACATGAATGAGTTTCTCTAGACCTTACTGAGACGTTTGTCCTTTAATCCTGGAGATGTTCTTCAGGTGATAGAAGACTGTCTTTGTAACTGTCATCATGTGGCTCTGAAGGTTCAGGTCAGAGTTTATCACTACAGCCAGATTTTAGCCTGATCTCCAGTTTCCAGTTGTAATAACTGAAGCTGTGCGTTGACCCTGATCCGTCCAGTAGTTTGATAACTGCTGTTTTTAAGGTTTGGTAGCAAATGTCTTTTGGTTTTACCTTCAGTTTAGCTAAACACACATTGGCTTGGGAGCCATGTTGCTACGCCACAATGTGCCAGAGCAAAGCACCTCGTCTACCGCAAGTCATAAATTTGCACCAATTTAGACTTTACAGCTTTATCAAACATGAGCTACTGTTTCCTTGACGAGGACGAAGTTGTCAACAGATGATGCACCTCTTTGTTTTTGTTTTGTTATTTCAGGTGTTCTGGCCCCTTTGGCATCTTCCAGTCCTAAAACCAGGCCTGTGGTGACCTCAAAAGTCTGCGAAGGATCCATAGATGCCTCAGAAGATCCTGCAGTTATGAAAAGAGATCCTAACAGTTCATCCCGAAATACTAGTCTGACTCGAGGTCTTACCTTTGACTCAATCACAAAACCAGGTAATAATACTGACAAAAAGCATTTGAAAGCCGCTGAGAGTGAGGTTAATACTCAAGGAAAGGTGCTGGTATCCCAAGAGGCCAAGAATGACAGCGATGGATGTCCATCAGGAGATACGGAGGGGAGATCGGTCCTCCCCCTGAGTAAAGCTGGTCGCCCAGGAGACACAAATATCATCTCATCACCTCGGCAACCAGTGCAAGAGAGCCAAAGCAGAAAATACAAGTTCATGGGAAAAAGAATGAAGGGAATCTTTCATCTCCCCTTCATCCTATCTCTCCTTCTACTCATACACCAACCAAGAAGAAAGTCAAAGAGACTACACCTAAACCTGAGTTTTCTCAAAGACTCCATAAACGTGCAGGGGAGCAGAAAGAGGTGGGCGTTCAGGTGGAGGTGTTAGTGGTCGAGCGTTCTGCCTCTACAAGCCCCAGCCTCCATCGTGGACCCCCCACCTCCTCCATGATTGGTTCCTCCAGCTGCCAATCGTCACTGAGCTGCGTGACACCCCTCAAACATGTCTGCCAGATTGAGATTGAGCTGTGCAGCCAAACACTGCTTCCCTGCGTTGTGCCTGACAAGGCCAGTTCCCTCCCGGCATGTCTGCGCTTCCAGCAGAACCCCCTCCTTATGTCGCAGTTTGGACCACACCACAATCCAGATGTTAGCACTGAGAGCATCTGGGAAGATGAAACCAAAAACGAGAAGCAATGGCAGCCCAACAAAAAACAGGAGGATGGGTTTAAAGGTCAGACGGAAAAGCCCCCAGAGGTGTTGTGGGACAAACAAGGGATGACCTGGGAGGTTTACGGCGCCGCTGTAGACCTGGAGTCTCTGGGCACGGCCATCCAGTCCCACCTGGAGATGAAGATTCGAGAGCAGGAGAGGCACATCCGGATACTTAGGAAGTCCATCTGCTCCAACAGCAGCTTTGCACGGTACAAGCGGAAGAAGAGACGGAGACGGTTTCTGGGCTGCTGCATCAAGGCGTCCGCTGTGGCTGACTGAGATCAGGACGTTCAGACATCAAACATGTGACTTTAATCCAAGCTGGATTAAGATCCAGCAAACTGTAAAACATCCCCATGTTGAGATGGTTGAAGCTACCAAGCTACCGCTAACTAGCTGCTAATACACCTTTACTAGCTAGCTTTGTTGCTCTATCTTGTGTAAGTGCAAATTTATCGCCAGTTGGCTTGATGAAATTGGTACATTTGTGTGGAGAAACAGGTCTTAAATTTCATTCATAATGATTTTAGAATGGTCTTAAAAAGTCTTAAATTTAAGTTTGCAAAATTGATTTAGCAAAAATGATCAAACTGTGAAAGTTTGTTTTGTCAGAACTTATTCAGGAAATGTGTTTCCATCTCTCCTTTTATCGCTTCAACTATTTTTTGCAAAAATTAAATCAAAAACACGTCAAATTTATTTTGAATTTTGGAGTTTCCACCAATCGTTTCAAATGCGATAATTCAAAATGTGCAAAAAAAACATGAATTTAGACTTAAATGTCATATAAAACTGAAATCCTTTCTTCTGCCCCACTGTTTGGGTCTTTGCTTGTAAGAAACAAAGTGGGAGGTTTTAGTTAGCCTGGTGTTAGCGCATGTTTAGCCGTGTTGGCGCCGTGTCTGACAGCAGAACGGGTCGGTGCCTCGGTTTTCCAGTGGCAGCTGCAGTGGTTGTTGACGAGGAGCTGAGAGGACAGCAGCTCCGTTCCTGGTAAATATTTCATCCAGTTTCTTTTTTATGAAACTCGGCACAAAGCACTCAGGCACGCGGCCTTAGAAAGTCACTTCTTTTCCTCTTTTCATCTCACTTTCCCTTAGTTTCCTCACTAATTTCTCTTTCCACTTCTGTTTTCTTCTGCTTTCCTCTTGTCTTTATCTCCTATTATTATTTGTTTTCGTTAAGTTTTGCTCTTTCTTTATTTGCTTGATATTTTTCTTTCAATCTCTTGTCCAAATCTTCTCATTTACTTGTTTATTTTCTTTCCTTCTCTTTCTGTTTGATGTTTTCCTTTGCAAATTTTACTCCATTATCCACACAACTTTCTGTGTTTTCTTCCATTTCCACTCTTTCTTCTTGTTCCTTTGATCATATCTTAGACCTCAGTGAGGAACTTGTCGTTCTTCCATCCCTCTCTTCCTCCTCCTCCTCCTCTCTTCCTCCTGAACCTCTCCACCGCTGATGGAGTTGCATCATTTATCTGAATTATTCAGAAACATTAAACCCACGCTCGTGTTAACAACGGAAACTCCACCATATTTTATTCATATGTACATAAGAACACAGCGACTCTAATGTTTAATTAAAGCTTCTTTACAAACTCGTTTATAGTTTAGTATTTTCCTGTTTTGTGTAATTTGTTTGTAATTTTTGAGCATGTATGTGTGATCAATCATTGGGTGAAAACATGTTACTTCTTGGACAGTTTACCAAGAAACCCTTTGACCTATTGGCTACTAATGGTATTTTAGGAAGATAAGTCACAATAACACACATGAATTGAACTTTGGAAGGAGAGAATCCACACATGTGCAAGAAAAACATACAAACTCCATGCAGGAAAACCTCAATGTGGGATTTGAGTCTTGTATTTTCTAGCAGCAAAGTTGTACACCCAAAACTTACTTTCAAAGTTGATTTAAAAGCTTAAGGAAAAAAAAGGATAAATTGCATAAATAAAAGCCCAAAATTGAAGTAACACACATGCAAATAATGAGAGGAAACACCTCTGACTGGTCACGTTAAAAATTTGAATTTCTATTGCACTTTTTGAGAAAAAAATTATGTACTCATAATTTTATGGTTCACAAAATTATATTTATATCCAATTAATTACAGTAATCTTTATTGGAAGTTTTGGACACAGAGTCTTTACTTTCCTGGTCAGAGCAGTAACCTGGACCTGGTTCAGCTCAAGAAACCAAAACAGCTTCGCATCTTTTTTCGGTTCTGACGTCAGAACATGCTGTGCTCTGATTGGACGCCTGCGGATCGGTTTAAAACACACCCCCGTCAAGCTGAGCGTGAGCTGCAGAGTCACAGCGCGAGCGCCACTGTTGGCTGCCGCGGGACAACTGTTGCCAAGGAAACTGAAACAGGCGGGAAATTTACCAGTTAATGACGTGAAAAAGGTAAATTAGTTTTTGTTTTGTTTCTTTTACCGCCATTTTGATTTTATTTTTATGTTTTGAAAAAGTTTGGAAGTTGCTTCTAGAAAATAATTTATATCCTACATTGTACTTTTTAAAAACATATTAGTTTCTTTAGTTTTTTTACAATAAATATAACAATCTTATCTTATATTCATTATAAAAAATAAGCAACAATTTTAAAAAGAAAAACATTGTTTTGGGAGAAATATGTGGAAGTATAGTCTCAAAAACATTTATTTTCTCATCCTACTATATTTTCTGAAGATGCTTAAATTCATATTTTTTGTTCATAAGCTCTTAATTCTGACATATGTATACTAAGGTTTTGTCACATGTGTTTTTGTTGTGCACACTGTGCTGAAGGTCATGCTCACCAACAACAGACTTCACTGGTGTTTGTTGCAGAGATTTGGTCCAAATATATCAGCAGCAGGTGATCTGTATAGATTACCATCAGAGTTTTGACCTGGCCTGGTAAAATATCAAACTAATTTCAAACTAATTTCAAACAAATGAAATTAATTAGTTTGAAATTAATTTCATACAGATTTTAAACTCTAAAGTCAATTGAAAGTGTTTAATTTGGTTATTTTAAATTCTTTCCTGGTATTACGAGTCAAGCTGAGTATTCATAGAACCGAGCCTGTTGTGGGTGACAGATAGAGGAAGGAAGGAGCCTCACGGCTATTTGTGGACCATACACAGAAGGATTAATGGTCACCAGAGTATCAGGAATGCGATCCCTGTTAATGTCAATAATTTGGAAGATTTATATTACCAATCTGAGGCCAACAGCTTAGGCCCTCTTTCATCTTTCCTTAAATATGCAAAGGTTGGAGCTTAATATTCAGTTACAGTAATGATAGTACTGTAGGGTATATGTTTTTCAGAACTCTGCATGTCCAGGTTTAATTTCTACTTCTAACATCTCTACAGCTGTTAAGGACAGTCAGTCATGTCGTCTCCTGTGCTGCTTAACCTGCTACGCTGCGGCCGCTTCTCCATGTGCAGACAAACCCTCCTCACTCTGGAAGCCTCCATGCAGTCTGGGCAGGTGAATCCGTCTATGCAGGTCTATTGTGTAGCAATTAACTTTACTTAAATGGCATGATGGTAAACATTGACTTATTTCAACAAAGAATGTGGATCTTATTCTTCCTTGCCTCTAAAAGGACAATAGTGTCCTCACTGTAGAGGACATTTTCTAGCCTCCTGCGGTTTTAATAGCTTTAGTGCAAGAAGATAGGATGTGATGCTAGGGATGCAGACTTTAACTTCATCACTACTTGTCAGAAACTACTGCATTTGATCTCTGGTCTGTTTGTTTATTGTGGTGTTTCAACCTAACTACACCCTGGTGCTTAAAGGGTCTTTCAAAGAAGAGTTAAGGTACCTTCACTGTACATAGATGTGCTGAATGGCTAGCTAGCGGTTGGTATTCATAGGATACCTATGGGGTTCTTACATGGCATATACTGATACTACTGAGTACCTTCTGGTTACCTACATGGTATGTATATAGCACCTTAATGTGACATTTCAGGGTGCGCACTTGGATGGGTACATACTGTAAGTGGTATTTAATGACGTAAGGATTCTTGATTATTTATTGGGTATCAACAGGATGCTTGAAGGGTACCTACATGAAGCCTTCTAGGTCATTACAGAGATCATATTGCCTTGCTTGTTGCCCACTACTTGCAGTCAACACTGGCTGCAAAGTAACATTAGGGGTATCTGAGGTATGTCTGAGGTAACTACGGAATAAAAAGACGAAAATCTCCAAGATCCTGTTGGGAGACCTATAGGGTACCTGCATGGTACTATCAGATTTGACATCTTACCCTCCTAATGCCAGTACTTACATGTTGCTACTATTAATTCAAACTAACTGTCGGCTATTTAAAGTTTATTTTTCTAAATATTTGCTGAATGCTTAAGAAGTTCATACTGGTTACTTTTGGACTAGGTTGGTGGACCGTTGGTGGGGCTGGTGGGTGCGCGGAGGGCCAGCGGGTCGATCAGGTTCGACAGTGATAGCAGTGGCCTGCCAGTGACCTGGGACTCATTTGGTATTTGGGATAACCGGATAGAAGAACCAATATTACTGCCTTCCAGTATCCGCTATGGAAAACCCATTCCACAGGTAAGCAGGCCATTGGATTAACGAAGAACTGATTGAAGTAAATTCTAACTAGAGTTGATAAAACAACGTTTAAGAGGCTGGATGTTCAAAACAAAGTAAAAGTAAGAATAGTTTTGTTGGTGTATTCAAGTAGATAAAGGTCAATATTTGCCTTCCTTTCAGATCAGCCTGTCTCGGGTCGGCAGTGCGTCTGTTTTGGGTCTCCGGAAGCAGAATGAGGATCGACTCCGTATCGCCCGTATCCATGACAACCTGCTGTACTTCGCCGTGTTTGACGGTCATGGCGGGCCGCATGCTGCCGACTACTGCTGCACCTTCATGGAGAAATTCATCAGGTTGAATGAATTTTCTTCAGTACACTTTAAAGGCAGACATCTTAACCAACACGTTTCATAAACTCTTGGATTTCTCGTTTCAGAGACGCTTTGGAAGAGGAAGATGATCTTGAGAAAGTTTTAAAGAAAGCTTTCTTAGAAGCCGATAATGCTTTACACACACACCAGAGCTACTTCAACAACGGTAAAGCTCTTCACTAAATTACTCTCCAAACGAGTCATATTCTTTTAAACAAAGCTTTATATTCAGCATTCTAACCTTTTGAATTGCTAGGCAGTAATGCTCCAGTCTTTGCCTTTCTTCCATCCCAGACTCAGTTCTGAGCTCAGGTACAACAGCAACAGTTGCTCTGCTACATGACGGCATTGAGCTGGTGGTTGCCAGCGTTGGGGACAGTCGTGCGATGCTGTGCAGGAAGGGACATGCCAACAAGCTCACCAAAGACCATACACCAGACCGCAAAGACGAAAGGAAACGGTACTGCAAGCTTTGCAATGCGAGAAGAGAAAGCTAGGACTGGGGAAAGTGGTTGATGGCAACCGACATCATCTTCAGAATATCTCAGTAATATTCCCGTCAGTTGTAGAAAATGTTCTGGTACCAATTGACTCGCTTCCTCTGAGCGTTATGGCATAGATTAATGCGGTGGTGATTGGCCCACTTTTACACTGCAAGCAAACAAAATACCGTACCAAACTGCACTGACCCAAGCCGTACCAGCAAGGTGACCATGCGTACCTCTGAATATTGACAGGACACCCATGGGGTAATTATGAACTAGAACATTCCTAGCTCTCCACAGTTACCTCTTACCATCTGCAGGATTCTAGATGGCTGTCAGATGGTAAATAGTAGAGATGCCTTAAATCTAGAGACAAAAACTTAAAGTCTGTCTTAGAACAAAGACTGACTTTGTGGAATGAGACCAACTTTGAAGTTAATTAAAGATGTTTTCATGTTGAGGTTAAGAAACAAGCAGCAGGGTTTTCTATACACTGCAGACAGATAACTGAACCCCTCTCATGTCCAAGAGTCCTGAAGGTTTCAAACCCTTGTTCAAAGCAAAGGTTCCAGCTACGCCTTTATGATTCAGTGACATCCCTCTGCTACTCGATTCACTTTTATTGTTCACTAGTTTCCAGGGTTTGTTGTAAAACAGAGCAGCAGCAAGGTTCATGTTTCCCAAGCAGCTCGTTTGGTATAAATAGTGTGGAAGTCTGCATTCATGAAGCTCATCCAGGAACTGAAATTGGAGCAGAGCTGCAGGTTGACAGGTTTGGGATTCCCTTCAGCTAAAAGCAGCTGGTGTTATCTAACAGCAGAGCGAGTCTTCATCTGGCTGTGGACATCAATCAGTGGGTTACCGTTCAGGTTAAAACTAAAACATGTGTCAGAGACACTAAATAAAACTTGATTTTGAATGAATTCATTACTCTGGAATGGTATAAAACTATTTAACTGTAGGGAGTAAAAGCTGCAAAGCTGAGGAACTGGCCTTCTGCAGGATTATGTAACATTTGATGAGTTGATGGAAATCAGTGTGTAAAATTTCCAGTGCAGCCTTCTTTGACCTGGTCCAGCTCCTACAGTATCCAGCTGGTTGGCTTCCAGCCGGGTTTTACTCTTTGAGCGGGGGTGCAGTGAACTCCTACCTGTTCACGGTTCAGTATTTAAAGAGTCGCTGATTCTTGAATATTTTGGTGCAAATTATTTGCTGAAAATTCACCTATATAATGTAAAATGCAGCTCAGGAAGTTGAAAAACCAATACTCAATTGACACGCTATTGGCTGGCATTGACAAAGCAGCCAATCCTGGAGCTCAGTTCATCGACAGTAATTATCGGTACCCTGGAGAGCAGAGATCAGGAAGACTGGATTTTAGCTTCAGCTGCAGTTCTAAGATGGTTTCCACTGAACGTATCAATGCATGTTGGTGTATATTTGGTGTTTTGGTGTAAAAATCGTCACATTAGATATTTCAGGCATCTGATCAGGATCCATGTTAGACCTGCTTCTTTCCTAGCATGTAAAGCTCTTTGAACTGCCTTGTTGCTGAAACACATAAACTTGATTGATTGAACCTGATTGATGTCTTACTGGTTGAAGACCCAAGAACAAACCCAGGATGTGCTCGACCCAGTTTATTAAGTCCCTTTAGAGAAGGGTATCTTGTTTCTCTATTGGATCCTAATCTCAGATAGACAATGAATGGCTGATGGATGGATGGATTTCACACAAACAGAACCAAAGTAACACACAGACACAGAGTTAAATATTCAAGCCGCTGGTCCAGCCTCGTTTGGTTTTACACAGAAAATAACTGGTCCTGTTTGGTTTCTGTGTCCAGGATCCAGAAGTTCGGTGGTTTCCTGTCGTGGAACAGTGTTGGTCAGGCAAACGTTAACGGGCGGCTCGCCATGACGCGCAGCATCGGAGACTTCCACCTGAAATCCAGTGGCGTCATCGCGGAGCCGGAAACTCATCGTCTCTCTGTGAGTCCCGGATCAGCTTCATCTGATGACTTTCAAACTGTGGAGTCTTGAAATTCAGTTGGAGCATTTTTACCGAGCTTTGCTGTTGTTAGCTACATTATTCCACCGGACAATCAGCTTATATATTCCTGATCTGTTTCTGCAGGTCCAACATGCCAATGACTCCTTCCTGGCTTTGACCACAGACGGCATTAACTTCCTGTTGAGTGACCAGGAGATCTGTGATGTCATCAACCAGTGCCAAGACCCGACTGAAGCAGCAGAGATCATCTCTCAGCAGGTAAACAACTGAAAAAAAAAGATTTCAGATGAGAACGAGGCAAACTCAATGAACTGTAGAGAAAACAGGATGAGCCCTGAGATCAAGAAACGCCAAAAGTGAGAATAACTAAACTTCAACTTGTGAAAGAAAGATGATTAAATTAAACAACAAATCCTCAAGTGTGGTCTATTAGAAGCATTTCAGTGACTAATAAATGTGAATACTGCCTAAACAAGTGGATAAAATGCATTTCAGGCGCTGCAGTACGGCTCAGAGGACAACGCCACCATCGTCATCGTCCCGTTTGGAGCCTGGGGGAAACATAAAAGCTCCACCAAAACCTACAGCATGAGCAGGAACTTCGCTTCGAGCGGCAGATGGGCGTAGAAACATACATGAAACCCGACACAACTCACATCTTCATTTGACTCTAAGTTATTTATAACAGCATCATGAACACATCCAAACAAACCCAGCAGCAGCATCATGCCTGTTCCCCGCTGAGCAGTCGACACTGTAAATACTGTAAAATAATGAAGGTTGTACATATAAAGAGTCTTACTGCAGTGTTTGTCTTCGTCAACTTTGTGTCAGTGTTTTGCATTCAGAGAACATTTCAGTACGTTTCCTCTTTCCTCTTTCCTGTCATTCTGTTCATGTTTAATGAAACTCCAAAATGTCAGCATTTGATCAAATCAGAAGCTCAGTTTGGTTTTAAATTCATCAAAAAGAGGGAAAACATTTGGACTCCAGGAAAAACCATTCAAGAAACGTTGTTACCAACAAACCTTTTATATTCTGAAATATTTAACAACTTTAGAAGTTTGACTTGATGTATTGATGCTCATCTTGACTCCATTGGCCCTTTGGAGTAATAAAGCTCAACTAGTTAAACATAAATGTTGCTGTTTGTGTTCTTCAGTTGTATTAAACCAAGTTTGTGTGTAATCAGTCAGGCTCTCATTTGAGGTTTACAGTCAGAGGTTGAAGAACCAAAGAGTTTTAGTTGTTATTTTGTGCAATTCCTTGTCTTTCTTTAAATATGTAAAGAGTTGAGTCTCTAATGTTCTCTGTTGGAGACGACTGAACAAAACTGAGTAGCTAGTTTTCTCCTCCTTCACAATGTCTTTGGGACAATGCAATGACATTCCCAGAAAAGATGGCAGCCTGAAGGCACTGCATGTTTTCTAACGGATCCTGTGAACGTTTCTGCACTAATGGTCCCAACACAAAGTGGAAATGAGCTTTTAAACCCCGTAAACCACTCAAAGACCAAACTGGAAGAACAAACGTTAACGTGTGATGAGGATTCCTCTACCTGGTCAGGGTTGTAGACGAACAGGGAGACTCAGATGTGAAGGCGAAGCTTTGGAGAGTTAAGGTAAATCTGGAACTCATCACTACAGGCAAAGGTTTGTTTCTAATGCTTACTGGCCTTTATTAACAGTTATCTGGCAGGGAGAGAAAGTTCGGAAGTAACTTTGGAGAATCTTCTACCCTAAATCACCTCAGAGGTCACTATTGCTCTACTGTCCATTTGGTTTTCCCTGTTGAAGCCAAGATTTGAAGGACATCAGTCACGTTCAAGTCACTGCAAACCTTCATCAGCAGATTCCTTTGGAAGATGTTGGGAATGAACAGACCATATTCTGCGTAAGCCCCTACTAAGACCACCAGACCACCAGACCTGGCCTGGAAACCACAGGGGCAGCTGCTGAAGTTTGATCTGGGTCGTCTGAACGAATCGTTGGACAACTTGTTTTGATTTTTCAATGCTGTCACAGAAAATAGCTGTTTAAGTTTTTACCTTAAAATACATCCACAGATTTTCCTCCATTTATCTCAGTTGTAAATTAACCAATGAGAATCAGAAGTGAAGATTACAAAGTGATGACATCATTACCTGTGTTTTCAAAGTTTTTAAAGGCCTCTGCAGGATCATTTCAGCAAATCTTTAGCTAAAGCAAAGTTTTTGGCATTTAGCAAATTGAAATATTTGTGTTTGTCCTGCTCAACTTAAAACAGGAAAGTTTCACTTGAAGCTGAGGTTCCTTTCAGACATTAAGGTAGTTTTGGCAGTAGATGTTTGGTTCAGATTTAACTTTTGTCAAGAACTTTCTCCCAGTTGACTAACCGCCTCCTCCTTGGACATCCAATCATGTTTCAGGATTCTCCGTCCCAGCGAGGGGTTCGGATGTTGGTAGGTAAATTTAGATCCAGCTGAACTGGATTCACATGACCAGGAGGCGACGCTGGCAGGAGCAACAACACACACCCGCCTCACCATAACCGCCTCTGCGTGTGTGTTGAAGTTAAAATTTGTTCTTGTCTCTTATTATCTTTGAAAGTAATGTACATTTATCCATACATATATAAGTGTTCCTGTTACATGTATTTTATTACATTATTACATGTTTAGATCTGCTTTTGTATTAGCATTGCATGAAATGACCTTTGAGCTTGCAACCTGAAAGGGGAAAAGAAAAGTGGTTGGTGCCGACCTGTCCATCTCACGCAGAACGGAGTGTTCCGACCACACCGAGATACCGAGATACTGAGAGAAGAATTCTGATATTGAGAGAAGAATTCTGTCTAGTTCACACGACCTTCTTCTTATCTGTTCCAGCCGGTTTGTTCCCATCCCTTTAGTAGCTGGACAGTCATGTAACTAGGGCGTTCCTATCTTAATAAAAAGCGTTGAGAGCGGAGATGTTTTCAGAGTAGTTTGGGGCATGTAACTGAAACACATCTCCGAACTCCTCTCCTCGCGAGTCTGAAACTAATTCTCTTGTCTCTGTTGTCTCTTTGCAGTGTGTGTTAAAAATGTTTGGGGTTTGAACCCAACATTTACTTGGTCCTTCGAGCCGGAGTCCAAGATACCTGACGATTCCAGCAGGTGAGTGAGATCCAGACAAGACTGTGGCCACAGCATGAATACCCTTTCCGGGACTGGTCTCTTCCTCACGGGCTGGGATCGGACGGTTGACGGATTCCTGAGAGACTGCAGAGCTGGTGAGTTGGTTTCAGTTTAAAAAATTGTATGTGTGTGAAGAAAATAAAATAGTGAGGTTAACACAAGGGTTGTTAACGGAATAATAAAACCCTGACAATTCTAGACTCTATCAGGTAAAGAGACAGTTAAATTCCGCGGGAGGGCAGACTCCTCTGATAAATAAATCAGTTAAATTCTGTGTAGGACGGCGGAGTCCTCTGGTCTATAAACAATGAAATTAGGAATGCGCATAAAAACGGCTGCCTAAAAGTGTGAGTGTGTTTGAAGGAAGAAAAACCACTTGGTTTTGTTTTCCTTATACCAAAGCAGTGGGGAGGTTAACAGTGAGCTTTTGTGGATGTATGTAGACAAGAAAACTCCACCTTGAAGGTTGAAGTGAGTTTTACCACAAAAAGTTTGTTCATCACTGTCCCTCTGCGAGTAAATTCCAGTGTTAGAACACCCTATGTGTTAACAAACCACTGGAACCAACTTAAATAAAAATGGGAAAAACTCAGAGTAAGGCTAAACAAGAAGCCCTTGACGGGCTTATGTGCAAGGACGGGAAATTAATAGAAAAATACAACCCCAGCGCGCTGGTCCCCTTACCTTATTGGATAAAACAATATGGTTTTAACGGAAAATTGAGTACAACTAACATTCGAAACTTACAACAAAAAATGCTAGAAAAAAAAAAAAGGTCCGAGCAAAAAGAAAAAGGAGATGAAAAAAGTGTGATGTTTCATAGAAAAGAGGATGATGTGTGTGTGGTTTGCTGAAGGTTGCTGCAAGAGGCCGGTAACATAGGCGGGGCACAACAAGCTGAACAGGAGGAGGCAGCAGGAGGAGCAGCAGCTCCTCTGCAAAATGAGGCTCCACCCCAATACTTACTACGAGCAGAACAAACACCCTCTGCTCCCCCTGTTTTAAGCCCAGAGACAACACCACACACCCGCTCTAGGGGTGGAGTGGGGGATTGGTCACTTACTATGGGAAATTTACTCTCCCCTGAACGACCGAAAGTAAAAATCTACCCCCCCCCGAGCGATAGTGAAACACTCCTTGCACCCCTAATTGCATTACCAAACCCGTTAGCAGGACAACAGGGTGCTGGAGATGTCATTATGGTGTATAGAACTTGGACTCAGGATGATATAAGAAAGGCCACAGATGGAATACCACACCCTAAAGATGATGTGGAAACGTGTATAGAGCAGATGGAGAGTCTGAGAAGATCTTACCATCTAAATGGGTTTGAGGTACAACAAGTTTGGATGCAACTGATTGGGCCTGAGTGGCATTATGTAAAAGGAAATTATGTTCCCCTAACTGCTGGACCACAAGGGGGAGAACCTCCTGTACCAATTCCACCAGATTCACGAGATTTGGCTGCGGCAGTTACAGCATTGGTGGGACGGGTACGGGCCAGATATCAAAGAAGAGCAAACTACACAGAAATTGGAAGATGTAAACAAAAACCTGAAGAACCCTTTGATGAGTACAGGGTTAGATTAGAAAAACTATTTAAAGTTCACAGTGGATTGAATGATGACAATGATGGCAATGGAGCATATAGACAACAATTAAAAAATGCGCTGTATGCTGGTTCACTTCCAGATATCCAAGGATGGGTTAACCGCCACTACATAGGGATGAGTGGAGGAACTTTAAATGATTATGTAAACCATGCACTGCATGCAGAAAAGGTTATAAAAACAAAGAAAGGTTCCAAAAAAAGATGCTGCTGTCTTTTATCAAGATGAGGAAGGTGGTGATGCTACGGTGTATTATCAACAGTCTCATGGTCAAGGCCGTGGGGGTGGCAGAGGTAGAGGTAGAAGAAGACGTTTTGGTCCCCATCCTGGTGACAGAGCATGCTGGTCCTGTGGTAAAGAAGGCCACATCTCTAGAAACTGCAGAAACAATTCACAAAATCAACAGTCCGCATGACTAGATGAACCACATAAAAATTTAGGAAATTTTGAATTTGGAAGATTTGTTATTTTATGAAAAGGTCAGACCGGAAATAACTTTAATGGTTCAAGGGAAACCTATAAAATTTTTATGTGACTCTGGAGCTTGTAGAACCACTGTGAATGTATCACTTTCCTACGCTCGTTTAAGCTCCAATACAGTTACAGTAAGATTGGGCACTGAAAATCTAACAAAACTAAAAAAGTTTTTGGTTTGAATACCTAGTGAAAGCTTTGTTTTGACTAAAACTCGGAGAGGTGGAAGCCCCTTGTCAAACTGCGTTTTGACTAGAAAAGTCTTTCAGGATCTTTGTGTGTCTGCTGACCTCCACAAAATGCTGCCCTGTAAGTCAGAGTCTGCTGCTGGTCATGTGCTTATTTTGGTGAAGACCCGGTTACATTTCAGGGCTTTAAAGGGGAAGACATTTTACCTGTAGATTAGCACAGTGGAGCTTTAGGAACAGGATCAGGTTTTTTAAATTACCAGAAAGTATTGTCTTTCAGAGTTTCGCTAAGGGAGTTGCTAAATATTTTTCTTTAGTTCTTCTGTTTCTGTTTGTTTTTTCCTGTTAAAGGGAGTTTTTCCTCTCCATTGTCGCTCCGTGCATCTACTGGGTCATTAGTGATTGTTTACTGTCGCTAAATTTTTGTCCAGGAAATGGAAAGAAAGTTTAGATAAAAACTTTTTAACCAGTTTGAATAATGAACTGACAATTTCATAACTAGGATCAAATGAATGTCACTGACTCAATTTAAGATTTGAAAACTACATAATCAGACGGACCAAAATAGAAACTTAAGTGGGAATTTTGGTATTTTAAGGACAAATAAGGACAATAATTCACATAAGTAACAAAAAATAACAAAATCAGGCAAAGGAAAATATTTTCACATCAGTTTCTTTCAATAAAAAACTGATGAAACTTGAACAGAAACTGCAGGTGTGTGTCTGTGTGTAGTGATTCTTTGGTTAAAACGTGTTTCATTCAGTGGGTCGAAAATCCAGAAAATGTACTCAAGTAACAGTAGAAATACTTCACAATAAAACTAAAGTAAAAGTAAAAAGTACAGTAAATGTAACTGGTTACTATGTAACTCTGACAGTCACATAATAACTCAGATAAAATAATAAACTCTAGTACTTCTTCTGTGTACTTCTGTGACCGCAACATCCATATTAGTGGTCAGTTGTAATTTTTTTTAGTGTTAAAATGCAACAGCGCCTCCTGCGGCCACACGGTGGTAGCAGAAAATGGTGCGACACCGGGCTGTAATTCCATGTCTAAACCAGCAGGGGGAGCCAAAGCAGCGTCTGATCACAGTTACATCACAGCAACTTAAACTCTTATTAATACTATCATCATTTAAAGCAGGAAGTTCGTTTCTGCATCAGCTGGTTCTCTTTTTAAAGGTTTTTATTCAGCTGCATCCGGATGCGGAATCAATAGAGGAAAATGCTCCATATCATGAACATGTGTGTGTGTGTGTGTGTGTGTGTGTGTGTGTGTGCATGTTGGTTATATATGCTTGATGTAACAGGATGTGAGTATTTCTCTGACTTCCTTGGCTCCGGCAGCTGCGGGCTGCTGCAGTCCCGCCTCCTCTGCTGCCTTCCGGGTTGAAACAGATCAACACCGGCGTCCTGGCGCGTTACTCCGTCCGTCCAAAGCTGCATTTATGCTTCATTTTTATTCAAATATCAACACAAGTTTAGAAAACAGTTAGTTTGAGCGTGACTTAGATTTTGTTTTGGCGTGTTATTTTCACTTTGTGACACGACCGGGATGTGCGCCAGACTGCAGGGATGATGATCATCTTCCCTGGAAATTATTCAATTACCCAGAGGAAGAAGCAGCAGGCAGCGCGGCACGCAGAGGGCGGGGCTTCACCACAGACAACATGGTGAGACAGACAGACAGACAGACAGACAGACACTGAGCTGCTCCATCTGCAGACATTGATCTGCCAAATTAAAACAAAACAAAGATAGGTCATTTCTAAGTGATGCTAGTTTGAGGATTCTAGCACTTTGTGCACATTAGCCAGACATTTAGACCGAATAAATGGCTTAAATTGAAGCTGTTTGATAACATAAAATGGACTAAAAAGTCTCAGCAGTTCAGAGTAACAATAGAGAAAAAAATTATCAAACAAGAAATAAACATTATGGTTTGTCGAAAGTCATCATCAAGTAAATATGCATTAAATGTCCTTAAGCCTGTTGCAATAAATCAATTAATGGCCTGATGAATTAAACTCATTTGGATGATTTATTGTTTTTTCTTTTCTCTTTCTCTGGATGATAAAAGTTTTCGGTTTGGTGTTTTGCTCTGAGCTAGCTCTGTTTTTGAAGGACAGTTTTAATTACAGAGACTTTATGATTTATTTTATTTGTTGTTTCTGTTATTTTGTTTATTTATTTTTGAGATTTGAAATATCTTCCAGTTCCAGTGTTAAATAGTCTTTAGAATTTGAAGTTTATTGATTTTTGAACATGTGTTCTTGCATCATCATGTCTTTAGCGTCGTATTATTTAAAAATGTTCTCAAAACATCAATGTTTTCATTTATTGCAATCATTTCTGGGACTTTTACCCCCAACAGTATTTGTTATTATACAGACATAAATAGTCTGGATTTAAAGGAGCTCAGTGCTTTGGCAGTTCTCTGGACGTTTGGTCCAGGTTTGTGGTGCATAGAATCTGAATGCTGCTTCTCCTTGTTTGGTTCTGGTTCTGGTTCTGGATGCAGACCAGAACCAGAACCTGAGAGGCCAGGAAGGTTGCTATGACAACAGCAGATCTTTAAACCGTCCAGTGGTTTATAAACTGGAGGTGACAGAAGGCTGATTTTGTAACCGTCTTTATGTGGCTCTGAAGGTTTATCTCTGGTTTCTAATAACTGAAGCTGTGAAGTCATTTCTGAGGTTCTAGGAATCCACTTAACCATTTTACTCAAGCAGGAGCAGCGACACTCCAACATAAAGTTACTCAAGTAAATGTAACTAGTTACTACTCAGCTCTGTTGTTGTGTTTTAGTAAAATGCACTGTAGGATCATGTTTCACATTATGCAAAAAAAACCAAAAACACAAAGAAAAAATATTTAAAAAAACAGGTGAAAATGACATTAATTTGTTTGTTTAGATCTTTAAAAGCAAACAAAATTCCTCATTGATTCTTTAAAAATGTTCCTGGTGTAAAATTTAAAAACAAACTCGGGCATAAAGGTCTGAACTCGAACCCAGTGTTCTTCTTTATGGCACTTTCTTGGTATTTTATAACTGTAAGTAAGGGTCATCCTCAGTTTTTCCTTTCCCTGCTTATCACGCCTCAGTCATAAAACTAGACCTACAAACTTCCTCGTTTGCGCAGCCTGAAGCTCAGACGAGCGGCCGGTTCTGTGACAAACACATCGATCCGTCCGGTCCCTGCTGGTCAGCGTCCGCCGCTCTGTTTGCTCTGGGACTTTTCAGCAGGTAAATCATCAGTGCTCACTTCTAAATACTGATCATTTTTATTCAAGTCGGCGTCAGTTTAATTCAGTTTAGCTCATTTGTTGCGTTAAAAAGGAAAGTTTGCGCTGCTGGAAAGAGGAATGAACAAAATTAGCTGCTTTTGAGTTTTGCAGATTTACAGTTTTTTAGACCAAAACAGCAGAACTTCAGGAAATTTGTCAGAAAGCTGCAAACTGGGTTCTGGTGATGCAAATAAGACGATGTTTGCTCATGATAAGGAGAAATTTGGATGGTATTTAAAGTTCAGCTTTGTTTCTGTGTCAATGCTTAAAGTTACACAACCGAGTTTCTGGAAAAGAGTTTTTATGCAAATAAATATAAACAGATCATTTAAAAAAACTGGCAAAGGTAGAAAGACTGACCTGTCATTAAAACAGAGTCGGTAGCAACTAGTTGCTTTGACTTGAGTAACTTTTTGGAAAGGATTATGAAGTATTTTTACTCTTGAGTAACATCTCTGGATTCCCGTCCCACCGAATGAAGAGCAAACATGTTTGAACCAAAATTCATTCGCAGTTAAAAGTTTCATAAGTTTTAAATTGATTTGGAAATTTTCTTTTGCCTGATTTCATTTTTTTGTAATTGTTATTTATACAATTAGTTTTTTGTTTTTGTCCTTAAAATACCAATATTTCATTTAACTTTATGTTTTGGTCCTTTTGATGATTTTTAAATAAAATTAAATGATTGATTAGTTGATCAGTTATTCAGTACTTTAGTAAACTTTTTGCCAAATACTTTTTTATTTTTACTTGAGTAATTTCTTTCTTTTTAATTTTGAGTATAAATCAGTTGAAGTGGGTCTTTTACTTTAATGCGATTCTTCGGTTCTTTGCCCACATCTGCTTTACAATAAACCAAAATGATTAGATAATCTCCATATTTCAACTATATTCTTTGAGAATTTATCAATTAATTCTCCCTACAGTTTATTTTTTCACTGAATTAACAGTAAGATGAGTTTCACGTTTAGATAGAACGGTGTTGTTGTCTTTGCAGCAGTTTTTATTTTTTTATGGGGTTATGTTGGATCAGCAAATAGTTTTTTGTTTCCATTCTTCTACAATTGTTGAGAAAAACTCTGACCATTTCTGTTTGTGTTTGAACCTAAAATAATTACCAAAAATACCACAGAAATAGAAGTTCAAGACTTTTTTCATCATCCTGCTGAAAATAAGCCACCGCAGTTCAAAATGAAGATATGTTGATGGATAAATGCAAAGATCTGTAATCTGTTTTATCTTGTGCTTCCATAAATTGAAAACTTAAAGTACCACATTATTAGTAATTTTGGTAAATGCAGCTATGGATCAGAAAACTAATCTGGGTGCATTAAGGTGTTAGTGGAGGTGAAAACAAACCTGGTAAAACACTGAGACTTTATTAAACCCAGTAAAGTTTTATCTGACATTATTTCTGACAGAAAAAAGTTTTTGCAATCAAATGAGATTTAAATAGCATCAGATGTGGCAAAACAAAGCTGTTAGCTTTACCTTCTAGGTTATAGCTAACATATCTACTAGAGCAAAGCTGTATTCAAATTAACATTTTGTAAAAGCATAGTGTAAAATCAAAACAAAGTTTGTAAAGTTCTAACAAACTTTACAAACAAATCTGTTGTGGTTAGCTTGTAAAATTAGCTGTTATGTCGTATATCTGACACCACAAAGCTGTAACTGTTGAAGCTCATATTTATGGCTAACAGATAAGATAACATTGTGATAAAGTTCTAGCTTACACTGCATGTGACTGAATCAAACTGTTAGCATTAGCTGTCATAGTTCTAGCTCCCTGTTAGCTTGTGAAGTTCTGGCTAATGCTGAGCCGCTTCCATTAGCTTACTCTGGCTAACATTTTGACATGGCTGTTTCCATTAGTTTGGAATAACACTGAGTCTGAGCGTTTTTGTTATTTTGCTAAGTTTTGGTTAACATTCTATGTCACAAGGACTACGCTGTTACTGTTAGCTTGCACCGTTTTGGCTAACGCATCTCATAAAGTAAAGATGCTGTTAGCTAGTGACGTTGTGGCTAACAGCAGTTAGCAAGTGACATGATTTTCAACATTTGAAAACCTAGTTTTGCAACCGATGCTTTCACCAACATTACATGTTGTTCTAAGTTAATGTTTCTCCAAGTTTTTAGTTGGTTTCTGAGTTTCACTGCAGTCGATTCTCTGGAGTTTATGGGTTTTGCAGAGTTTTATTCTTTCATTGATTCACATGGATGTAAAAATATTTACTCCCAATGTATTTTTCAGGATTCTGAGTACAGGAGGTGTAGCATGTCTAATGACCGGGACGCCATGGAGCTCGGGCGAAACGGAGCCTCCACGCTCCAGGTAACCTCCGATCTTCATGACAGCAATATTCCTTTTCACTGAGAAGAGACAGGGTTTTTGGTGAAGTAATGGTTTTTCAGTCTGCAGGTGCAAACAAACAAGGTGCCACCGTTAGTTTCCACAATATTCACTATAAAGTGAAGCAGGGAGGAGGCTGTTTCTGCCGGAAGAAGACCACAACCAAAGACATCCTCATTGACCTGAAGTGAGTATGGCTGCTATTTTGTCTTAAATAGAAACACATCCTCAGGTTTAAAAGTAGGAAATCTGAAATGAGAGGTTGTGTTTATGATATTTTTCTAATTTCAAATAGTTTTGTGAGATCTGAGCTCTATCTTTACTCACTATGCAAATTCCTGAACACAACAACATTGCAGCCACAGGTGAAGTATGCAAACTGTCTAAGCAAAACAAACCTCCCTGAACCTGTTGGTCTACGTGCCACCAGGAGCCCGACTGGGAGGCAAACGTGACATGATGAGACCTGCTCTTTGGTTCCAGATCAAATACCACATGTTGGGCGGCAAAGGAAGGAAGCTCTGCTTTGTGGAGCGACTCCGGTTTCAGCTGCCTCTGCAGCCGTCCTGAACCCTGTTATAGCACAATACCTTCCAGCTTAAACCAACAAACAGACACAGTGGCAGGATGCTGAGCTATTTAAATAACCTGACACAATGAGAAAGTCCAGGGTGTTAAAGTCACAGAATCAAGGTGGCTTTAGTGATTTCACTGTTGTGTAACAAGGGCAATTATTATGGAAATTAGCATTATAGCATCAAAGTGACCAAATCAGCTCATCGCATGATATTCAGGAAAATAATTATCTGAGAGGTTGCATTCTTAGATGCATTCATACTTGATGAGATTTGGTATTAAATACCAATATAAGTGCACACACATAACAAACACAGACAACTTCTCTCCAAAAACTAAGAATTTATTAATAAGTTCATCAACTTTCAGTTATTGATCTGTAATGAAGATTCCTGCTGCTTCAGTTATTCAGTCCAACAGAATCGATGTAAGTTGAGTTTTTTGAATCGGTATGAAAGTGAAACTGTGGATCTTCCTGGCATCATTAATGTCCTATAATCGATTCCTACTGATGTCAAAATATGGGGACATTTAACTAAGATCTCACTGAATTTAGCCCAACAGACACAAAGTTAGTTTTTTTATTTAATTAGAATAAAACTGCGGATCATTTGATATCATGTAACTAATGACTACAGAAGTCATGATTAACCAATCACTGCTCAGCCACAATAAACCTCAAACGGATCATGAAGTAGAGGATCCTGAGTTATTTGGTCTCTGCAGCATCTGGATACTTTTTCATGTTGCTGTTATTAGAAACAATCCTTCATTGTGTGGATTTTATGCATTAGGTCAAAGGTCAGGGTGTGTGTTTCTATGCATACAGGATTCAGAATACAACGACTGGTATCCTCATTATACTCCTGTTGGTGTAATCATTGACAGAGTTCAAGGAGGGGTCAAACTTTATTTAAACGTGATTGTGAAGCGTAGATCCTGTCCCAGCAGATTTTACTCCACTAACTTTCACCACTGCTGCCTGTACGAAGCCTTTACTGCTGCCTGTATGAAGCCTTTACTGCTGCCTGTACGAAGCCTTTACTGATGGCTTTTGTTCCCAGCGCCTCCCTGGGTCTAAAACCTGACGGAGAAGAAAGACGAGTGAGGGATTTTTAACTGGTGACCAGCAGCACAACTTGCAGCATCATGTTGTGAAAGCCTCTCTGAATGATTGACTTGGCATTTTTGTGTTGACATAAAGTGCTGAGTCAGCATTTCTGACACACATTCCTAGTTTTGCTGATAGAAAAACTGAAGCAGTTTTAGTTCCTTGTTGCATGCAGTCACACAGGTCACGCCCTGCAGGATGCAGAACTGAAACCGGAGCCTCACTGTCGACAAAATATTAGAAAATGTCCTGAAAAAAAAACACGTTGCAGGCAATTTAGAAAAAAGAATTGAATCATTCATCTGTCTTATTTTTCTCATTTTTTCTGTAAATTCAGATCTATTTAAATTATTCTTCCACTATATATTACTTTACATGTCCTAATTTATTTTTAACCATCTTAAATATACAATCAGAAAGAAGTTGGTTTTTGGAGGTTGTATTTTCCAAGCTGATTTCCTCCAGCTGATTTCTTGTTTTATTAATCTGAGGAGTAGCTTCATGGCTTCCCCCATAAATGTTTATATTTTAACACAGAGATCTAAAAGTTTAACATATATTTATTAAGATGAGATTTCTATTAAGTTAGAATCCAACAGTTTCAGTGTAGATAAATTAAAATATGTTAAATTATTTCAAATGTAAGATCTGATAATAACAATGTTTTTAGTCTTATTTCTGGATTGCCATAGCAACAGTCTGATGCCATGTTTTTAATGTTTAATGTTCGGTTTGCTCACAAATAAAGTTCAACAAATATTAATTAGTTATCAGTGATAATCTGTATTGAAGGTATTGATGGTGATTTTAACTCTAGTTCACCTCTCACCTACAGCGTCCTGATAATCTGATAATCTTCCAGGATTAAGTGTTTATCTTTATTGAGATCAGAACGATTCTCCAAAGGATTTAAGGATTTTCTGTCTGATAACTCTCCGGTTATGAAAACCACCCAGGGATCCTATTACGATTTCAATCTTATGAAAACTTTGGTCAAAGAGCGTCTTGTTGTCATGTAAGGTTCTGGCGGTTCTGAGCCGTTCCGCCGCCGCCTGCTGAGTTTTATTGTTTAGTTGGTCTAATGATTGACAGAGTTAAAGGCCGGGTCGCTCTGTGTTTCACGTGAGGCTGAGCTCTCATGCAAACTCGAGTTTTCATCTGTTTACTGCTGTCTGGTGGTACACATTTTCTAAACTAATCATTACTGAATAACGCAGATTTTCCACCTTATTTTATGATTTAATCGTCCTCATTTTTCTCATTTTAAACGCTGTAAATTCATTTTATGTTTAAACTCAGCTGTATAAATGTTATAAAATGTTTTCTTTGGTCAAAGGGCAGAGAGTTTTTGTAGGACTATGAGGTAACGTGACCAAAGAAGTAACAATAAAACCTTCCTCTTTATGTATTTACCTTCCATGACGACAGTTTTCATCGTCGTGCCTTTCAGATTTGCAAAGTTTGGCGACTCTAAAGCAGAGAGGAGCATTTATTTGTACTTTCCACATAGTTTCACCATGAAGAAAATAATTTAACTGCTTTTAGTTGTAATACATGTCTTGTTGAGCTGACAAAACTTGACTAAAATCAATAAATTATCCATGTTTTTATCCAATTATTATGCAAATCTTGAGCAAATGTTTAAAATTACGTAAAAATGGAAAACAAATTTGAATTTGGAGCAAATAAATTTGTAATTTTGTCAGATGTTGACGTCACAAATGGCTGTAAGAAACAGGAAGTAGAGGTAGAAAACCAGCATGGCGCCCACGCCTCTGAGTTTCATGCCTCTGGTACGGCACAGGCCCATCTGTGTTGCTACATCAGGACTGGAAATGGAAACTTGTCTCCATTTCCCCTTTAGTGGCTTAACTCTTTCTCAGAAAACCACCTTTGGTGAAAATAAAACAATTTTTTGCAAATTTGAAGAGGGTATTTTTAATGCAATACTTCAAAATGCGCCTAAAACCAGTTGATGCGAACTGCAGACTAAACGTGTCTTTACCCTCAGCGTGCATGAGGATGAACACATGAACACATGAACGTTGGATGGAAACATTGCTGTTCTGTTTAATGAAAAACATCCAGGTTTTGCTTTTCAAGGCTCCATTTTTACAGCTTTTTGATCCTCCTGTTTTTAACACTGTAAAACATTTTAATTGTTTGAATCGTGGTCTAATTAAAGCGACTGTGGAGTGCGTTGTTAGAGGCTCTGTAATCAGCAGCTGGGTTCTGTTTTATGACCGGCTCCTTTCATGTCTTGTCCTCCTCAGCGGGCTCATGAAGCCGGGCCTGAACGCCATCATGGGAGCAACAGGAAGCGGGAAGTCATCGTAAGGCTTCTGCATCTGTTTCTTATAAAACCTTTACCTTGCCTGCATGTTTTTTACTTAAACTAAGATAAAATTTGTCGTCTTTTTAGCTTACTAACAAAGACCAGAATTATTTCTCTAAATAATCAAATTTTTTGTGTTTATTGTTGGGAATAATGTCATGTTGGTAAAAACAAAACCACTTTCTGGACCGATTTTTAATCTTGGTGCTCATTAACTACATGAGAAGGAAAATGGCTGCCAAATTTTCCACATGCTCCTTCCTGTTTCCTGAACACCAGATGGAAATAAAAACATCTCATCCATGAACCGGTTCACATGTTTTGTATTCTTGCACATCCTTAGGCTGCATTCACACCAGCCCTGTTTAATCCGCTTTAATCCAACTCAGTCTGTTTGTCTAAAATGTTTGGTTCGTTTGGGGAGGCGTGAATCCAACTCTACAAACCTCAGCATCTGTTCGGTAGAAGTGATTTGAATGCATATGTGAACGGCGAGCGGATCGGACACCACTCCAAAGGCAGAAAGCAGACTGCAGTGCAAGGCATTATGGGTAAATACAACCAAAACAAACGTGAGAGTCCAGTGCCTGAGGGTCTTTTACCAAAGAGAAATCTGACACTACACGATTTGTTTGTTTTGTAAAGAAGGAAGTTGCACTCAGTGTCTTCAGAGGTTTTTGTGTTGTTTCCTTCTGTGGTTCTTGGTGCAGCGCCCCCACAGGTGAGGAGGGGAACAGGCTTTTCAAAGGGTTCGGTTGGTTTGACACAACGCAGTGTGAAAGCAGCAGCTGCAAATGAAACAAATGTTTTATTAAGGACCAAAATTGCAACATTTGTTACATGTGGTTCAGCTGCCGTGGTTCCCTTTCACACTGCACTGCCAAACCAACCAAACCCTTTAAAATACCTGTTCCCCTCCTCGCCTGTCGGGGCGCTGCAGCAAGAACCACAGAAGCAAAGAATACAAAAACCTCTGAAGAAAACCCTGAAGGAAACTTCCATCTAAACAAAAATGGAGCAGCATCAGATTTTAGTAGCTGTAGGATTTTTCTTATGTCTTTGGTAAAAAAAAAACAATCACAAACCATTTCTCCTGCTAGCATTAGGCTAACGCGTTTGTTTTGTTTGTAATTACCCAGAATGCCCCACCCTTTTGGGCCCCATGCCCACCAGACGGACCGATGGAACAGTCTGTGATTCGTTAGGTGTTTATATGCATTTGATCTGCAGCAGAGATCATTTCACCCGAACACAGACCAAGGTTTGTAGCTGGACCAGAATTTGTTCGTCTGAACATTCACACCTCCCCAAATGAACTAGAGTTTAATTAAAGTGGACTAAACAGCGCTGGTGGGTCAAAACCCAGCCATATTTACTGCTGCTGCTTTTTCTTCAGGTTCCTGGATGTTTTGGCAGCCAGAAAAGACCCTTCAGGTCTCTCAGGAGAAGTCCTGATCGACGGCGCTCCGCAGCCTCCCAACTTCAAATGTCTGTCTGGATATGTGGTGCAGGTAGGTGAAAGCAGCCAGGAAGCCAGACCCACAGAAGCCAACTTGAAATGTTTTTCCATTCAGGAATGTTCCCTGGAAGGGAAGGAAGAGACCGCCTGCAACAATACGACCGGCTTCTTTGGCCAAATCTAATTAAATAAACTGTTTTGAAACTCAAAGTCGCAACAGAGGAAGTTTGACTCAAGGACAGAAATAAAGGTTAATCCAGCTGCAGCTGAAGTTTGAGTTTTTCTTAGCGGCCGCTTCCTGCCTGCAGGACGACGTAGTGATGGGAACCCTGACGGTCAGAGAGAACTTCACCTTCTCAGCAGCGCTGCGTCTGCCGTCCTCCATCAGCCAGAAGGAGAAGGAGCAGAAGGTGGAGAAACTGATCCAGGAGCTGGGACTGGGACGAGTAGCTAACGCCAAGGTGAGCTGGAGAACGACAGAGAATGACTCCATGGCTTTTTGATACACCTAATCTACTGGTGATCTGTCAGAGCTGTTGGTCATCTTATTTTTATTTAACTGAACAGAAACACACCAAATTCCACAGCACGTCTACATGTTAATTTGTCAAAGTCAAGCTAGCATAGCTGACTTACTTCTGTCTCCCTCACTATTTTTTAAACTCTTTTCCTGACCTTGCTATCTAGTTGTCGCAGTGTTGACAATTAGAGGCAAAGCACTGTGTCCATTTTTCTTTTATATGCCATACGTACGTTTGAGATTTAGTGTTGTGTAATTTGACAGCCAAAACCAAAGCTAGTCATGATTGGCGATGATGATTAGCTTTTTGTGCATGTTGCGCATGCAATGTCATGTTTCAATGTGTATATAAAAAGTTAAAGTATTCATGAAAAAGTGACACAAAATGATAAGGAAATCTGACATTTCTTTTGTTGATTGTGGTCAAATCAAGCCCAATGTTTCCCTGCTGCGTTCCAGGTGGGAACTCAGCTGATTCGCGGGATCTCCGGCGGGGAGAGGAAGAGGACGAACATCGGCATGGAGCTGATCATCGACCCGCCCGTCCTCTTCCTGGATGAACCCACCACGGGTCTGGACGCCAGCACCGCCAACTCTGTGCTGCTGCTGCTCAAGAGGTCAACAACACATTCAGTTAGCTAGCTTTAGTCCCAGTCAGACCACGTTGGGTTTTATTGTTGATTTGTTTATTATGATCCCATTCAGCTGCAGTCTTACTGGGATCCAACACAATTATTTTTACATAAAAGATACAATCTATCTCACTCTTTGGTTGCCTAGCAACAACCTGGTGGGGGAAAAAAGCAGTTTTAGTTCCCGCCCCTAAAGTCGGTTGCTATTGAGAGGATAATGATTAACACCTGTAGCTCGTTGTCTCCTCTCTCGTTCCCCGGGTCGAGGGTTCCTCCGTGCGTAAGGGCAGTTCACAACATTCACTGTTCTACCTCAAACATATCCAGAGTTTATTCAGATAATCAAATCCATCAAATCACACCAATAACATACCAGAATCATCAGAAACTCAAAACCACAAGACAGACATCAATCACCTGAAAGAAACAGAAAAATGGACAAACACAGAGACCAATACGGAGACTCAGTGCGTCTCCGCAGAGCGCCGGCGCCGCTGCACCCCAACGATCTGATTAATTCTTTCAGGTCTGAAACTTTTTAAAGGAAGGTGTGTCTCTTCTCTAATGTATGCAGTCTGGGAGGGTCCCTCCTTCCCTGACTACAAGGAGTTTTAAATTTCAAAGGGAAGATGCTCTAAACTGTCGTTGCTGGGCCTGGTGGGGTCATGAGAAAAAGCAGCATTCCACACCTCTGTGTGAGATCCTAGAATCTCTCCAGGTGTCCTCTCCCACAAACACATAACAAAAGGCCCCAACCCTGATATGGGTTCAGGAAACAGTTATCTCTCTGCAGACCCCCTCCTGCTGTCCCACCAAGTGGCCCATCAAGTAAAACAGACCTTTGCTGCAAACTTAAAGTGACACAGAGCTGCTGGAGGAAGATAATTCAGAACTCTTTCCCGGCTGTTAAATTACACCACTGCTTTTAGTATTAGCACATTTATCTTCCAAAACTCTTTTATCATATTCCTGAACAGTTTTAATACTACAACATTAATCTCCTATTATTTTGATTATAAAGCATTAACACACCCAAGTTAGTATGACTTAGACACTAATTAGTACTATTAATATAAAACTACAGATTAGACTCATTTTATCAAGTCATGCACATTATGTCTAAGAAAAATGTTCTGCTGATCAGACTGTTGATGGAGCCAAATCTAACTAAATGTTAACTTAAATTTGAGGCCTATTCAAGATAATATTGATCTGTCTGATATTTAAACATGTGCTTAAAGTTAAAACTAGCAGAATTGAATTATCATTTCCAACATTGCATAGCGACAGCCTGTTGGGTAACTGGCGCAGCAGTTTCAAGTTTCCCCACTTTGCCTCATAACTGCTTAAAAAAAACAAACATCCGTGTGAAGTGAAAACTGTGGATGTTCAGCAGTATTTCAGAAAATCTAATCATTAATTATCAATATTTATTAATATAGAACCACTTTCTAGAGATTTGAAGGAGGTTCTTGATTAGAAAGGACATCCAGAATAAAAATCCCAAAGAAAAAAACCTTAAATGATTTGTAGCTGGAGCTTAATTTAATTTGTAAATGTTTTTGTAGGATGGCGAAGCACGGTCGCACCATCATCCTGTCCATCCATCAACCGCGGTACAGCATCTACCGCCTGTTCGACAGCCTCACGCTGCTCGTCAACGGAAATCAGGTCAACATAACCAAAATATCTCATCATCTGCTGACCAACCAGGAGCCTAAATGTGAAAAAAATAAGCAAATAACTTTGTTTAATGGTGAAATTGAAACCTCCAGGTTTACCACGGCCCGGCACAGAAAGCGCTGGAGTATTTCTCTGACATCGGTAAGAAAGTGCATCAAATGTCCAACTTGTTTTGATTCAGCTGGGAAGTTTTTAGCTCAGTTTGGGTTTTTTCCTTCCAGGATATCACTGTGAGGCTCATAACAACCCTGCTGACTTCTTCCTGGACGTCATCAACGGCGACTCGACCGCGGTCACCCTTAGCAACCTGGAGGGAGACGGTAGGTGCTTCGGCTTATATCCAATAAATAACTATGGATATTGTTCTCTACTTTTATTGAAAAAAACACGATTATTATGGTTAACTCACTAATTTATGGTGTCAGATATATTTGGAGTATATTAAGGAGGGATGATTGGTCCTGGTCTTTGACATCTAAACAACCACAGTGGTGTGTGATTGGGACTTATCAGAATCCCTTTCTGGGACGTCCCAGGAGATGGACATGAGTCCTCAACAGAGATTAAGGACTTAATGAATATTCTATAGTCCAAAGCCTTGTTTCCACTGAGTGGTAAGGCCGTTTGGTGCTATTTGGGCTGTCTCCATTGTGAAAGTGGGCCATAAAACCGACCCGTCCCAGACCATTCCTGGGCCCCTGTAGTTGTAGTTTCATGGGACAATGGTTCGGTATGGTTAGGGTGGAGCTACTGGTACTAGGGGGACAGAAAAACTTGACTACTTGAGACAAAACAAGACATAGTCGTCGTCACGTCTGTTGTTGCACTAATATGACGCCATGTTAAATGTTTGGGCTTGATCTGCCCACATTTAATCCACCCAACTGGTGGTTGAAACACTGGAGACACAGGACCATAAAATAGCGTGCTAAACCGCACCGACCCAATGGAAACAAGACAATAGATCTGGAATGAACAGGGTTGGTGTAAACAGGCAATGCAGAGCATCTTATGCCAAGCACTTTCTTCTCAGTGCAGAAAAATCCCTGATCATGAGGGAAAACGGCGGCCAGCTGCTGATCTCAGTTTGAGGTAACTGGAATAAATGTTGATTTTCTTGTTACAGACTCTCAACAAGATGCAGAATCAAAGTCCACGTCCAGAAAAGGAATCGAGGACAAACTGGTGGAGGAGTACAGAAACTGTACATACTACAAACAGACAAAAGACGAGCTGGGTGGGTTCAAGAGAAATGAGATTTACCCCAAAAACCCTTTGGAGGGACAACGGCCCGACAAAGAAAGACTGTCGATTAGCTGACATCATTACTAGTGATTTTCCAGATGGTCTTGATGAGTAGAAGCATTGACAGAGGACTCTTTCTTCAGAAATGTTAGTTTTCACCTAATTTTCTCACCTTGTATCTTCTAGAAAGGATTCTTCAGGGAAAGCCAACAACCAAGAGTTCTCGGTTCCGGACCATCACCTACAACACCAGCTTCCTGACCCAGTTCAGATGGGTTCTCAAGAGAACATTCCGCAACCTGGCGCTGAACCCACAGACCTCCATCGCCCAGGTAAAACACCACAGATCAACCTGTTCTCCGAACCAGCTTCCTGTAAACTAAACAAGGTTCTGGAGGGCAGAGCAACTTCTGTACAGTTCTGTAGCAGCATCTGCTGGACAAAAGGGGTACTGCACTTGAAGTTGTATGGCGTTTCAGGTGGCGGTGACGCTCTTCCTCGCTCTGGTTGTCGGAGCGCTTTTCTTCGACGTCCAGCTGGATGACAGCGGGATCCAGAACAGGTATTTTACTCTTATAATCCAGAGCCGGTTTGTGGTTTTGATGTTATTCTGTTTGCTGATTTGGTCTCGTCTGTGTGTGGTTTGTTTTCAGGACCGGCGCTCTCTTCTTCATCGTGGTGAATCAGTGCTTCAGCTCGCTGTCGGCCGCTGAACTCTTCATCATAGAGAGGAAACTCTTCATGTGGGTCTGACTCTCAAAATCACACATTTAGATACTGGAGGACATTTAGATGGAGAGCTGAGTAGTAGAAATGATCATTTACCTTCACAGAGGAGGCTAACTGTTGAAAGCTACTGTGTTTTTCTCTCTGCAGCCATGAATACATCAGCGGTTACTACAGACTCTCTGTCTACTTCCTGTCTAAGATCCTGTCTGACATCATCACTCTGAGGACCATCCCCGCCATCGTCTTCACCTGCGTCGCCTACTACATGGTTGGTAGGTGAAATGCTGTGATTTGAAGAGAAATTATTGGTTTTTTATTATAATCATGAAGTCGTAGGCTGTAGAATTTAAAGAATAAAGGATTACGTTGGGACTAAACCTTGTGGCGTCTTCATGGGAAATGAAAAACTGGAACTGATCACATCTAAAGTGTTTAAGGATGAATGACTGTCTGTGCTGCTGCTTTGCTCATCCATGTATATCTAAATGCAGAGGAAAAAAAGAGTTAATGTCATATTTTCACCATGTTATCAATTCATTTGGATTGATGCTGTATTAACGGTTTGATTAGTTAATCTTATACTTGCTAACTCTAAATTGCTAAGTAAATATTGAGTTTGTAAGCTAAATATTTGCTGGTAACTATATTTAACTTGCCCACTAAATATTAATTACAAGCAGAATTTAGCTTGGTAAATATTTAGTTCGGATGCTAAAAATATTTTGCTTGCTAACTAAATATTTAGTTACAAACAAAACATCCAGCTTGTAAAGTAGTTAGCCAACTATTTAGCTCCTAACTGAATGTTTAGTTAAGCTAAGTTTCTCTTGCTACTAAGTTAGCATGCTTGGTAGCTAAATATAGCTAACTGTATTTAACTTTAAATATTTAATTAGCAGGTTAAATATTTAGCATTTTAATATTAGGTCATGACAAGCTAAGTCTAGCTTGATATTTAGTTTGCAATCTGAATATAGTTAACTATAACTAAATATTTAGTTAGTAAGCTACATTTAGCTTTCATTTAGCCCACTAACCACATATAGTTAACTGTGTTTAACTATATCTAAATACTTAGTTATAGTTGGCAACCAAATGTGTATATTTAGCTATCAGGTTAAATATTCAGCCATTTTTTGCCAGATGTATTTGCAGATGTTTTTGGATCATTTTGTAATGCGGTCGTGTGTTTCAGGCTTCAAGCCGACAGCGGGGGCTTTCTTCACCTTCATGTTCAGCGTGGCTCTGGTGTCCTACACCGCCACCTCCATGGCCATGGCCATCTCAGCCGACCAGACGGTGGTCGCCATCGCCAACATCTTCATGACCATCACCTGCGTCTTCATGATGGTAACTGAACTCACCAAAACACACTCAGTGCTTTGCAGAGGAAACATTTTAAATGGTTGCTCAGTTTTGCTGCTAATAAAGTATTAAAATGTTTTAAGGAAAACTCAACTCTTCTCACATTTATTGTTTCTTTGATTGAGCAAATAAACAGAAGGTTCATCTGTATTTTAATTATATTATAAACTAGAAAATTCCTGCAGAAATTTAAATGGGGCCTGCCAAAGTGTGCCCGTCGGTTTGGACCCAGCGTTCTGATGCTAAAAGTTAGCATCAATGCTAAGCTTAGCTACAGTATAGTCAATAGCATGTGCAGAAGCAAAAGCATGTTGACTAACATGGACTTGTGCAAATCTGTATGTTGAAATTGGTGTATAAGTTAAAATGCTAATGTTAGCATAAATGCTGTCACTGTCATGTGGGGTATCAGTAGCATGATGTGTCTATTTGACTTACTCCAGTCAGTATACTAAACATGCCTAATAAGCAAGAAAAACAGGGGAAAGCTTTCCCCTGTTTTTAATGCTAATGCTAATGCACTGTCTTGCTGCGCAAGACAGTGCACTAACCTGAGATCAAACGATAGTAAGGGCTAATATTATTTGCACCGCCTTTGGCGGTGCACTGATCTTAGGGCAACAGATAATAAAGGATAATATTATGTGCACCGCCTGCGGCGGTGCATTAATCTCAGAGGGATATTTAGGCTTTTATTTTGAAATGTCCAATGACCTTTATTTTAAATAACCAAACTAATCCCATCTGTAACAGTGATTTTGTTAATCCATCTATATAATGCAAACATCAGCAAGTAGTTCTAAATGCGAGCCCGCCATGTTTCTGTAGTAACAGAAAGTTCCGCCATGTTTTAGTTCAAACCTTCATTCATTGTAGTTCTAAAGAGCAGCTCAACTGTTATGTGAGTCAGAGTCAGACAGAGGGAGAGACAGAAATCTAAGTGCTTGAAGCAGTTAGTTTTGTTATAAATGGTGACACTAATCCTATGAGTAGCTGTGGTTCAGCCGTCATTTTAGTTCTTAACTTCCAGCTCATCTCTCCTCTGTAGTAAAAGAGTTCTGCCATTAATGTAGGTCTAACATTCTGCTCAGCCTTCTTCTTTAGTCAGTAACAGTTCCGCCATGTTGTAGTTCTAAATGACAGCTCAATCCTCTGTATTAACTGAAAGTTCCACCATGTTGTAGTTCTAACCTGTTTAAAGCAGTTAGTTTTTCTAACTGCTTCACACTAACCTGAGAGAAAAAGATAATAAAGGCCCGAGAGGAATATTCAAGCTTTTATTTTAATAACATTTTGTTATAAATGGCTACACTAATCTTATGAGTAACTCTGGTTGGTTAAAACACTTATATGGTGCCCAAAACATTCTAGTTGTAACATTGTGATCAGCTGACATTCTGCTCAGAACTAAAGTGATGACGTTTCTGAAGTTCAAACCAGCTGCTCTCCCTGCCTCTGTGTTCCGTTGCTATGGTGATTAATCTTCTGCCAACTGACGTGTGAGAGAGAGAAAAGCTGGAGAAAATTCTATGTACCTGAGCTTTGACGAAAAAAACAGCACGATCAGCTGCTTGCCATTCAGGATCCGTGATGTCGATCCGAAAACCGTATGAAGCGTATCAGAGATCGATTTCTGTTCTCCGATACTACCGCGATTCATATCTGTTGCACAAACACAGAAATTACAGCGACGAGAGAAAAATGGCTGCGCTGACCTCTGAAACTTTTCAGAAAAGTCTCAAAATGAATGGCTCAGAGCCTGAGTAAACCTGTCACTTGTTTTGGCTCTGAAGCACCTTGACGGAAAACCGTAAGACCTAGAAAATTTTTGAAGACATTTTACCGGAGCAGGCATTCGGTGCGATGTTTTGACCGACTTTCAGAGCAATCGAGCGATATTTGTAGGCATGAGGGCGATTTCAAAATAATTTTTTTGTCAAAAATCCACTGTTTTTCTCACTCTAAAAAAGCGTCAGTTAATGTCAGTTACACTCTGTTTCGTTTTTCGTTTCGGCAGTTGGTAATTTTGCTCTTTCGACGCTTTTTACGTCGCCGTTTTAACTCCGATTGCCAATAAAAATAATAGCTCCCTTCTCGGAGCCGAGCCGCACGTTTTGATACCACTTTTGTGGGTGGGCTCGCAGCGGTGCGAGCCGCATTCCGGGTGGTGGAAGAAAAATAAATAAATAAATAAAGAGACATTCTATTAGGTGTAGAACAATAGGTGCCTGCCATGCAATGCATGGAGGCAGTGTCTGGCTTGCTTCGCAAGCCAGACACTGCTCTCCTTATGCATTGCTATGGGCAGGCCCCAATGATAAAATTAGAGCGTAAACTTTACCACAGTTAACATTAATCTGCTCGTTTCCATACGTAATTCATCATCTGCTAAGCATCTTTCTTTTTAAAGGTCTGATGTGTCATTTTCTCTATTTCCGTTGATATTTGTTTATTTCTATACTTTCCATTAGTTTTGGCCAATTCTGATGCCCTTTGGTCAACATGCTTTTATTTACCCGCTTTTGTTTCTAGACAAAGTTTTTGAAATTTCATATTATTTTACATTTACTAGAACCTCAGTGTTTTATGTGTTTTATCATTTTACCGGCGGTATTGTAATATTTTTAAATATTGACAGGTGAAAGACATTTAAAATCTAATAATTTGTGCAGATCTTTGCAGGTCTGTTGGTGAACGTGACGTCCATCGTCAACTGGCTCGCCTGGCTGAAGTACCTCAGCATTCCCAGATATGGACTGAGTGTAAATACACAAACCAGAAATTCACCCAGTTTATCCATATTAGCTAAAACCTGAACATTTTTAACATGTGTTGATTATTGATTAATTATTATTCTTCACTATTGGTTCTTAGGCTCTGCAAGCAAACGAGTTCCCCGGTCTGGAGTTCACCTGGAAAGGAAACATTTCCATGTAAGACAGAGAAAAACATAAAAATAAACTCGAGGGGCAACATTAACATCTCTGCTTATTTCTAGAGCTGCAACTAACATTATATCAGTTATTGATTTATTCTATTGATTATTCTGACAATTGATTAATCAGATAAAACATTTTTACATTCTGCATATTTTTCATGTTAGCCTTTTTATATCATGTTAGAAATACATTAAAAGATACAAATAAACAAATATTAAATAACCTTTTATGACCTAAAATGCAATAGCATTGACCGCTTGGTCATTTGTAGCAAACGATGCATCTGCAGCTAAAGAAATACTACTGGAATGTTTTTTTAAATAATCTATTAATTAGTTAATAATTGGATAGAAAAGGATGTTTTTAACAGAACTTGAACAATGACATCTGAGGACAAAGTTTATTTTAATCTTAATTGTAATATATTTATATTCTTTGCACAGTTTTGACTTAACTTTGGATCTGAGTTTGTTTTTCCAGAAAATGACTTTTTTGAGTCTGTTTGCTCCAGTTAATGATTAATCAATTACCAAATTAGTTGAATTATTTTCAAAATCGATTAATCGTGACTAATTTGATTAATCGTTTCACTCTTACTTGTTGGTCAAAGTTTTTTACACTTACTTTGATCTTGACCAGACGATGGTTTCTTTAAGGGAACTTAGACGACATGTTGTTGGTCATATTTTAGTATTATTCTGAGTTTTGTATAAAGTGTCCTTGTATTACAAAGTTACTCGATATCTGATGTTTTGCACTTTACTGATGTTTGTAGAGCCTTTGCAATGGAAAAATGCCCACAGCATCATAGCTCCACCACCATACCTACAATAACAATGACATGAATTTGAACATATTTACAGTTTAAGGCCGAACCAACCTGATTGTGTTGTGTGTTGAGCAGGTCAGGTGAGGATTACCTGAAGGAGCAGGGAGTTGATTTCTCCACCTGGGGTCTCTGGCAGAACCACCTGGCTCTGAGCATCCTGACCATCTGCTTCCTTATCATCGCATACCTCAAGCTGCGCTTCATCAAGAAGTTCACATAAAGCCTTCTGGAAACACTGCAACCAAAATGTAGTTATTTTCCCTCCATTTGGTTCTTTATTGTATTTACAGTTGTTTAATCTGTTGAAACCAGCTGCGTTCCTCCCATTGTCTGTAAAATGTTTGGGTTTTACGGTAAATCATATCCTCACTCCGTATTATCACTGCATCCTGCTGTATTAGTGTAACTTTATTTTGATTTTTGCACTTTAATGCTCAGTCATGTAAATTTATCATTTTATATTTGTAATTTTTTTTCTACAGAAATAAAGCAGTTCCTGTAAAGCAAACAGACATTGAGACGGTTTGTTTAAAAACAAATATGATTATATTCTGACTTTATTCTTAAACTGCTGGTGTTTGTTTGTGGCTCATCACTGAAAATATTTAATGTGTTAATAAAGAACTGAATTAAAATGTAAAAGTATCACTACTCAGAACTATATCTGATATAAAATGGTGAGACAATAAGGAAACACAGAGTTATCTTTCTTTATTAGCACACCAGGACATTGAGAATGTATCAGTCTGTTCAATACCATGATTGACCTGTAGGTGGAGCTGTTGAAGAAGCCCAGGTGTTTACTTTTACAAAGTTTACTATATTTTGACACTTGCTGGTTTCAGTCAGCTTTAAAGTGCCTTTTATTTTGGTACAAGGAGAAAATGGAAGGATGTCATGATGATGATGAAGCCTGATGCAAACAGACATGTCCCCTGCTGTGCTGCGAGGAAATCCACTTTAATAAAGGGAGAGCTGCTTCTGCAAATGTGTGGGAGGGAAATCCTCACGTGGAATGTGAATGAGTAACTGTTCCCTAAACGTGTCGTTAAACAAATCAGAAACTGAAGCCGACTCATCCCCACAAATTACCCCAAATAACCAGGCTTAGCTCTGATCTTAAAGGTGGAGTTCAGCGAACGAGACACTGTGGCGGGTTTGTGCAGCCATCTTTATTTGTGGTGCAAAGATGTTTTTCAGAACAATGTACACACTCAAGCTCCAGCAGTAAGTAATGGACATTGGGAAGCCAAACATTTGCAAGAAAAGCCTCAGGAATCTTGAGTTTGACCTCATTGATTCTCCAGAAGAGACGTGGAGATTCTAGAGTTTGAGAAGTCAAAAGTTTGCAAGAAGAAAAAAATATCAGAGATTTCGAGGTAAATCTTTTGTTCTCATTTTCAGAAGTAGAAAATGTGACTTTTGGAAACTTTTTGAATTTCAAAGTTCAAATGTTTCCAACTTTTCTAGAAAATTTGTGAGATTAATCCCAAAATTTCTGTTTTTTTCTAGCAGTTTTTGTTTAACTTTTCTGAAGTTCAGAAATGTCCGGCATTCTTACAGAATATTTCAGAAATTAATCTAAAAATTAGATTTTTTTTTTCTATCAAAATTTTGACTTTTCAAACTTTGAAATTTTCTTGTTTTTTTCCAGGAAAAAAAACCCATTTTGATTAATCTCAAAATGTTAGATTTTTTCCAGCAAACTGAGTTTTTAACTTAAATGTACTGCTGTTTTTTGCTCTGACATGCCGTCATATAAATCCTCTACCTGGCTTTCACATGTGAGTGTTTTGGAAACCTCGTCTCTGGAGATCAAACAAAGCTTTTGGGTTTAATGCTCGGCTAATCTGGGCTGGAATATAATTATACAACGCTGCGGCTGGGAGGTTTGGCAAGACGCTTCAAACTTTATTGGATGAGACGTTTGGGGAATTCCTACTGTCTCCCTCCCAGACCATAATAAGAAGGAGCAAACCTGTTTCCACACTCATTAATTTTCCTCATAAAATGTTAATGTTTTTGTCCTGCTTTAATTAAACATCAAGCTGATCAAATATGCTTACATTAATGTTTTTTTACTAAGAATCCACTGACTGCGATATAAACAAGTAAAAGCTGCGGAGAGATTGTGAAACATTCCTGGGATTAAGTCGCTCAGAGATTCCCAGGGAAAAGCAGGAAGGATTTTATTCTGTTGTAACTCTGAGCCACAAACTTACTTTGAGTAACGGTTAAAGTCTAGACGCTGTCCTGCTCCTCTTCCACTCCTCCTCTGCCTCCTTCACTCTTCTTCACCTTCCTCTGCAGGCATCATGTCTCTCTGTTTCCCTGCTCTATCCATCATTTTCCTCCTGTTTTTCCTCAAAGTTCACAGCAACAACTGGATCCCGGGTGAGTACAGATTCACTCAGTGTTTTAGCACCTTTACTCTCCGGAAATGTTTTGTTTTCAGCTGAAAGAAGCAGACAGGATGATTCAGCATGTTGGGAATCAGGCTGTAATTTCATCTTTTCATGGTTTATAGCAGCTCAGGTGGCAACAAAAGATGGAGACCAAGGAAAAACACCTCAGAGCTGTCGTTATAAATAATGCAGCTCAGACTGACAGATCAGATTGCAGCAAAGACACCTTCATTCAAACAGCAGAGAAGTTATGCATCCAGTCAAGTTTTTTTCAAATATTTGGCGATAAAAACAAATCACAGATTACTCTCTGAGTGTTTCCAGCCTCTGGTCCGGGTAGATTCAGGTAAATGTGAGACCAAAGTTGTAATATTTGTCTCATTTTCAGCTGCACTGTGTCAAAATATCCAAACTCTTAGGAACCTGTTCCCTTCCTCACCTGTGGGGGCGCTGCACCAACAACCACTTAAGGAAACGACATAAAAACCTCTGAAGAAGAAACTGAGCACAACTTCCTTCTTCACCAAATGTAAACAAAAATGGAGAGGCGTGAGATTTTAGCGGACATAGGATTTCTCTTTTGTCAAACTATTTCTCCTGCTAGTGCTAGGCTAACATGTTTGTTTTGATTGAATTTTCCCAGAATGCTCTGTGCTGTAATCTCCTTCCTGCTTGTGAAGTGGTCAATATTCTAATGGCGTCAAAAAAAAATTTTTTTTATTGCAAATTCTGCTAAATTAACCAATTTTGACTTGGCCCAAAAAAACCACCTCAACCAGCGGCAAATTTTTTTTTCAAAATTGCTGTGAATTTCTCTTTTGTCTTTGGTTAAAAAAAAAATAATCACAAGCCATAGCTAGAGCTGGACTGTCACGTTTGTTTTGGTTGTATTTACCCGGAATGCCCTGCGATGTAATCCGATTCCTGCTTTTGGAGGGGTCTCCGGTCCGCTTGGCGTTCACATATGATTTGAACCGCAGCAGAGTTCACTTCAACCAAACCTAGACCAAGGTTTGTAGGCAGACCAGAGTTCAATTATGCATTCACATTTCCCCAAGTGAACCAGATTTCCTAGACAAACAAAGTAGAGTTGGATTAAAGTGGATTGAATAGGGTTGGAGTGAACGGATCCATATGGTCTGCAGCAGAAAAGTCAAAGGAAAAAGTTTACAACTAAAGAAGAAACTGAAGAGCTCCAGGCAGTTGATCCATTGCAGAAACCAACATTCCTCTTGATTTCTCTTCCACAGTTGAGTCTTATCCGTCTTTGTTGGGATTTGAGCTTCCAGAGATTGACGGTTCACCTGTTGATGAGGCCTGCAAGATTTTTGACACAGGATCTAACATCAGTCCAACAACCAAAGCAACAACCAGGCCTGCCACAGCAAAGGTAAGGAGACGGACGATAGAAACCAAAAGCAAAGTGTAGCAAAGTGCCAGACTGTTTGAACTGACATTTAGAAGCTGAATAAATATTTTCTGTGGTTCGCTGTAGGGTTAGAACATTCAGACAGATACAGAATAGTATGTTTGTTTTGGCTGCCATATTGGATCTCATAGATAATCATTGATCACTATGTGGAGAATCACAGTCAGGTTAACCATGAACACATTTTCCATTTCACCAAAATTAAAATCAGATAACCATGAGCTAAGAATTCAAGATGTGGAATGGATGATGGCCACCATTTTTACTCTAACGTCCTACCTACAATTAATACTTTAGAATAAACCATTAAACTATACATTTAAATATAGCATCAATATTTATGTATAATACAAATATTGCTGTTTGTTTTGATTTAAATGACTATTTTGCTTTTTGCTTGGACATAACCGCAAAATTTGATCACAAGTTTGAGCCGTTATTTATAAAAACTATAATCACTCTGCCCAGTTCTCATGCAAATAAATACACAGCATCAAATTTAATGGTTCTACTGTTAAATCAGAGGACTAAACATTTTGTTATTTGTGAAACTTCACAGCAGATCGTCACAACCAAAAAGCCAGTGGTTCGATTGTCAGCAAGGAAGCCGGTAACCAAAGTACCAATCAGGAAACGACCAGTTGCTGGAGGACCAATCAGAAACCACAACAGCAACCAAGCTGTCAGACTCCTCTATCTGCTGCTGGCCAATGGCAGAGGGCGTTCGGCTGGCTCTCAGCCAATCAGGAGCCTCAATGTTATGTCAAGCAGTGAGGAGTCAGCGCCTGCCTGGAAACTTAGGGCCATTACATCAGAAGATTCAAGTGATGAGTCGTAGGATTAAACCAGGAGTTTGTTTATTTCTGTAGTAACCTGAGATTGATGCTAAATACAGAAACCAGTGGGAAAGTTGTCAGTGGACCCGCCTGTTGTAATTAGTTTGTTTTATGGGTTGGATTTCTTAATAGTTTATAGAATTTAAAGTTTTTATACCTATGATCAACAAAACACACCCAAACAGGTCTTCTGTAGCTCATTTATTGTTGATTTATTGGGGAAAAAGTTGCATTAGTTGTTTTACAGTTCCCTGTTGTGTTTGATCACAGAACTACAAAATAAATAATTCATTAACAGTTTTCAATAATCAAAGGTTGTTAAAGGAAACTATAGCTATAAATGTATTCTCATAATCAAAGTGGAACATTTTAGGAATTTAAAGTCAGTATTTGAAGTTCAGTTCAGCAGTTTTTACAATCACCATGACTAAAAAATAAAAAAATTAAAATCAGTATAGTTTGGGAGAAGGAACTCCTTTTATTCCGTCTGTTTTGGTGTATTTGAGTTGATGTTTTGTCCATGTTGTCCTTCTGATGGTGGACCGGGTGAGACTGGAGTCTTTTCTGTCCTCTGCTCCTTGGTAGCACCTTTGTTCTGTTTAGCTGAGAAGACATTAAACATTTTATTATGCTTCTGGCAAGGTTTGCTGTACAGTGGAGATGTGAATTATGAACTTTATAAAACACTAAGAAAAGTTTTATTTTATTAAACTTGATGTGGTTTCTAAAAGTTTTCCTCTAATGCTTCGTTTCCACTGAGCGGTTCGTTAAACTACGTCGTTCCGGCCGGGACATTATTAGCGTTGCACAGCGCTCTCACTTCCGCCTCTGAGTTGCTGACGAAAGCTAAGTTTAACGGCATGACATCCAGTCTTCAAGTCCGGCCCATGGAGATTTTATTGACTGGAATTAATGCCTGGGTTTTCTTTGGTTTTGGGGAACCAATAAGCTTTTTTAAAATTAATGGCGTGATGCCTGGAGTTCGGCAGCCTTTCTCCTCCGGAAGCTGCTGGTTCAAAGCGAACGGCGGGAAGAGCGAGCGCTGCGGGATCATCCTGGTCTGAACAGACCGTGGCGGAGCGCATCGTGGCGGTACAATGGCTGGTAGATGAGTTTCTGAGTGTGACGAACGAAGGTGCCGTAAATTTCCCGTTAGTTCGTTCGCCTCTAATCTAACCCACCACCTCAAGTCCTCATTGTGGACAGTAAGCCTCTCTTACCAGGTTCAACTCACATCTTCCTGATGTTTTATGCTTTTGTTCTGGGTTTGATATGCAAGTTTCACTATTTCTAGTATTCACACCGCCTCTCCTACCTGAACAATGTGATTGCTGGACATCCCTATGATGTTTCTACTTCCATCTAATTGTTTGAACAGATGGAAATGTCCCCTCCAGGCACAAGGAAATATATCCACTTAGCTCAAATATTTAATGTATTAATGTGTCAGAAGCCTACAATTGCTTGAAGACCAAGTAATGTAAGTGTTTGTAAACTTCTTAAAGAAAGTAATTTTAAAAATCTAACCTAAATGGGAGAAGAAAAATGGTCAGATTTAGTGTCAGAGAAACAGTTTGCAAAAATGTGACCATACCTTCTTTTCCACTGAGCAACACTGAGGTTCTTACATCTGGGAAATGGACCGTGTTCTTAGACCTTTCACTTACAAAACTCTTTTCTGGTGCCTAGAGAGACAGAAACAGTTGATATAATTTATTAGAAATATCCTACTTGGCTGTAAACAAGAAAGACACCAGTTCAACCTACAACCTGCAAGGTGAAGGACCTTGTGGCCTGGTTCAGTCCAAACTGCTGATCCTGTCGATCATGGCCATAACACATTGGTTTAACTAAATTCCTACAACATACAAGAGGAGCAGTAAGCTGTAAGTCACAACATCTATGCAACTGTTCAACTAGACTTTCATTGGATTGTGCGAGATTTAAGAATCTGAAAAAAATGTTCTCTCAACTTTGCTTTGAGGTAAGTTTGGCTAGAAATATTGACTTTACATTGAAAAAGTTTTTTAAAAAAATCAAGTTATAAAAACACAAAATAATCAACATATAAATATGTTGATTTATAAAACAAAACAGTCAGACCAACCTAGCAGTCTAGCTAGGCTACAATAAAAAAAACATCTAAGTTTGATTTTATCCAACCGGCCAAATCAGATTAATGTTTTTAACTACTGGACAAACATTTCAGGAGTTCTTGAGACGGGAACTGCATAGTCAACCCTCCCACTAAGACAATGGCTCCTCTGGCCACTGCCTGACAGATGTCATGATCAGAGAGTGGGGAAGTAGGAGGAGGATGTCCCGTTAGACCGTCAGTTCCCAAAACTACACACAAAAAACCCCACTAGACTGCGCACAAGCTTTTTGGAAGAGTTGGAGCAAGGATCACCAACCCCAGTCCTCGAGGGCTACTATCCTGCAACGTTTAGATATGTCTCTGCTCAAACCCACCTGGATCAAATAAACTGGTCTTTTCCAGCCTATTGCAGAGAGGAATGATTGCTGGTGAGGGAATTCAGACATTTTGGAGCAGAGGTGAATCTAAAAGTTGTAGGATGGTAGCCCTTGAGGACCGGAGTTCTTTACCCTTGGGTTGGAGGGTCAAACAAATCTAGCTTATATTGGTGAATTATTCTTGTCTGGGTCAAAATTTTAAAGGCAAGTACATTGAGAACTACCAAAGACTGTTGGTCCCAGTATGAAAACTTCCTCCCTGAAGGTGATCACTGGCAGCAGGCCTGTTGGCACTGAAGACAATGATGGAAGAGGTCAGGGTTTTGGAAGATGGAGGGAGGTGAAGGAGGTTGGTAGCAGGTGCTGGAGGAGGAGAAGGTGTACATGATCGGACTATACTCTGATTAAATTCATCAGCGTCTCTAGAATCCCTTTTATGAAGGATAAGGCTTCTCATTAAATCTTTGTGATCCACAGACGTGACTGGCGTCAAATCAGAGGACATGTTTCCTTCTAACTTGTAGCTCTTCTTCCTTCCATCTGGAGTGAATGCTTTTTTTTGGGACTTGGGGTTCACCGAGAACCTTGTGTGATCACTAGACGATTGAGACATTGTTGGGTTATGATGAAGAATGTTCAAAGACTTTGCATCAAATTTGAACTCCTGACTGCTGTTGTTCCTTTTGTCAATAAGTGACCTTTCAGGAAGCATTGAGGTTTTATTCATTAAGGGATTAGCTGTTGAATTAATGGACACAGAAATGGCTGAATCCTCTTGATTCTCTTGGACTGACACTGTCTGAGCTTTTTCCTCTGGTAAGTTTTCAGTTGGCACAAGGGTCGAGGTAACTTTTTCTTCTGCCTCAATCATGTTGCTTTGCCAACCAGAAGAATAGTGCTCTGATGATTCAGGTTCTCCATCTGAAACATGGGACACCCAAATAGGTTTAGCTGGAGTTTCTGTCATTGGATTCAGCTTCAAGAATCGGTGATACTTCCTAACGTCCTGGTCATCAGTCGGTTCCTTGTCTTTTGAAGGAATCTTTGTTTTTGAAACTGAGATTCCTCGGGGTAGGGCAGATAGGTTTAGGGCGGCCCTGGTTTCTGTAATAGGTATAAATGACTGCTTGGAAAGATCTGCAGCAGCCCTTGAAGGACTGAATGAGGTGTTATGAATGTGTTGGCCACTGATTGAGATAGTTTGGGATTTCCTGAAGTTTTTAGGTTTGGCTTTTGGACATTCAGAGGAATCGTGCTTTGCATTCGTTTCCAATACCTCAATCTGAAACTTTGATGCCAAACTTGTCTTTCCTGACTTTGTGACATCGATAGCACAGTCATTGAAGGATACTAGAGGATATGTAGGTGCTACACTGGTGTCCGATTCCAAAACGGTTTTTGGGGATAAATTTAAACTTCGACCATCAGTGATGGAAATTTTAGATAATTTACAAACTTTTAAACTAAGATTGCTTGAGTTCCTCACAAACTCTTCGCTTGTCTCAGATTTAGATGATTCCCCGAGGAGCTTCTTGGTTTTCTCTTTGTCTGGGTCACTGTGGTCTATGTCTTTGGCCTTCTGAAGGTAGTCTTTCCTTGAGTCTGGAGACACATCTGGTTCATGTTTAGGTTTTGTTGCTACTGAGTTTTTCTTCTTTAAGTTTACAGCTTTCTTGGTGACATCTGACGAGTCAGAGGTGGAGATCTTAGTTGACTTTAAAATCTCAAACTCCTTTAACTCTGAACCATGTGTTTTTTCTGGTTTTATTGAAAACTGCTCTGTGTGATTAATGTCCTTGTTGCCAAATGTTTTCGGTTGTTTGGTCATAACAGATTCATTGGTGGTATGAATAGATTTAGACAGCTTGGACGGTTGTTTTCCCTTTGTTTTCTCTGTATTATCTTTGTTTACTTTCTCTTCAGTTTCTTCTGGTTGTTTCTTGTCTTTGCAGTTTTTATCATCCCCTTTATCTTTTTCTGGCAGTGTGGTTTTGGATATTTTGGGAAGTGTAGAGTTTTCTCTGTGGTCTTTTTGAATTTTAGTGTTCAGCTCATCTAAAAATCTGTGCAGACACAAAAAAAATATGTAAATTTTTGACTATATAGAAAGTAAATTCTAGCATTTGAGGCTTATTTCACAAAACAAAGGTAAAATATACCTGATGTTGAAAGAGTCTTGAGTAAAGAGAAGATGCTGTAACAGGTCTGAACACTGAGCTCGTGTTTTTGGGTCCATCTCCAGACACTTCTGAGCAACAAATGAAGATACAAATTATATAAATGTCACTTATACAAAACCAAAAAATAACTTTTACTTAATACTTTATTAGTGTGAACTGTTATCTTTTACGTTAATTGATAGCCAAACTATGCAATACCTGTGCCAGATCAAGGGCAGTTGGTGGAACTTTGGGGAACTGTTGTTGCAATGGGACAATTTTTGAACATTCAGGTAGTTTAACTCCAGAATAGACAGGATTTCTGTAAAATAACTCCTGGTGATGAGCCGTCAAGTTACCTGGAGCCAAGGAGAATTTATTAATAAATGAGTATGAATCAATATCCTGATGAGGTTACTGTAAGAGCTTACCAAAACATCTGACAATGTGGTATATCTGGTCAAGGTCGGAGTCTCCGGGAAACAGAGGTTGCGCGGTTAGCATCTCTATTAACAGACATCCCAGGGCCCAAACATCTACCGGTCTACACACACAAACACACCTACCAGTTATTGTTTCATTACATCCAACAGGAAACTAGAGCAGTGCAAAAATACCTACTTTCCATACTTGATGTCCCCTACGAGCAGTTCGGGAGCTCGGTACCAACGAGTGGCTACGTAGTCCGTATGCACACCACCTTCAGAGGGTGATGCAATGGTTCGGGCAAAGCCAAAATCACACAGTTTGATCACACCCTCTTGAGAGATGAGGATGTTCTCGGGTTTGATGTCACGATGGATGACCTAATGAGTGCAAGTTATTCCAAGCACAGGGTCACACATATTTCCATGACATATTTATTGGAAAAATAATTGAATTTGTGGCTTTTCTAGTGAGAAAGACAAGCCTGGTCCTCTGAACCTGTGGAGTAAATTTAATGATCCTTGATGTATTCCTTACATCTTGCTGATGACAAAAGTTGACAGCTCTAAAGATCTGGAATAAGTACTGGCGACAGGTGTAAAGGTCCAACCCGCTTGAGCACTGCTCCAGTTCATCCAGAAGCGTCCGGTCCACGAACTCAAACACCAGGTACCAGCGACGACGGCGTTTCCACACCTCCAGGAGGTTCACCAGATTGTCGTGACGCAGTTGCTGTAAAGTTCAAAAGAGAGCAGAAAATGTCGATGCATGTAGTTTTTGTCTTTTACTATTTTCACTTTGACCATCATGGCTTCCAGTCAAAGGTTTTTTAGCAGGTCAGGCGTTTACAATATCACAACCAACTCAAAACAACAGGTTAGTTTGTGAGAATTTGAGCTTGTCTGTCTTGTGGTTGGCTGGTTATCTCAGGTTTCAGGCTCAGTTATTCATTGACTGAATGGTTGATGGGATGATTGGCAGGTACCCTGAGCAGCCTGATTTCCCTCAGGGCGATCTTCTTCACTGTCTCATCATCATCCGAGTCGATGAATTTCTTGATGGCGACGAGGCGACCAGAGTGTCGATGACGGCACTTGAGCACGGTGCCATAACTGCCCTCCCCGACCGGACACAGAGACTCGTAACGCTCCATCAAAGTTTTGTTCTGAAAGGACAGAACAAATCTTTCAAGTTATTTGTATAAAATTAAATAAATAAAAGCTAACTTTTATAAGACATGTTGAATTTTAGCACCTTGCTTCACTCCTTATTTTAGTCATCCTTCTTTAAAAGCACCTTTTTAAGGACTTTCTTTTATGCTTTAATTTAGTCTTGATCACAAACTCTGAAGACTTTGAGGATCATCCAAAGATTTTCTTTTTAGACTTCAGCTGCTTTTTTACTCATCTTTACTTTATTAATATAACTGCATTCCGATGAATGTTTTTGTTTGTTTGATACTTAGTACTGACTAATGAATTAATGAACCATAAGACTCTAGAGCCTTAGTTTATAAGTGGTAATAAAAAAAACAAATGTCAATTTTAATCTTTCAACCCATTTCTTGTCGCAGTTAATTCATATTCAATGTTTTCAATTTCCATTTCAATAAAATCTTTAAAAAAAAACTAATGGACCAGGTTAATAATGAACATTTCAGTAATTAAGAAAAGACTGCACTTTTCATTGAAAATAATGGTGAATATTATGCAGATTCATTATTATGTACATCATTATTACATTTGATTCATGAACTAATTCTACAAAATAAATGACACTAAACTGACAACAATAAAAAAACAAAGCAAAGCCTTTACTTTTCAACATCTTGTATCAAATGATCATCACTAAAAACTCCCAACAATTACTCTACTATGCCGTTTTTCTTTTATATTTATAACAATTAAAAACTGATTTTTAGACAACAGAACTATGAAATAAGGCAAAATATGCGTCAGTGTGCCCTAAAACAGTAAAAATCCAACAAAAACAAACTCACCGCGTCACCAACCTCAGCGGCTGAGCTCAGTTTGTCGCTTTAATCTGTCCCATCAACGTAAACACCTGGGGCTCGGTGTCTTCGGTGGGTGTGGGAACGTGTCAGAGTCACCCGAGAACACAGCCGGGCAGCCGCGACTGTTTCAACGCGTTGCCACGGCAACACTCCCCTCCCGCCCTGCCGTGGTGACGTAGTTCGAGAGAGAAAAAAACGGCTGTTCTTCCTGGAGGCGTCCGCAGCCATTGGAGGTGTTGAAATGTGAAATAAACTGATTAATTAAACAATTTTAAGGGCTTCGTCCCTCCAATTTAACATTTGTAGCAACTATATTTTAGTTATTCATGACAAGTAATAGCATGAAGATGAACGAAGCACCAAACTGCCCCAATTTAGCGGCTTTGAAACGTAACGGTCAGTTTACTTTAGCCTTTTAGCTAATGCCTTTGTCTCTCACCGGCTAATCTACTGTTCGCGATAACAGTTTTATTTAAAGAGAGAAAAGGTTGAATTATTATTTCAAGTTGGAAAAGTACATTTTTTTATAGCTCTTGAAGGGTATTTTGGTCACGAAAATGCCAAATGATCCACCCATTCCTTCATCTTCTAGTAAAAACTGGAACTATAGACGTTTTTCCCCTAAATGTCCAGCAGAGGGCAATGCTGGACAGAAATAATCCAATTCTTTCACTCAAACCTGCTGCTTGCGGACATAAAACAGTAGATTGGTTTAAGTAAAGTTAAATAAGACTGAACTAATCTAGAAACTCTTATTTTATCTCCTTATCGACTTCTTCAAAGTTTGAGTTAAGGTTTGTTTACAATCCAGAAATTCGACATTTTTGCACCTCTTCTGAAATATACATTTTAATTCACTTTGCAAAGCTCTGTAACTAAAAATGGAGAAGGTCACAGGATGAATATTTAAAGTGACATTTATTCACTCATTCATGCATTCATGCTTCATAAACAGTTATACACAGTTTTGTTGTTAGTTTGCACTTTACAATCTGTACATTAATATAAACAGAAGCTTCATATGTATAAAACCAACTTCACATGTATAAGAATCAGCTTAAAATTTAAAATCCCTTGTTAGTTTTATTGCATATTTCAAAATAAATAAATGATTTAAAGCACCGGCATAGTTAAGTTTAATTTCTACATACAACAATAAAACATGTTTTATTTGTACATACAAGTTTAAAAAAAAGCTTGATATGTCAGGTGAAAGAATAGCATCTTTGTGTCAGTCTGGATTTTCTGCCAGTTTTCTGATTTCCTCCAAGAGCTCACAGAACGCCGGCCGACCCTGAGGTTTCTGTAACACCAAGAAAAATAAGGAGAAAAGATGTTACTAAAAATGTCTGATTAACAGAAAAATATACACTTATTATGGAGAAATTACACTGGATTTCTTACTTTCCAGTTCATTCAATTTGTTAAGAATGTGGACTAATATGTTAAATCAGTAGCAGACTTTATCAACGAAAAGGCCAATTTCCAAATAGAAATGTTTGCATGTATTTGACTAATTATCGTCCTGGAAGTTTGTTTGTTGTGTACAGGGCCGGCTCAAACCTTTTTGGGGCCCAGAGCAGATTATTTGGGATCCCCCCATAGCAACATGTCAACACCAGATGCTTTAGCATTTCTAAGCTACGTTTTGTGTCTATTATTAGCATAATTTGTAATTAGCTTTCATCATACCAGTGTTGTGATGGACATTGATTTAACCTTAACAGCAAACTGAAAACAATAACTTGCATTTTGAGATGCAGAGTAGTGTTTAAGTGTGTCGTATTATTTTAACTAATAACTGAAAGTAACACCAGCTGATAAAGACTAAATTTACAGTTAACAAATTGAAAAGTTTGTTAGCTTATGTTTTCCCAACAGTAGCAGGAACCAAGAGGAAGATGTTCACTATTATTTGTGTTGCAACTATAAAAACTTTTGAAATTATTGTTCCATGTGTAATGGCGTTTAGTTAAATATATATGTTGTCAGGCTAGCTTGCTGTTGTTGGGGCCCGCATGGTGGTGTAGGGTAACTTAACTCGCCTTGGGCCGGCTTTGGTTCTTGCCATTTGTTAAAATATTTTTAGAAAAAGAAAAAAAAAACAACAATGGATGAAAAACTGATTCTCTTGTTGACTGGGGGTTAATTTTTGCTGATTGGAAAAGACTATTGTTGTTTTACGTTGTGCTCAAAGCTGTTAGCCTGTCCGCAAAGCTATTCAAAGCTAAAACACCAAAACCCAGCGCTTTCTGAACTCCTTTTTCTGGGTGAGGATGAAAGCGGGTCGGTACCTCGTGCCAGCAGCGGTACATGATGGCGTACAGCGGCTGGGAGGCGCGGTGCGGCCGGTACAGCCGGATCCCTTTGGTGATGTCATTCACCACCTCCAAGTTGGAGCGGCTCTCGAAAGGCGTTCCACCCTCGGAGAAGATCTCCCACATCACCACGCCTGAACACAAACACGTCAGTGACCTCTGACCCCTGGCATTAGAGCAACACGGCGATCAGTTAAGGTCTCCTACCGAAGGACCAGACGTCCGACTTGTTGCTGTATTTGCTGTAGTGCAGAACCTCCGGAGGAGACCACTTCACCGGGAACTTGGCGCCGCTGGAGCTGCTGTACTGGTTGTCCAAAACGTACCTGCAGTCAGTTTAAAAGAAACGCTCAAAGCTCAGGTGATAAAACAGAGAGGAAATAAATAATTATAACTGAGCTAAACGTTTATGTGTTTCTATGACGGAGTATTAGAGCCTCACCAAGAAAAAATAAAGGAATGTTAAAGCATGTGTTACTCATTTAAACTACACACATATTACACTTTTATCATTACTAATAATTTTTTAATTGTTTATAAGGGTGGAAGTAAAGTGTTGGTCAAACCTGGTCATCCCAAAGTCGCTGACCTTCACCACGTTGTTCTCGTTAATCAGACAGTTTCTGGCTGCCTGAATGAGAGAATGAACACAGAAAGAACAGAATTTAAACGAATGTCGAGGACTTTTTGAAATATTTCTGTAGTTACTGTTCATAATCTGCTCCCAATAAAGTGAGTATTGGCATTTTCAAGTTTATGTTGCTGGATGTAACTAATAATCTAACATGCAATTTTAGATTACTGCATTATTGCATGATAAGATAAAGTAGTCAGTGGTTTGACGACTATTTCGTTGTAGCTGTGGAAACACTGATGACGACATAAAGCCTGAGTTATGCTGGACGCGTCTGTGAGGTCAAAGTAGGTTTTCCCGGCCACCCGCCTCCTCCTCCTCTGTGTTTTACTTCTAAACGTTACATTTGCTCAAGGGGACTCTACACTGCCCCCTAGAGCCTAACAGAATAAGTTCTACAGTGGGGATTGAATTGAGTACTAAAGCTAGTAACTAGCTTTAGCATTGTATGCTTAAGCCAGCGACTAGCTTTAGCGTCCCTGTGCTAGAGCTAGCGACTAGCTTTAGCGCCCCTGTCGGTCTGCTGGAGCCTCACCAGGTCTCTGTGGATGAAGCTGTGAGCTTCCAGGTACTCCATCCCCTCGCAGACATCCTGACACATGGACATAAGCCACGCCTCCTTCAGAGCTCCGCCTCTCTGCCGCAGGTAGTTCAGCAGGCAGCCGTTATCCATGAACTCAGCCACGATCAGCAGGGGGCGGTGCTTCAGGCAGACGCCGTACAGCTGGACCAGTTTGGGATGGCACAGCCTCCTGGAGCAGAACACACAGAAAACGTTACAGAAACAGGTTCACTGAGTCCTGTTGGTGGTTTTCGTCCTGATTCTCCTCCCGTACATCATGACTTTGGCCTCTTCGACAAAGTCCTCCTCGTACATGGCTCCCTCTCTGATGGACTTGATGGCCACTTTTTGCTGGTCTCTCCACTTGCCGAGCTTCACCACTCCAAACTGGCCGCTGCCCAGTTCCTTCATGAAGGTCAACTCACTGGGGTTGATCTCCCACTTTTCTGAAAGAGAGAAAATCCCATTCAGAGGCAATTAAAATAAAATGTCATGTTAAACTGATTTATTTTTGGTTGCAAATGCAGTATTTAACTTTTCTAAAAAATATATATATAATATTAAACAGATAATCTGAAAATATCACATTACTCTGCTTTCTCCCAGAGCTACCTAGAAACAACCAATCAGAATCAAGAAGTGATTCTTAGCGCCATCAATCCTCTCTGTTACGCTCCAGCTAGTACAGGCCTATTGTAAATGCTAATGCTAGTTAGCATAGTCCAACAGATAAACAATTTTTCTGTAACTATAAGTTGTTTCCTGCCACTAGCACATTTAGCAGTGAGTACATGTGGATGATTGACAGCGCTAAGGGCCGCCTCCTTGCTGTGATTGGTTGATTTTGGTGGAAAACAGTGCATTCCATCAGACAGCAATAGCAGCTTAGAGAGGAGGTCTTTTCACAGATCATTTGTCTCATAGCAAGCTGTCACAACATGGTGACAGTTTAACAAACATGTTAAAATCATATTCTTTAAAGCTTGCAAAAAGCAGCTTTAAACGATGTATGTAACAGCTTAACATGAATGTGTTTACCTGAGCTGAATCCTGCTGTGGCTGGGACACACCTTCCCATCGGTCCCACAGCGTACCGAAGCCGGGTCACAAGACCTACAAACCCAAATATGAGAAAGACAAAACTATAAGATACGACAGGAAAAATTACAGCTGAAAGGGACGTTAAACTATAATAGCGGCCTCAAAATGGGCGTTTCTAAAGCACAAACACTGACTGGCTAGTTCCAGCAGCAGAAATAAATTTTTACGTGACGTATTTTATTTTATTACTAGCATGAATAAACATGCTAATAGCCTACTTCATACAGAGTGAAGAAACCCATGTAAAAGCTAAAACTAGCTACAAAGCTAAAGCTAGCTAGAAAAAAAAACTAATAAGAGCATCTAGGCTGGCACTAGCATAGCCTACTACAGTAACATACTTTATGCAGTGTGGAAAAATCCCATGCAAAAGCTAAAACTAGCTATAAAGTTAAAATTAGCTAAAACAATGATAGCTCTAGGCTGGCACTAGCATGTTGACCTCCAGTAACATACCCCATAAAGAGCGAAAAAAAACTCCTGTAAATGCTAAAACTAGCTGAAAAGTTAAAGTTAGCTAAAATGCTAATGATAGCCTGCATGCTATCATTAGTATTATTATTTTAGCTAGCTTTAGCTTTTTAATTAATTCCATCTTTTACACTGGGTTTTGTATATTGAATGGAGAAGGCTACATTATGTCAACATGCTATTGCTAGCCTAGATGCTTTCACTGGTATTTTTAGAAAACATTTGCTCTACAGTTAATTTTAGCTTTTAATTGCTTTTTCTTCTGTATCCTGTATGTTGCTGTGGTAGGCTATGCTAGCATAGATGCTATCAGTTTTTTTAAATAATATGTTACAATCTCCACAATATTTTTACAGATTTTAATTTCGTCCAATCTGTGAGAAAACCTCAATGCTCATCCAATCGTGTTGCGGTTTGTTTGGTTCGTCCAATCAGGTGTGGCTGCTGAGAAACGCCCACTTCGTCTGCACCTTGTCTCCTACCTGCTGCATTGTGTTCATGGTAGTGTATAACATCTGGGATGGAGCTGAACACATGTTTTTCAGCCAGGTAGAACTGTCCGGTGTTTGTTATTTTTATCTGGTAATGCCTGATGTCCCCATTCGGACTGAGCAGAAGAAATATTCGGTTAAATATTTTCTGTAGATGTAAGTTTTATTCAACTGTCTTTGATGTAAAACTTGTGACTCACCTTAATGTTTTTGTATAAACAGAAACGGTATAAGTTCCTTGTTTACTGGACTCCCGCACAACAAAACCACCTTCTTTATCCTGGAAAATAGCAATTAATTATTAAGACTGTAGTGAAAATTCACATTTGACATAAATCAGGGGTTAATCTCTTGCAGCTTTCATGTGTAAATATGCTCATATTAAATTCAAGTTCAAAAATACTTAATTGATCCCAAAGTGAAGTGAAATAATAAATAATACCTGCTGTTTCAGCAGCTGTTCAGCTTCTGTTCTGGTGATGTTCTTGCAGTACCACCTTCATGACGGACATTTTAAATAAACATTAAATGTTTTATAGCTGCGTTGTCTGGCTGAGTGAAATAAGAAAGTTGAAACTTACGAGTTTGCCTCGATTCTGTTTTTCTCTGTTACGTAGTTACTGGGGATGAAGCCTTTGTTCCTGAACAAAAACAGCGACACATCACAACAGAATCCTTTTAGAGGATTTATAACTGACTGCCTCAATAATGAAATATTTAAACATGTTTTTTAGCTGAAGCTGTAAAACTGCTGAGTGAGAGAAATTAGTGAGATTAAATCACAGTGGAATAAATCTCTGGTGGTTCTGGGTTTGCTCTGCCTACCCGTGTCTGTCCTTGGCTCTCCACCACAGCTGGTCCTGCTTGTGGAGGATGACGTATTCCTCTCCCTGGACACAAAATATTCCCATTACACACATTTATTTATTTACTTTTTATTGTCAGTAAATAAATCTGATTTGATGACACAGAAACAGAAAGTTTTTAGATAATACACAGTTAAATTTATTTTTCCTTCATAATTCATAAAAAAAATACTTTACAAGAGTGATAATAATTGTATAAATGTTAACCTGTTTAATGGTGAGGTCCGAGTCCTCCTTGGCTGTGAAGTCGTACATGGCGACGACGCTCACCAAACCTTCACCTTCTCCGTTCTCTGGAGGGGGCAGAGGGAGCTTTTTCCTGGACCGGTCCACCTGACCAAAACCGAGCAAAAATCAAAACCTAGAACTCAATAACACACCAACATGTAGAAATGTGCTTTTTCTCACCCGCCGGGCATTTCCGGGGTATCGTCTGGTTGGGAAGCAGAGAGACGTTCTGCCCTCCAGCTCCATGCGTGTGCTGATCTCCCTGAAATCAGCCAAATCGTCTTTACATCTGTTTTTTTTTTTAATTCAATGTGAAACTGTATCAAAATGAATCTTTACTGAGATCTATTAATTTAACATTTTTGGCACTGGTAAATCAACAAATTTGATTTATTTGGGTGCACATACCTATTTTTAAGGAAAAATTAGTACAACATTAAAAAATTATGAACAAATAAGTATAACCGATTTAAGTGTAAAATTTTGGGGCAGCCCTAAATATGGGCGGAGCCAATTGTTGAACTCCGCCCATATTTGGGGCTGCCCCCAAAAGTTAACTCAGACCATATTTTCAGCTGCCCATATTTAGAGCAGCAAATTTGTGAACATTTGGGGCATCCGCTACTTGACTCCGCCCATATTTAGTGCTGCCTCGAAGCTTTCAAATACTGACAGAAATCGAGTTATGTATTATGTATTGTACGTATAGGTTAACACATACTTAACGTCTTCTGGAGCAAGTGGCCAACCAAGGCTATTAGGGGGCGGGATCAAATATTAAACTCCGCCCACATTCATTTTAAGAAAACAAACCCAAAGATTTACTTTATTAGAATAAATTGTTAAGTTGAATTCCTGAAATAAATATATTTTGTTAACTTTTTCTTTGGAATTTTTTTATTTTTAGAGGAAACTTACAAATAAGAAGAACAGAAAATTATATGTAAAAACATTTTAGAGTTATCAGTTTCATGATCAACCGCTTTTCTTTAATGTTATTTCGATGCATGCATCTTTGCAAGCTGTACAAGCTTTGGACACGGTTTGCTCACCACATGTCTCTGAGGGGTAACCACAAGCTAAAAACTCTAAAACATGGCCTCCATCTGTGAGCTTCTGCAGGATGGACGTTTCCTCTGTATGTTTAAAAATATACAAAACAATATGAAATGGGAAGTTATACATATCCTTATTTCACTGTCGATAGCTCCCAGTAGCTTTTTCTCTTTATGTTGATGTGGAGGAACTTCAACCTTTATTGTTTATAACGTTGTACAACTACATGTTCGGCTCAACTCCAACCACAGCATTTCAATCAAGTTGAGAGCTGGACTTTGACTGGGCCAAAGCAACACTTTGATTCTGGTCTTTTTCAGACCTTCAGTTGTGGATCCTCTGCTGTATTTATAATATTTTTAAGTGACAGAGACAGAGTGCAGGGTTGACTCAGAGACTTAAAACGAGTCCAAATCACCAAAACGGAACTGAAGACTTTTCTACCTCAACATTACGAAACACAATTTTTATCTTTACCTGCTTTGAACAGCACAGCAGCAGCAGAATATAGAGTGGGTGGATTGATCTGAAAGAGACAGAAAGAAGGAAAGTTATGGCTAATCAGTTTAGCATTACCATGTGATACAAGCTAAAATCTAAAATTTTTGCAGTAGATTGGGTTAAATCTAGATGGTTGGATGGTTTATATGGCTTTGAATATGCATGTAAACAAACAGTTCCTCCAGTTTTATTTCAATTCCACCGTCATGGAAATTCACCCAAATCAACAGATATTTGCCTTTTTTCTCAAGTTTATTGTAAATTTTCCACAAAATGGTCAAAAGAATTGGATTTTAGCTAAATGCTAACTCCCATATGCAGCCCAATTTTATGTCAATTTAAAGTTCGCGACTGATGTGACGAGTAACAAAAGTCAAGCTGTTTTATTTTGTTAAAGAACAGAAATGTTTGTGTCTAATGTGTCTGTTTTTTCTCATCTTTTTTCTTCTAAACATTTTGAAATTGATTTGATGATGAAAAATATACAAATTCCTTGTAAATATTTCTAAAGTAATGCCACAAAATGTATGATCTTCATATTGGAATAAAAATTCACAAAAACAATCTAAAACTCCTGGAGAGATTGGTTTAAATAAAAATACCTTTCCTATTCACATAAAGGCAGAGCAGGCAAATGTAAAAAGCTTCTTTGAACCGCTTAATGACTAGATTAAAGAAGTGACATAAATGACAATGTCATCAGCATACAGATGTATTTTAGCTGGAATTAGTTCCTTTCCTGCTTCATTATAGCTCACTATAACTCATTTATGAAAATATATAAAACTAGAATAAAACAGGGACTTAAACATCTCCCTGAGGAATACCTGTTGATACAAAAGGAGAAGCAAAGTTAGTTGAAATGAGTGTTTGTTAAAGTTTGAACCAAACCAATTCAGATACTTTTCTAGCTTTATAACTTGATATCTTATGATTCTCTCATCAAAAACACACCCAGAGTGTTGATTTGATTGCATATTTAAGAAATCCTAAAATCTCCCTGCAGTCATTCAGGGGTGCCTAAACAACTGTCCATACAAAGTGCTGCTGTTTTACCCAAAGCTCCAGCCAAGATTCCCTCCCAAACTCCTCCAGACTAGCAGCACCTGGTGGAACCGCTGATCTCACTGTCGGAGCCACTTCTCAGCAAAATGTTGGTGAAAACGTTGTTAAAGGGTTATTAGAGGTGCCATGTTGTTATGACTTCATGGAGGTGGAGTTTCAGAAAGAGCAGGAGCTTCTTAAAGAGACAGGCCTCCAAATTCAAGGTGTCCAATTACAGTCAAATTTCTCTTACGTTCCTTTTGATACATACACCATTTTCATAACAATTGAAAGTAATGTAATTAATTAATTGTGCTATAAAATGGAACTATGTAAAAATACACAATACCACCCCTTAAATCTAAACAAATAATTATTACTTATATAAACATCTATGCTTTAAACTTGATAAATTGTTATTTATAAATGTCTTTTTTCAAACTAGAGTAGCTCCAGCATTGGCATCTCTGTGAGTTGCATAAGGTTTACACATTAAATGTATTCTTATACAATATTAATCCTTATTCTGCCATTTTAGAGAGAAAACTGTTGCTGACGCAGCTTTTAACATACGTTACGTTTATGTGCTGTTTGACATTGGCCAAGTTTAAACCACTAAAGTTAACGTTTGCCCTTTAAGAGTGAAATTTTAACCTGTAAAAAGATCAAATCTAACACGGAAACGCAGATTTGCAAATTGTCCCTCCAGCTGTTTTAGTAAATTTTTTATGTCTTTGTGTCTCTGTGGTTTGAAGTGGAAAGTCTTTGTCAGGAAGCATAGTTTCCTTTTCTGCAGAATTAACACACTGTTTTCTGTGAGCCAGTCCGTTTGTGTGTTTCTGTAGACGAGTGAACAAGATGGTGCGTGTGGCCAGGTCATTGTTTGTCTGAGACTGCAGGGAGAGGTGGCGACATTACTTCCTGTGTGAATAAAAAAAACACTCATATGCAGAGCAACAAGCCTCATGTGATTCTGAAGCTACAAAATGAAAGCAGATCAACATCATGTCAGCGAGTGATGAACTCTTCTTCTCTTTACTACAATCAACAATCAATTTAAATGCTTTAACCACCTTCTTTTGCAAAGAAATTTGCTTTATTTATTCAAAAGTAAAGATTTATTAATCAATTATTTAATATTTTCTACCCAGAAGAGATGGGCCATGTAAACCTTTTCACATTTTGTCTCATTACAGAAACAAGATTCAGTGTATTGTATTGGGACGGTGTGTGACAGACCAGGACAAAGTAGAAAAAGGAAACAAGGCTTTAACAAGCCAGGAAATAACAATGTGCAAATAACTACCTGCAGAAGTCAGTTAGAGGGCAGTATTATGTTTTATAGCAAAACCAAGTAGCTATGTTACCTTCAGTTGTTATAAAAATGCTCCATATATCAAATATATCTTTAGTTCATAATTTAACATCTTGAAATTGGTCCTCTGTCTCTTTAAGAAGCTCCTGCTCTTTCTGAGAATCTGCCTCATAACAACATGGCTCCTCTATTAAACCTTTACTAACATTTTTACAAGAGAAGAAGCTCCTATAATGAACTCAGCAGCTCCACCAGGTGTTTGCTAATCGCTGCTGACTAGTCTGCAGGAGCTGAGTGGGGGAGGAGCTGTGAGTCGAAGGCAGGGCAACGTCCACCCAGGCGTTTAGAAACATTTGAATGGTCGCCACGGAGATTAAAGGATTTCTCAGACATGCATGAAAGAATCAAGGCAACGATGGATGGATGGATGGATGGATGGATGAATGGATGGATGGATGGATGGATGGATGGATGGATGGATGGATGGATGGATGGATGGATGGATGGATGGATGGATGGATGAAATACATCTTTATGCTGATGACATTGTCTTTTTTTATTTCCTCCCACAGTTTCTAGTTGTATCTCATCCTTCTATCGAACAAGGTTTCTGATTGAAGCCTATTAATGTGTCAGAATGGCCTAGTCAAAGAAACTGAATCAATACTGAAACATTAATTAAAATTAAGATTAATTACACACAGACGGATGTTTAAAAGCCTTCATATCTGTTAATTATGGCTATTTTCCACTCACAGCTAATTGAAACAAAAAAACATTTAAAATTTGATTATTACACTAGATCATTTTAAAAAAACGACTTTTTAAAAGCAGAAATGTGGGCTTAATGAAAATATGTTCAGCTTTTTATTTTCAAATACTCGCTGTGTTGTAATTGTAATTTACTCAGTATGACTGTAAAAAATCCTGCAGCCGCAAATGTAAATATTTTACAAAACATTTCTACTAAAATTTACCAAACAGATTTTATTTAGATTTTAAGACAGAATTAATTTAACTGTAGCATGTTTGTTTGTCTGTCCTGTGTGTCTCTGTGTTGCCCTGCGACAGACTGGCGACCTGTCCAGGGTGACCCCGCCTCTTGCCCGAAATGACAGCTGGAGAGGCACCAGCAACCCTCTTGACCCCAGTAAGGGAAAAAGGGTGCAGGAAAATGGATGGATAGGATGGATAATTTAACTGTAAATGAGACCAAGTTGCCATAACTAGATAAATGGAAGTACCATGATACCGTAATTAGTGCCAATAATGTGTCAGATGTTTGGGGTAAACTGGAATCGTTTCTCCAGTTTAAATGAAATGCTCAGCTCAGCATGGGAGCATCGTCCACCGCCTCGTTCGTTTTAGAAATGGTTTTAACTTTGAGCCTGAGGTTTACCAGATGCATGAGAACCACTGCGTTTGGTTTGAGTTCGTCTCAGTAAAACATTTAAGTTTGTGGTCATAACGTGGAAAAAGTTTGTGAAGGACATTTTTACAGAAACAATCAGTTTTTCTAACTAATTTCATCCAAATTATAACATTATTTGGTTAATGTCAGGAACCAGAATCATGTTTTTACTGCATTAATCGTTGACTGCTGTTTAAAACCCTCTGACTGTTTTCACTGTTTCTGTTGATCTTTGTAACAAACCTTTAATTTTTCACTGACTCTGGATCTGCGGTTCTGTCTGTGTTGGAAACATCGCTCAGTACGTCTGAACAGTCTGATCCAGTTCCCTCGACCTGCTTGTTAATCTTCTGTCTTCCTGCTCACGTCTTTAAAGATATTCTTTTTGTTTTGGCATTGGCTCACATGTCTTTGGACTGGTTTTGTCCCGGCTGCCTTCAACCCAGCTGTGGTGATAAACCCATTTATTTAAAAAGTTATACTTAACGGTACCCTGGTTGAATTCAGACAAATTTCTGTTTGGATCTGATTTGGTGTTTTGGATCATTTAGTTCAGTTTTCTTTAGTTTATTTTTTGATGTATGGACAGAATGACGTACGGTCCGATGGATGGATGGATTAGATTGGATTAGATTTATTTCTAAGTCTCTTGTTTCTCCAGTCTAATCCTGTTGTTGTTGCTGGATTCCTGTTTTTGTTCTGCTCTGGCTCCCTGTGATTTTCTGTCATGTTTTATTAAACATTCAACATGATCCATGCATTTTGATCCATAAACTCACTCATATAGACAGTTTCTAAACTACTGTCTTTACTTAAAGTCTTGAAGAAGATTGTTTTTACTCTACTTCAATCTTTGTTAAACTATGATAAATTACAATCCAGATTTAAACGTGAGTCGTACAGAAACACATTTGCTTGGAGTATTTAATGATAACAGCTGATTTCTGTCTTGTTATCATATTTAAGCGCTTGATTTGATTGACCAGGAGTTTTTTATTGTTGGTAGTTTGGTTTTTATGGTTTTAGTACGACAGAAATCTTTCTGTTCCATCGCTGCTCTTCTGTAGCAGTACTCATAAATTATGGAGTTCCTCAAGGTTCAATCTTAGGCCCTGCTTTGTTTACATTGTACTTGCTGCCTCTTGGACGCATTTTTAAGAAATGTAGTTTCTTCTCTCTCTGTTATCGGTGAAAACTGGATAGTTTTCTAAAAACTGCCTGAGGTTTTAACATTTGTTACGTCTTAAACAAACGTAACAAATGTTCACATCCTGCTGGTTTTTCATCTCTGTTGTTCCTTTAGTGCAGAAATAAACATGAATATTTTCTTTAATTATCCTGATCTGTTGTGCGTTCCTTCGATCAGAGAGCTGTTTTTAATAACAGCAGGTATTTATCTTGTAACTTTACACTTACCGTACGGCATGTTGTTGTTAATTTAGTATTTTTATACCATTTTCTTTGTCTAGAAGATGAAGACATTCAGTTTTCTGAATGTCTTTGTTTTCTGTCACTTTGCTGCTGCACCTGGATTTCCCCATTTTGGGACAGTAAAGCTGATTTCTTTTCTTCTTCTCTAGTCAGCGGTTCTTCTGGGTTTCTGAGTTTTTCTTTGACGTTTTGCTGCCATTTCACCCGTTTTCTCCTCGTCTTTCAACCAAATGAGCAGAATGTCTTTAAAAGGCACAAACTGGGGCAGCGAGTGGCGAACGCAGCAGGTGCAACGTTGCATCAGGTTTGATTCCAGGTCGCGACCTATTGCCCGCTCGCTACCAAACTCTGAAGTTATCAGGTTTAACTGATTTTATAAACCTGGGTGAAAAGGAGCTAATGCCAAAAGAAAAACCTTGAAAAGTCTTGAGGACAAAAGTCCAGCTGCTAACGAGGAAAATATTGACTTTTCATGATTCCTCTTAGTGGTGGGACTCAATAAAACACTTTACAGTCATTTTAATGAAGAACTATGCAGCCAATTGTAAAACCTGCGGGGATTCAAACAGAAAAAGGACGAAGAAATGAGAATTCAGCTGTTAGGACCTTCAAACGCTGCAGCAGCTCATTATGAGCCGCAACAAAAAGAAACTGACCATGTTGTGCTGCTGGTCGTCCATCTGTTTGTTGTTCATGGATGTTTCTCGTGCATCAGAGTTATGTGCGTACCAGAAACGAGCAAATAGAAAAGTTCTGCTTTGAAACATTTTACATAAAATGTAAAAATGTGAGTAATTTGATATTTCCTGCCAGTTCTGATGATTAATCAGCTGCTTGGGGTTTTATTTCTGGATAACTGCCTTTGCAGGTTTGTGGACTGTTTAATCTGGTTTTCTTGTTAATTTCTAATTTAATCCCAGATGTGAAACTGCGTCTCTGAAAGCCACCAGCAGTGAGAAGTGAAACCTGTGTGCAGGCCAGAGCTGCTAGCTGAGGAGCTTCTCTGTGTTTCCATCTGCACAGGTGAAGCCGTAAAGTGAAGCGCTTTGTTTTGATTAGTCATGGAGAAACAAGCCCAACCGTCACGCTTCAGGTTTGGCTGATTCTGCAGTTTTACAAGCAGAATATTGAAAACATTTGAGTGTTTTATGAATCAATGGCAGCATCTCCTGAACATAAACAGCAATATCTGCTTCTTCTCACTCCCTTTGTTTGCTCGTCTCGTTCTCTGAGTTTCCGCCTAGATGTTTAGATTTGAGAGCGTCTACTTACTCGAGTGAATCATGTTGGCGTTTCGTCTTCGCTGTCTTCTGTCTTCCTCTTCCTCCGCCTGGTTTTGCTCCAGTTTTGGCTCTGGAGCTCAAAGTTGGCTTGGGTTTCTCATCACGGACGCAGCTGCTGTGATGCTGCAGGTAGGAAGCGGCCGAGGCGTGGAGGCAGAGACAAGAAAAGAGGCAGGTGGGCGGAGGAAGTGAGGTGGGTGAAGAAGAAAGAACCAAAAATAAGTTCAGAAACAGGATTTTAAATTGCTAGATTTGATGTTCGGATCGCGGCTAAAAGTGTAAAACATTTTCTTTAAATTGTGCTTCATTCGCCTGAGTTTATAGAGAATTAGAAAGATAAAGAGAGCAGTGGAGAGGAAGTGAAACAATGACGTGAACAAAACCGCAAAGCATCCGTCTGAGAATAAATCCAGGAAGAAGAAGGGCACACGTACAGTAACCGTCATGCAGCTCTGAAAACCATCAGCCGCTTCAATCTGAGTCCTTCACTTTGTGTTACTGACGCTGAAACTGTTTCTGCTGCTGAAAAAGAGCCACGTTTGGTCAAATCAAAGAGCAGAAATCAAAGGGTGAACGTATTAATCTAAAAGTTATAATCGATTGAACTGACAGTAAATGAAATTAGAAATAAGTGCCGGGCTGTTAGCATCTTGACTTTTACCAGTTTATACTTTGGCTGTTTTGTTAGCTTGTTTTGATGCTAATTAGACTGTTAGCTTCATGCTACATAGCTAACTCTATTAGCGCTTAGCTTGTTGCAGATATTAGTAGGCCTGTTGAGATAAACAATAAATCAATTAATCGCATAACAAATGAAAACTATCGACCTCATTTTAGTTTATTGATTCTTCCTGCCTTTTTCTCTTTCTATTGATGCCACTGAATGAAACAGGCTGAACTCTGACCCTGTCTTCATTTCCTGAGCGTAACGGAGGACTGAGATCGTATTTCCCCGTCTTCTCTCTCTAATGATTACTAAAGGGCCGTTCAGGCGTCATAATCTGAACTCTTTTGGTCATTTTTATCTCTGCTTTGCTTTTATGTTGTTTAGTTTTTATTCCAGTGAATCTTTTTGTTAACAGACTGAGAGTCCATTTTATTTTAGTTTTGGTTGTTTGTTTACCAGTTCCAGTGTTTAGTGTCCTTTTGAAAACAAAGTGTATTTATTTTGGCAGGAAGTGCTTGTGTTATTATGTCATTGCTGTTACATCGGTTTAAAATGGACTCCAAACAATATTATCGTTCATCGCAATAGTTTTTTTAGATATTTTTTAGATATTTTCTGTTATGGTGACAGGCCTAGCCATTAGCTTTACTCTAAAAAGCTGATAGCTTGACTAGACTAGCTGTTAGCTTCACTTGCTCATCTGCTAGCTTGAATATATTAGCTGTTAGCTTGCCTGTGTTTAGATGTTTATTAGCTCTTTATGTGTTTATGTAATCTGCTAATTTGACTTGGTAAACTGAAGGTTTGAATAGTTTATCTCTTGACTCAGTAGCTGTTAATTGGACTCTGTTTGCTGCTAGCTTGGTTCTCAAACATGTAATCATGCTAATCATGATATTTTCTTCTTTCTGCAGACAGTAGATCTAATGTCTGTTTTAAAAATGTTTTTTTTAAATAATAGCCATCACTGAGGTTGGTTTGGTTGGTAAATCTTGAGTGTCCTGACCCAGTGAGGTCAGACAGGTAGGTGCCTGTTAGCTGGATCTCCAGGAGCAGAAGTGAAACCTGCTGCAGGCTTAATGGTTTCCTATTGGTCTGCAAGGACAGATGTTGGGTTTGGGCAATATTTGATCTTTAGGCTTTTTATTACCACCAATCTATTGATGTCTAAATATAGTCGGTTTTATATAAACCAACAAGTTGGTTGGTAAAACTCTCAGTTCCTTAAATGTTTGTCAGACGCTTCATCAAAGTGTCAGACAGATGCTTTGCAAACTTTCCTCACATTTCTTAAAAGTCAGACATTTTATTTGGTACAATGTCTGATTGGCTGGAAACTCAATTTATTGATCAACCTGGTCACTGAATCAGGGAAGGTGGTAATTAGAAACAACAGCTGGTGCTGCGTTCAGGCCCACTGAACGCTCTGGCCCGCAGAGTGATGAACACACCGCCAACACTCAGCCCGCTTCAACAGAACCGGACATGGAAAGTCAGAATCTTATGAGAATAAAGCTATAATATTACAAGAAAAGTCTATTTTTTTTTTTAGAAAAACTTGAAATAATATAAAGAAAAAAGTCATAATATTTTAAGAATAAATACAAAATATTGCAAGAATAAATTGAAATAATACAAAAATAAAGTTTATTCAGAAAATAAAGTCTATTTTGTGAATAAAGTAGAAAGAATAAGAATAAAGTCAAAATAATAGATTAGTCATAATTTTGAGGCAATAATTAATTTTAATTTAAAATATTATAAATAATATGTGAATTAAGTCAAAATAATACAAGAATGTTAGAATATAACTTTATAATTTTACTTTTCATCTATCTATCTAAAAAACACATCATTTATCAGCAGAACTTAATTATAAAATAAATAATTAAAATCCTCCATCAAACTGTGACTTCCTGGTAATTGTATTTCTCTCCATATTGTATGAATATCACATATTTTCCACTCTGTTCCAGTTTCTCATCGCGGCTCTTTCCTGTTGCTGTTTCTGGGACTTTGCGGTTTTTACAGGAGGAAGTTTTTCTGTTGTGTTTTTTTGTGCGCTGCGTTGCGTTGCGCTGCGCTGCGTTGCGTGTCCGCCCCCTTCCTTCCCTCATCATTTCCTCAAACCTGCTGCTTCACTTCGTGAGGGGCCAGAGGCTCGGCTGCGACCCGGACTGGACGCGTCACGGTAAGCGGAACTTTCTACCGCTTTGCAGTAAAACCCGGCCGGCTCGGTTCCGGACGGGCGTGGAAAACATGTCCGAACTTTAACAGTCACTCAGTCTGATCAATGAGAAACAGATAATCAATCAGAGGCATCGATCCAGAGAGCGAGGTTTATTGCGCTGTTTCTCAGTTTCTGATTGTAAACTAGAAACACCTGAGGACAGGTGCGAACACGCTGGTGTTGCGTTCAAGTGCCGTCGGAAACACGTTTTAGTCAATCATTATGCGAGACTTGTGCACCGTGGCGTCCTAGACAGCTTATTGAAATGTTTTGTCTGAATTTTAATCAGAAGCTTGTTTTCATGACGCAGCAATTATAACTTAAATCTCTACAAAAATACTGAACATTAAATATGTTACAAACATAAACACAGCTGGGCCAGGAAGTCTGGATTTCCTCCGCAATAAATGACAGAAATATGATTTTTTTAAAAAGTGTGTAAACAAAAGCAACAAAAGTGTTTGCTGACGTCACAGGAGGAAGTGAGGTTTGAGCAGGTCTGCTGGTTTAAGGTGAACATGTCGGTTATTCTGAGATTTCTGTGACTGATTATCTGGAGTTCATGCCCGGTCCAAGATGGCCGCCGCATATGGTCAGAACGATAATTACATCACAGATTAATTCTGACATGTTTGACCTCATCTTTGCTCCCATGTTCGCTTGTGTTTGAGTATGTTAAATATTTAATCCATTAAATTAGGGGCGTCAAACGCATTGTGCACCAGAATATTTTGATAAAACCCACTAAAAATCTGCTAAAATTGTAATAAATATCTGCAATAAGTACTTTTTAATATTTTATATATCTTCACATTTGTTTAATTTGGTATTATAAAGATAGGAACTGCTTTGATTTGATTGATTCAGAGTCAAGAGGCCACATAAGAAGCTTTGGAGGGCCAGATTTGGCCCCCGCGCCTTCAGTTTGACACATGCTTTGGGTATTTGTTCCGTTTTTGTCTTTTTTTTCTCATATTTAAAAGTTTTAAATCATCAATCATATCTAAAATTAGACCAAAAAGAGTCTGATTCACTGCAAAGTCTAGGTTTCCAACGATGGATTCAGCAAGTAAGTGAAGAAATGTCTCCAATCTAACGCTGCGCGTTGAGACAAGATGGCCTCTTAAGTTCAGAAACACCCAGATGTTTTCCAGAAAGCATCTGGATGATCACTGGGGGCTCTGTGATGATTATTGCCTCAGGTTCTGGACGCTGTGCAGCCTGATCTTTGCTCTCACTTTTTTTTTTTTTTACTTTCAGGAGTTGTGAATAATGCGTAACCGTGGCAACAAGGTGTTGTTTTTACAACTGTGAGCAGCTGATTAGCATTTCAAAAGATTAAATATCTGAACTATGACCTGGAAGAGTTAATAGGAGCTTCATGGAGGCAGAGAGAGAAGCAGCAAAGGCAAAGGAGGAGGATTAGCAGAGCTAGCTAACAACTGATGATGTCATCCTGGGTTTTTTCTGTTTTATTTCAAATATCCTCTGAGCAGTTAGGAAGTCATTCGACTGTCATTCAGAAACTGTCTTCAGTCAGAGGCTTCTTCAAAATCGCTGCAATACTGACTGCTACTGGAGATCCTTCCAGCCATCCACAACAACTATCTGAAGAAACTCAGTTTGTCTGATTTATAAGAGCATTTAATGACCTTTTAGGATAAATAAATTTATTTCTAAATTGAATTTTAAAATAATTTTAACAACTTTTATCTCTTGAGTTCCTGAAATAACTTGAGGGCAACCGTTGCTGTCAGTTGTTGCACAACCAGTTTTCCAGTTCAGAGGGCAATTAAGTCTCATGTAGAGCAACGTTTGGTTGGATCGTTTTTCATTTCCTTTATGAATGAATGAAGCCCTGATTTAACAATTGCATGTTGTTTACTATGAATAACAATAATATGCAGATGTTAAGATTTCAACTATTTTCTGCAGACGTTTTGCACATTTCAGCCAAATTGTATTAAAAGGTAAAGCTGCTTTCAGAAATGGGAGTAAGAATCTATTTGAGACGCTGAAGTTTAAGTTGATGTCATCGGTTCTGGAGAAATCCTTGAGATGTTCAGTTAGTCATGAGTAAATTTAGTTATGCAACAGCAATTTCCGTTTCATAACTTGGCATCGGCCCAGAAGCATGAACAGTCCAGAACCGTTTGAAAGCTTTGCTGTTTGCTTTATGATGATCCAGACTCATTTCTGGTGAATTAAACTTTGAACTGTTTTTAGAGCTGAACGTTTTTGTCAGTAGAAAACCGGCTCTTCCTGTTGGACTCCGTCTTTAAGCAGGACTTAGAAATGCATTTCCTTTTCCTCCAGGCTGTTCGGAGCTGCTGCCGGGTCTCTGCCAACCCGAGCTGCGGTTCTGAGCGGGTCGTTTATTCTGATTTTTTGTTGTTGTGGAAACAGATGAGTTCTTTCAGCCGTGGCTTTAACCCCAATCTCACTCAGTTCCTCTCAGTAAACATCAATTCTGCAAAAGAAACAACTTCTGCTTAGTTAATTTTAAGTCTTTAATATGATTGCTGCTGCAGAAGTTGCTGCTTATCTGTGCTTATTGCTGAGGAAGTGTGTTTCTTTTTTTATCCTGCTGATTGAAAAGCTGATTGTCATGTTGACAAACCCAGAAAAGATATTTTTCTCTGATGTAGGAAATAATAATCGAGTTTGTCTCTTATCAGCAGCGCTGATGGACGTTGGAATCACGTTGAGTTGGAGGCCAAAAGGTCGAATCATCTCATTCTTTCTTCTGCTGGGATAAAATACTGACAGCTTCATCTGAATCATCTTCAATCTGAAGATGATTCAGATGATAGAAGTTTGGTTTTGTTGGGAGTTTCTTCTCTGCTCACTCTAATATCACAATATCATCCGCAAACAATGCAATCCACAATTTGCAAACACAAAGTTTTACATGCAATATGTACAATTGTTACAATTATTTAGACTTTTTTAGATTTTTTTTTCCTATTTAGTTTATCCTGTTACATTCTTTCTCATATTTATCTAGTTTGTAGTTTTGTCTGAGGTGCACTAACTTTCTAGTAATTTCTCTCTGAGATTTAGTAGCTTGTTTTAAGTTAAGCTTCCTTAGCATGAAGAACAAGGGCTTATTTGTTTCAGTAGCTAACGTCTGGTTACATGCGGAGTGCCCCAAGGCTCAAAACCAGGAAGCCTTTTATTCCGTACACTGCAAAAACACAAACTCTTACCAAGTATTTTTGGTCTAGTTTGAATTTCTGAGTACACTTAAAAATAAGACTCAACTAACTTACAAATAAAATCCAGCAAGATATCGAGCTTATTTTAAATAAATAATTCCTTAAAATTGGAAACAAAGTTCTGATTCTGTTTGCAGATTATTTCAGTTGTAACAAAACATTTTTTTCTTGCTATAAGTGAATTTATCTCCCAGTGGAGCAAACACTTTTTTATCAATATTAAGCATTTTTTTAACTTGAAGTAAGCTCCTACATCTGTGTAATCAGACATTCAAACGAGACCAAAACTAGTAAAACTAGTTTGAAAAGTTGAACATTTTCTAGAAACATTTCAGAAATTTAGACTTTTCAAATCCAGAAATTTCCTAATAATTTTGCTGAAATTATTTTGGCTAAATAAATTGTACAGCTTTTCTGTATCCAGAATTTCCCCAATATGCCGACATATTATACAGTATTATTATCACCATTATGGGGCTTGAAAATGTCTCAAAATAATTATTTTTTTAGTTTTTGAGGAAATGTGCAGTTTCTAGTTGCTGCATTTGTCCAGAACACAGGCGGACGTGAGAACTGGTCCAGAAACTGAAACCGAATACGGACCGGGTCGACTTTTAAGGAAAACTTCTAGACTTCTGGTTCTAGAGACGGTTCTGCTTCTGCAGGAGGTTTTCTTCCTTTTCTCTCCGTGCAGAACGGTTTCCTCTCGTCTGGTCCTTTCGTCTGACCAGAACATCTTCTACAGATTTGCTGCTTCCCTCTTTTTAAACATGACATGTTTTTATTTCTTTCCAATCTTGTACAGAAACCTGATTTTTTTCGTAGCATATAACAAATATTTTCCTTTTTAAAGGATGGAGATTCTGTAAAATGTACTTTTTTTTAGCTTTCCACCATGTTATATTGTTATTCTCGTGTCATAAACATACCCAGAGTTGCTTTGATTGTTTCAAGAGTGTTTGAGAAATCCTCTTGTTTCCATGGCAACCATTCAGCTGTGTAAAACACTGCTAAACAAACTGAAACGCTGATAAAACGATGATAACTTCACAGAGCTGGTGTGTCGGAAAGAGTAGGATCTTCTTAAAGGGACAGTATTTTGTGTTTTCCACCACAATAGGTAACCGTTACCTTGAGTTGTAATAAAAATGATAGATATATCAGATATGACTTATGAGAAACTTGAACTCATAATTGAACGTCTTTGAAATTGGGCCTCTGTCTCTTTAAGAAGCTCCGGCCCTTTATTAAGCTCCACCCCTAAGAAGACATCACAACATGGCTCCTCTATTAACCCTTTAACAACGTTTTTACCAGAGAAGGAGCTCCTATAATGAGCTCAGCAGATGTTTGCTAATTGCTGCTGGCTAGTCTGCAGAAGCTGAGTGGGGGAGGAGCTTCGCCTTGGAGGCGGGGCTAAGTCCACCCGGGCGTTCTGCACAGCTGAATGGTTGCCATGGAGATTAAAAGGATTTCTCAGACATGCATGAAGGAATCAAGGCAACACTCCAGGTTTATCTTTTAATTGTCTCTTTAAAGAGACAGAAGCCCAATTTCAAGGTGACCTTTCTAAGTTATATTTGATGTTTAATGAGAACTGAAGGTAACATAGTTATTGATTACGCTATAAAATGTCACAACGTGCCCAGAAAATACATATTTTCTAACTTGTGACTCTGTCATAAAATGCTAATGAAATACTTTAGGAGTCGCGGTTGGATGTAACCAGATGAATATTTTTCCAAGAATGAAGAATGTTTATGCCAGTTTGTGTAAAGTCACTGCTGTTGCGTTTCCTCTCAGCCCAGCTCCGTCCCTTCGCGGCGTAGCGCCATGGACTGACGGACAGACGCTGCAGCTGGAGCCAGAATGAGTGCCGATCCGCTACTGCAGGAGACGCTGATCAAGCGTTCGCAGCAGAAGAAAAGGACGTCGCCGCTGAACTACAAGGAGCGAGTGTTTGTCCTCACCAAGACCAGGCTGACGTACTACGAAGGGAAACCAGAGGTCGCTGCTTCTGCCTTCTTTCTTATTGAAAAGCGACAACATGGTGTCAGCTCGTTCTTATAAGCAAACAGGATTTCAGTTTAAATAGAAATCTGGTGAACATGTAGCCGGACCTTCAGTAAAAATAGATTAATTAATCGCTTGAGAAATGAAAACAGAATCATTAACTTCCATTCGTATATGATTTATCATTTCTACCTTTCTACAAATAACTGGATGATAAAAGTCTTCAGTTGGTGATTTGGTCTCAACGAGCTTCTGTTTTTAAAGGACAATTTTATTTGTTGTTTTGTTTGTTTGTTTTTGATATTTAAAATGTCTTCCAGTTCCAGGGTAAAATTTTCATTAGAAGTTAAAATTTATTGAGATTTTTTTGTATTCTTGCATTTTTACTGTCCCATTAGTTTTATATTACTTGAAAATGGTGTCAAAACAACAATATTATCATTTATTCACAATAACTTCTTAGACAATTTATCAGCAAAATGTATCATGACGTAGCCTGTACACTGCAAAAACACAAACTCTTACCTAGTAAATTTATCTAATGCAAACATCTTACCACAGTTAAAAGTGTTTTTTTGTGCATCTACAGTTTTTGTTATCAAGCTTCAAAATGTTGGTCAATGTTTAATTTATTGTGTTTCCAAAGCAGCTCTAACCTGCTGGACTTTAGTCCAGATTCAAATGAACTTTCCCAGTTTTCTGGAAGTTTGTTGCAGATTTGTGGTGCATAGAAGCTGAATGCTGCTTCTCCATGTTTGGTTCTGGATGCAGATCAGAACCAGAACCAGAAGATCTCAGAGGTCTGGAAGCCAATAGAAGACTGATTTTGTAATCGTTTTTATGTGTTTCTGAAAGTTCAGCTTCAATTTTAATATTATTTAAAGTATAAATGTAATACAGAACTATGTAGAAATGATTCATGTAGATTTAAAAGGTTTCCATTTCTTTTACTGTTCTGACAGCTGCAGTTCGCATGCAGCTTGAGAGAAATAAAGTTTGATGCCCACACGTCTTTACAGTGAGGCAGAGAACCAAATCAAAAACTATTCTAGAGGAAATTACAGTTTTAGGTGTTTTTAGGTATCATCATCATCATCAAGTTAAAAAAAAAGAAATGAAACGAGTGTTTGCTCATTACTCATCAGATAAACTCCAGCTCAGAAACCAAAGTGTCAGTCAACTGACAGTAACATGTTAGTGTGAAGAAACAAAAAAACCATTTCTGACGCATTTTTTCCACCAACAGAAGAAGTTCAAGAGGGGCTCGGTGGAGCTGAGCCGCATCAAGTGTGTGGAGGTCGTGAAGAACGGAGGTGGGATTATCCCCTGCCAGAACAAATACCCGTTCCAGGTGAAACACGCAGCGCCACTGCTTTCTGCCAAGACACCATGAAAACTGGTGTTTTCATCACGTTCAGAGATGAAAAGGCGTCATGCGTCTGCGCCAAGATAACGATCAGAGAAAACCTGCTGCTGGTAGAGCCGACATGCAGCTGCTTTAACCTGCAGATCAGCGTTTCGGCTCTCTGAAGAGAGGAACTGCAGTCGCTTCCACACGTTTCTGACCTGAAACGCCTTTTTCCATCCATCACAGCTTCCTGGTCCCACTGAGACCAACTGACCTTAAACCAAACTCTGTTAACTGGGTTTCTTAGTTTACATTTTAACTTTTATGCTCCAAGTTTGATGCCGAGTTGCGTTCTCCAGGATCTTCATCTCGTTATCCATTTAATCTGCATTCTTTCCTCAGTTCCTCCATTCCATAACAGAAAGAGGGACTTTTAAAGTTTGAACTGTTATTTGAAGCGTTTCTTTTAAAAATTGGCTACAGTATAATAATTCACACAGAAAGTCTGTCTACTTAAGAGTATTGCATGTTTAGTTTATCACTGAGGAGGAACAAAAATATTTTTAGGCCTTTTTTGTTGGAAACGTGACGATTTGGGCAGAAACGTTTGGACAAACTTCTCCAGATTTCCCGCCTCAAATCTTCCTGACCGTTTCTGTTTGTGTCCAGGTTGTGTACGATACCAACATGCTGTACGTGTTCGCACCCAGTCAGAAGAGCAGAAGTCTGTGGGTCCTGATGCTCAAACATGGTGGGTCAAATAAAAACAAGAACCAGTCAAACTGAAAGTTGAGCAGATGAGTCATGAGAAAAACCAAGATGGCCGCCGTCAGTGGTTTAAAACTGACACTGAATGACAGGAAGTAAAGGTTCCCTGGAAAGGCCTGGAAGTTGATTCAAGTGTTTTCAAAGCCTGGATAAGTTTGGAAAAAGAAAGAAAATTCGCTCTCTGATCCATCACTTTGTTTTCCATCAGATATCAGCAGTTTTATAATGTTGGATGTTTCTGCAGAATTTAACTCATTGGTGAAAAATCCAAGTTTTCATGGATTTTTTTTTCCTGTAAACTTTATCTAAGATATTTGAACAAATAAATAATTTCCAGGCTGCCGCTGGAAATCAGAAATGGGTTTAAAGGGGAATTATTATGCAAAATTCACATTTTTGTGCATTTTTATACTTTTATTTTAGTCTGATCTGCTTCTAAAAACAACTTTAAAAGGAAATCACCTCTTTTAAAAAATTTTTTAGCAATAACTTAATGTTATTTTATTTCATTTATTGATTTATATTAATTGAGATTTAAAATACTTACATCACATATATGTATATATTTTTTTTTTAAAGAAAAATGTATTTTACATCTGTTATCGGTCATTTTGAATGGACTAGCTTGTTGACTGATAATTGATTTCTCCTTGGGGAATCGATAAAGTGTATTCTGTTTTACTCTATTTTTATTTTTTTGGTGTCTGGAAGATGAACCGTTTTGTTACCTAGCAACCCCAGCAGAATCCTGCCTGTTACCTAGCAACCGAAGCGGAACTCCAGCACACTTGTTTAGCTGTACAATGGCTGGTGGAAAAGGCAAAGTATTTTGTTGTTGACTTGCCATCCAGAAGCCGTACCTGTTCATCTGCTTGCAGCCATTTTAACGTAGAAGTGTAAACGTTGCGTTTGGGGGCGTGGCCAGCAGCAGCGTACTTGGATTTAAAGTGACAATGTAGAATGTAATCCCAAAGCAGCTCAATCTGATGTGTTGCGAGGAGTACAAAACATTAATTTCCATGTTTTGTATAGGCCATAGAGATATTCTAAATTGTATTTACAGTATGTAAGTATTTTTTGTTTGTTAGGAAGCACAGCGGGTCACCTTTCACCTCTCCTGTTGGGCAGTAATGGACGCCGTTGTTCTGCTGCTACTGGACCGGATGCGGTTCTGTTTACCTCCATTATGTTTTTGTCTGATCACGTTCTGATGATTGTGGCGTTGAGGGCGGATGCTCTGATGTTCCCTGAAACACACTTTTCACACTTCGAACCGCACTGTGAGGCTGGTTTCTCTGCAGCCCCCTCTGTTTCCACTGCGCTGCCTCTTTTTCTTTCTTTTCAGCTCAAAGCGCTAACTCGGCAGGAAGTGGACCCTCTGTCTGCAGACTTTGATTTTTAAACTCAGCTCCGCTGCAGTCGCTCAGTTTAACCGTTTCTACATGGAACACTAAAACTCACTTTATACTTAATTTGTTCACATAAAGACAAAAAGTGATTAATTCAGCAGAAAAATCCCATATTATCCTCTAATTTCTCCTTCATGTCGTCGTTTTGTGGTTTTTGCTGCTTGCAGAGATCCAACACAACGCCGGCGTGCTGCTGAAGTTTCACCCCCAGTTCTGGCTGGAGGGCCACTGGCTCTGCTGCCGCCAGGCAGACAAACAGGCGCTGGGCTGCGAGGAGTACAGCCTGCTAAGAGACAGTAAGACCCGCCTCATGATGGCGCTTCCTGTTCAATTCATTTAGTCACTGATGGTGCAGCTCGATGCACGTTGACAGAGAGCAGAGTGGAAAAATGTCAAAGCATCAGGGATTTCTGTTTCCTCAAAGGGACTTTGAAGCAAAGGTAGTTGCTTCACATTAACTATAAAGTTAAGTGACACTTAAAGCTTCTTGAGAAGCATTCAGCTTGAGGTCAAAGGTCACAGTGATCCAGCCAGTGAAGACGAAACAGAAACGCTGAAACTTTCTGCTTCACTGACGCTTTCTGTTCCTCTTCTTCTAGTTTCTAGAAAACCTCTGCCTCCGATTCCTGCACAGGAAAACACGGTGAGTAAACAAACGGAGCAGCAGCCGATGAATCAGGAGCAGCAGAGACTCTGACGCAAACGCTCCGTCCTGCTGTCCGTCCTGCTGTCCGCAGCGCCGGCCCCGGCCTCCTCCCGTCCCGCAGAACGACTCCGAGGACGACAAGGATGAGGACGTGGTGGTGGCCCTCTACGACTTCCCAGGGATGGAGCCGCACGACCTGAAGCTGGTCCGCGGCAGAGAGTACGTCATCCTGGAGAGATGTGACGTCAACTGGTTCAGGGCGCGCAACGAGTACGGGTGAGAGGTCACACACCGGAGCAGAGGTCACGCAAAACATTCTGACTGTCCACCATTTCGGCTGAACGTCGTCATTGTCGCCATGTGAGCGAAAATCTTCAAGTTAAAGCACTATGGTCGTGTTTTTCCAATTAAAAAATCTCAATATTTTTATTGTAAATCTTTAATCTGTGTGATTTAGGCCATGCACACCATGCATGGCATATTTATAAACTATCAAGCAAAAATGTGTTTGATGATCTAAAACTATCTCTGCACTCATGTCACAAATATAGTGCCTGTCAAATATCCCTCAACAAATGTAACGTCGTATTGATTTGTGGGTAAATTTGCTGATATTTTGTGCTGCAGTAGCGATGGTAACAATAAGTCAACTCTATTTTCACAGCACCTTTCATAGCCAAGTGCTTTACACAAACAGATAGATATGCTCTAACGCTGCAGCTCTAGATCATGTACAACTAGAACATCGTTATGGATGCAGACGATGCAGATTGTGACCAGCAAAAACACAAAATCCTACCTCATAATTCTGTCTAGTTTTCAGTGTAAATATCTTACTGCTGTTGAAATAAGACAAAACTAACTTAGAAGAAACTTTTCAGAAAGACATAGAAAGCTTGTTCTAAGTCAATAATCCATCAATATTGATTAAAACATTTTCCCAGTGAAATGAGAAATATTTATCAATATTAAAGAATCACTGATTTAAAACAAACTCCTTTATCTTTCTGAAAAGTTACTTATAAGTTAGTTTAGTCTCATTTCATGTTTGCACCAGAAATTAGATCAAAACTATTTGGCAAGGTTTTCTGTTTTTGCAGTGCATCGTCTCAACATAAAGAGCTACTGAGGCGTCCAGCTCAGTGTCCATTTAATTAGTTAGTTTTTCAGTTAAATGTGTTAAAAATGACACTTTCTGCAGAGTATATTTTGTTCATTGTTTATGCTTTTTAAACTATATTTTTTGTGTTTGTTTCGCAGTGAGGAAGGCTACATCCCGAGTAACTACGTGATGGAGAAAACGTCTGGGAGCCTGGTGCAGTTCGCGTAAGTGGCTTCAATACTTCCTGGTTCAAAGCTGAAACCCGCTGCAGCTTTCATCAGTCATTAACTTTTTTAACTTGTGCTGGTCATAAATTTAGTGGAAGGATAGACTAAGATTTTCTTTATTTAATGAATGTGAAAGTTCACTTTAATGGTTGTTGCTACTTTACCTGAAACTTGTTTTATTTACAGCTGATGCACAGCAGGGGTGCCAATAGTTTTTGCATGTGGTTTCTGTTCAAATTTACTATTTGTTAACATTATGGGTTTTTTCCTCTCATTCTAAACGTTTTTCTTAAATTTTCAGTGTGAATTTATTTCATTAAGTGATCAGGATAAAACCAAGAGATGCTATAAAAACAACATTTTGTTTCCACAAGTAACTTTCCCCCCAATATGCAAAGTTTTAGATCTGTCCCTTCACAATGAAGAGAAAATTAACTGACAAGGTTAGCAATAACTGTGGAAATAATTCAAAATTGGAGAGAAGTAGAAGAAGAAAGGGAGGAAAAGTGGTGAGTTTGTCCAGTAAATCTAAAGCAGAATAGAGCTAGCTAGGATTAGCTAACGCTCCCCTGCATCCTTTGTTGCTAAAACGTTTCCTGGAACCGGTTCCTGCAAATACTTTAGTTACCCTCCAAAACGCTGACAACCGCTTATTATTTAAAACGAAAATATACCTTAATGTGCATTAATACAGGCAGTTGAAACCGTTAGCACTAACAAAGAAGCTACCGTCTGTGGTCTACTTTATTTCCGCTCTTCTATGATTCAGCCAATCAGCACCAAGGAAAAATAAATGCAGCTCCTTGGTTGGCTGGTTTGCTAACTCCAGCCAATAGCGCGTCAGGCATCATTTCTGCTACATATTTTAGATTTTTTTTCTTCAAATATTTTAGATTTGCTGTAAGAATTTGCAAACATGTAATTTATTTGCACATATGTGTTTTTTGCTGCCCAGTTTTGTAAATCTCAGGTTGTTTCAAGTCACAGTGCAGCTAAATTACTACTGTGCTTTTAATGTGCCTGTTTTAAAGGCTACAAATATGAACCTAAACATTCCTCACCTGCATAAAGAAAGTTGTTTTTGTTTCAAAAGAACCTTTTCACTCTTATTTTGAATTTGTCATGCATTTTTTTAAGAATAAAAGTCACATTTAGGTTGACATTTATTACAGAATATGAGATAATCTCTTAGATGAAGTGTTAGAAGTAATAAGAGTCTTATAATGTTTGTTTCAGATGGTACAGTAAAGGCGTAAACAGGAACATGGCCGAGGAGCTGCTGAGGAAGGAGGTCAGTGTTTATTATTATTTATTTTCTGCTTCTTTACTTTTAATACTTTATCAAATGTAAACCTTCATGATCTGACTGATTCAGACACAGAAGCTTTATTTAAATCTCATCAGCTAAATATCAAGCAGTTTGTCTGAAAAATAACCAATATTTTTGGTTCTGTTTGTGTTTGTCGCCCCCTGCAGGATAAAGAAGGAGCCTTCATTGTGAGAGACTCCAGCCATCCGTCGACATACACCGTCTCTCTTTACACCAAAGCAAGACCAGGGTAATAATCCCCTTTAATTTCACTTCTTAAAGAACTGGTTTCTGCTGGACATTTGAACTAACTCAACACAACTGAGGTTTGGTTATTAATATTGGACTTTTGTCTCGGCCAGTTTAAGATTTCAACCATTTTTCTTTACAACACAGCCAAAGTTTAGTTATGTGGGACATCTGTGAAGACCAGTATCTATTCCCAGCTGTACTTAGGTTTGGACTAGGCCATTGTAATACAGCAATAAATATGCAATGGTAGTTTTTCTCCCCATGTTCTGTTTTGCTTGCAGACCAAACGGTTCGGCTTCAGTTTAACATGGATTTGTTTCTTTTTCTCCCTCTGATTTGCTGTTGTGTTGTGTTTTGTAGGGAAGGAGGACCAATGATTAAACATTATCACATTAAAGAGACGCGAGGCACATCCAGAAAGTTTTACCTGGCTGAGAAACACCTGTTCAGCTCCATCCCTGAGCTAATCGAGTACCACAGCCACAACGGAGCCGGTAACAAAAATGGAGCTTTGCCGACGCTAACCAATGTTTTTTCTATGTAAACACATGCTATGCTAACCAATGCTAAACAGAATCATTGCATCTAAGCTTTACATTTTATTATTTTCTTTCTTTGAGTAGCTGTTTAATTAAACTCAAAGTTTGGCTTCAGATATAGAGCGGATTTAATTCTTAAGGGGACAGCATCATGTAAAATTGACTTTTATTTTGGGATTTACATCATTTTATATCATTATTTCCTTGATTCTTTCATGACTGCTCGAGAAATCCTTTAATCTCCATGGCAACAATTCAGCTGTGCAAAATGCCTGGGTGGACGTAGCCCCGCCTCCAAGGCTGAAGCTCCTCCTTACACCTGCAGTTTCAAAGCGCCATAGATTCAATTCGGCTCCTTCAGACTAGCCAGCAGCAATTAGCAAACACCTGGTGGAAATGAGCATCTGCTGAGCTCATTATAGGAGCTGCTTCTCAGTGAAACGCTGGTTAAAACGTTCAGTGGAGCCATGCTGCGATGACTTCCTGCAGGCAGAGTTTTAGACAGAGCAGGAGCTTCTTAAAGAAACAGAGACCCAATTTAAAGATGTTCAATTACAGTCAAATTTATTTTAAATTATATTTGATGTATGTAGCATTTTTAGAAGAACTAAAGGTAACATAGTTGACTGTACTATAAAATGACACAGTGTGGCTGGAAAATACTCATTAGTACGGCTTTAAATATTTGAGTAGCAGATAATTTATGTGTGAATTTGTTCTTCTTCAGGTCTTGCAGCCAGGCTCAGATACCCTGTAGGAAAGCAGGACAAGTCAGGTCCGTCGACGGCAGGCTTCAGCTACGGTGCGTAGCACATCAGTTAAATATCAAAAGTCTTATAATGTTTGTTTCAGATGGTACAGTAAAGGTGTAAAAAGTTTGCCTCTAGGCATGGAGTACCTAGAGGCCAACAGCTTTCATCTTTCCGAGGCGCTGAAGGCCTTTACTTCAGACCTTATTTGACATATTTTACAGTATTTTTACCTTGCGCTGCTCTTCGTCTGACCCCGGATCTGTTGTATCTGCAGAGATGTGGGAGATCAACCCGAGCGAGTTGACCTTCATGAAGGAGCTGGGCAGCGGTCAGTACGGCCAAGTGAGGCTCGGCATGTGGAGGTCTCAGCACAAGGTGGCCATCAAGGCCATCAGGGAGGGCGCCATGTACGAGGAGGACTTCATCGAAGAGGCCAAGCTCATGATGTAAGGATGAGACAACGAGCAAAACTACAATTATTAGAGTGGCGTGTTCTTAGATTGCTGCCATCTAGTGAAAGGACCCATGTTTCCAGTGTTTACCAAAGTGGCTGGGAAAATAAATTTTGCTTGATGCAAAAGTAATTTCTTTTTTAAAATGTTTTTGTGCTGTGATCAAGAGTTTTTTTTAAATCAGAATTTGTTTATTTTGCTGTCCTTCAATTGAAATGACTTTTCGCATAATACGAGTCACATGATCAACAACCGGATGTTACTACTGGTGGAAACCATGAAGAAGACAACAGGAACTAATTGGAGGATCTTACAGTGGCATGTTTTTAATGACATTGCATGATTTAAACACATGTGATTTAAACGAGGCACATGCAATGATAGTGCTAGATATTTTAGAGGTTTTAATACTTTTTTTATGCTCTGATTCCCAATGTTCATGCCACATGTCAGTTTTTGGCTAATCAAGAAGTTTTTTTTGATTAGCCAAAAAAACTTCTTGATTTTTTTTTGCTAAAAATCAAGATATTAATTCTGTTTCTTATTTAACAGAAACAGCAATTCCAAAATAGTGTTTATTTGACATTAGCGGAATATCAACAAAGTTTTGTGCACATTAGTAACGGAAATGGAGCCGCTCAGCGTAACTTCCTTCTTTCCAAAACAAAGATGGAGTAGCCTCAGATTTTTGCAATTGTAGCTTTTATCCATCTTTGGTAAAAGACTCCAACTCATTTCTCCCACTAGCACTAGACTAGTGTGTTTGTTGTGGTTGTATTTACCCAGAATGCCCTGTGCTGTAGCCCACTTCCTGCTTGCGGAGGTTCGCTTGGTGTTCACATATAGACCAGAGTTCACTTCAGCTAAACCGAGAGAGATTTTAAGTGGACCAAAGTTGGTATCAGAGTCCAATTGTGCTTCCACAGACAATTGAACCGAATGCTCTAGGGAAACAAACTGGCGTTCAGTTGGAACGGACTAATGAGGACCGGTCTGAATGAACCCCAAAGCCTGGATTTTCTCATGACGCTCCGGTCGTTCTCCTGCCGTCTCTCCAGGAAGTTGTCCCATCCCAAGCTGGTGCAGCTGTACGGTGTCTGCAGCCAGCAGAGGCCCATCTACATCGTCACAGAGTTCATGCAGCAGGGCTGCCTGGTGAACTACCTGAGGCAGCGGCGCGGCAGCTTCAGCCCCGGGTCGCTGCTCGATATGTGCCTGGACGTCTGCGAGGGCATGGAGTACCTAGAGGCAAACAGCTTCATCCACAGAGACCTGGTACGTCTCTTCACTGGTTCTGACTGGGGCTTTGCAACCACTGCTGCTTCATTTATGAGCTGTTTGTCTTCTGTAGGCGGCCAGGAACTGCCTGATGAACGACGCTATGGTGGTGAAGGTTTCTGACTTCGGCATGGCCAGGTATGACTCCATATCCCCATTATTTTCATATCACTCAAACAAATCTGCGGCCATTAAATGATCCTCTTGCAGGTACGTCTTGGACAACCAGTACACCAGCACCAAAGGCGCCAAGTTCCCTGTGAAGTGGTCTCCGCCTGAAGGTCTTTAACTACTGCAAGTTCAGCAGCAAGTCGGATGTCTGGTCGTACGGTGAGGACGTTTAAACCACACAGCAACGCATCGAGACCCTCACAGAGCTGAGAAACTCACTTTAAATGAGTCAACATTAATTGTGCTAACTCTAAAACGACAACCCAACACGGTATTTAGAGGAAGCTAATGTTAAAGCTAGCAGAAAATAATGCCTAAGCTAGCAGAAGCTAATGAGAAAGTTAGCAGAAGCTAATGCTAAAGCCAGTGTAAACTAATGCTAGACTAGTGGAGACTAATGCTAAAGCTAATTCTAAAGCGCTAACTTGAGTTTGGAGATTGATGACACAAACGTCAACACAGATGTTGAACTTTATCCAACTGAAAGTTTACAAAACAGAAAAGTGAATTAGTGTAGAATTAGAAAGAATTATCTAAAAACATTAATTCAGGAGAAACTAAGTTACTAAGTGTTTTCAAACTTAGCAAAAGCACTAAACTAAAATTTAGCTTTGCTATTAGCAGATTAGCAATAGTGTTAGCACCACTGTTTTCCAGATAATTTTATCATCAGACAAACAAAACCTGGAAAAACACAACAAAAGTATTGGGTTGGGTGGGTTCTGATCGTGTTATAAACCAAATTATTTGAAAACAGATTTTTTTTTGTCTTTGTCTGATGTCAAAACTTGTTGGATAAACATTTAGTGGAAATACATTTGAAGACATTAATTTTCTCGTGTTTGTGTGTCCAGGTGTGCTGATGTGGGAGGTGTTCACAGAGGGCCAAATGCCGTTCGACCAAAGTCTCAATCACGAAGTGGTTGCCATGGTAACCAACGGCCAACGGCTGTTCCGGCCCAAAATGGCCACATCCGCCTTGTACGACATCATGCAGCTCTGTTGGAGTGACGTAAGAAGCTATTTTTTCTTGTCAAAAAATATCTGTAGATATCTGCTTCTTCCTGAAGAAATATTTCAGCCTTTTTCTGTAACAAATGATACGGTGCATTCCTTTGGTTAACATCGAGTTAACAAAAAAATATGTATTCAATAAATAATCTGATATGTTTTTAGTTTAAAAAATAATCTAGAAAGAAATTCTGATTATTGTCAGTAAAAAGACTGATTACATAATGACAGAAGTGGGATGAGTTTTTATTAAATATGCTTTTTACAATATGTATAACAATGCTGTCTGCAGATGGTATCAATTGCATAATGTTTATGTTTTTAAGGAGTGCAGATGAAAATTAGCACAAATATTTTTGCATGTTTAATAAAAGGTCTCATTTATGGAGCTATGGTTATTCATTATTGAATGCGGAGCGCCATCTGGTGGACTGTTCTGTTATTTCAATGCTTAAGTTTGAATTGAAACGGTATCAAGAGATTTATTTTATTATTGTAGATAAAAGGAATTTTTTTTACCAGAACAGAAATTTATTTATTTCCTTTAAGAAATTTCTGTTAAATTAATAATGTAGTAATTACTGTTAAAACTTGCAGCAACTTTAACTGGATTATAAATATTTCACTCTAAATAATCTCCTTTTTCTGCTGTAAAGTTACCTGTAAGTTAGAATTCGTCTCATTTCAAGTGTACTGAGATATTTGCATTAGAAACTAGATGAAAATACTTGGCAAAGCTTTGTGCCTTGTTCCATTTTGGCCTTTGTTTCACACGCATACCGGCCCTTTAAGAGTTTCAGATTCTGCTCTGTTTTTCTAGAGGAAGTTTTGAAGTTTTATTTTTCTCTCTGCAGAGACCGGAGGAGCGTCCGTCTTTCTCTCAGCTTTACCAGAAGCTCTCAGACGTTTTGGAGGACGACGGTATTTCTTCATCCTGACCCTCCATTGTCCTCCTGAACACGCACCCTGCTGTCGTGACCTTGCTAAAGGCTCTGTGGTGTATATATTTATATTATAGAACCACAAACGGAAGTACAGCATTCTGCACAGTGACGCTGCTTGTCACGATGAAACGTGGAGGCGCGCATAGGAACCGACCACATCTGCTTATCAGCAGCTCCGTCTCTACAGGACCCGACTCAGGATGTCCAACAGGAACTGAGCGACGCTCACCGGACGCTCGATGAGTCTAGAGCTTTAGCCATGTTTCAACATGTTGGGTGGAAATAAAAGATTCTTACTAAGTTTCATTTCTTCTACTTGTTGGAGTTCTTACTGAAAGTAAAGAAACTCACAAGTCGTGGTTTGGTGTAACTGCAGCACCGGCTGATTTTTATATGAAACCATCACTTATGTGAAGCCTAAAAAAGCATATCACAAACTAATTTTTGCATTTTTAATTGAATGAATTTTGTGGCCTGCCAGTTGTTTAAACTATCCAGATTTTGACATTTTTTGGGGAAACAAAAGTTTAAACTTTTTAGCCTTTTTTTTTTAAACCAACAGTAAATTGCTGCTAATCACACATTGTTTCAACATCTTGTGGTTTGTAACTTGTTTATAACACTGTTCTTTAAAAAACACTGTTTTTTAAAACAGTGTTATAAACAATATTTTAACAATAACTTATAAAGCTTCAATTTGTTGCTTTTCATTGTTGCTTTATAACGTATTTTTACATATTTTCAACATTGTTAATAACAGGTTATACTGCAGAAACAATATTGCTGCAACAGTATGTTGCTTTGTTACAATGTTGCTTTGTAAGATATTGTTTATAACATTATTATAAAGCAACATTATTGTTTATAACGGTGTTGCTTTGTAACAACATATTGTTTATAACTATAGATTGTTGCTATACAGCAGAATATCAGCAATGTTTTGTTACAATATGCTAAAACAAAGTTTGATTGTTTTTTTTTAGACTTTTGTTAAAGTTGTTGCTAGTCACAAATTGTTTCAACATATTGTTTATAACATGTTATAACAGTAGACCACAGTTATGCTTTATTGTAACTTCTTGTTGTTATAAAGTATATATGTATCAACAATAAGGTGTCATATAGAGCCGTTTCCACAGTCAGCGATGCTTTGGGTCTCCATGTGATCTGCTGGTGATGCAGCAAAAGGAGCCCCAACCCAGTAGTTACTTACTGGTCCACTTACACTGAATGTAAAATAATGTTTTTTATCATCCTTGGGCCATAAAACCTCAAAACTAACATATACATTATGGTATGAGTTTCAACTTTATGAATGTACCTAACAGAAATAAATTAACTTTTTTTAACAGAGTCCCAAAGTATTTCAGTGTTGTTGTTATCCTCGTTGCCATGGCGACAGTGCCAGGTCGACAGTGCCAAGTCGACCTCCGGGGTTAGACATGGGTTAAATCCACAAACCGATGAACGCATCCGTTATAAGGTTTAAAACATGCACTTTATGAAGTTTATCTTTTCTCCTCTCCAGCGTCTCGCTTCTTTGACACCAACACCGTTTTACCAGAAGGTCGGAGGAAATTAAATCACGAGGTTTCAGATAAATCTAAAGTTAATTTCCTTGAAACGGTTATCTCAAACATCAGACCGTACCTTCTGTCATGAGAGTGAACCACGAGTTCCTGTCATGTATGAGGAAGTCAGATTTCTTTCTTCATTAAAGGGAGCAAAGGCAGAGTGACGGGTTCTCTGAAAAACGGTGAGTTATGTACATTTCTTTCAACTAATGCTGAATATGATCAGATACCAATTTACGTATTTACAGCTTTATAAATGGGTCAAGTTCAATATTTTAACTCAAGATTTTCAGTTTGTCGTTTTAAATGCTGTGTTATTCCAATATACTGACAGCATTTCTATATTTTGTGGATAAAGTATACTGCAAAAACACAAAATTCAACTAGATTTTGTCTAGTTGCTGCTGGTAATATATAGTTTTGTCTTTGAAATGTAGCTTAAGGTAACTTTTCAGCTAGATATAGGAGCTTGTTTCAGTCAATATATATATATATATATATATATTTCTAAGTACTACTTCCGCTGGCAGAAGTAGTACCACACTTCTGCGTAACATGCGAAAAATTTATTATAGGGAAAGATAATAAATTTTTCCCTATAATAATTACTCGTTATTAGTAATTACTTATTACTAGTTTGAATAATTAGTAGTAAGTACTAATTATTCAAATTAGTTGAAAAATTAGTACTTTTCAACAATATTAAGAAAACATTGACTTGAACAAAAGGGATTATTTGTGAACTCACTATGCGGCTATGTGGTTAGCTTGACGGCAGAAGAGTCCATCTCGCTGGTTGCCATGGTTACCCGCGGTTATCTTGCTGTTTTGCAGTTAGCAGCATGTGCTAAATTAAATTTTAGGAAACTAAATATTTGTTTGCAACTAAATTTGTAAGTCTCAGCTAAATATTTAGTTTACAAATGAAAGATTTGGGTTTCAAATTAAATATTTATTTAGGAAACTAATTATCGACTGATAATCTCTCTGCTGCAAAGTGACTTGTAATTTAATGCACTTGAAATAAGACAAAACTAAGATATTATAAACTAGACCAAATACTTGTTCTGTGGCCGGTGCAGCCGGGGTTGAATCTCCAGAGCTGCCTCAGTTCTTCATTTCAAGTTTGGTGACTTGATGCATTATCAGTGATAACATTCAGGAAGGCAGGGCAGGCTTGTTTGGGCCACACATTTCAGCAACGAGGCAAATCATTCCAACGCATCCTGGTTATCAACATCTGAGCTCAGATTATTATTCTAATTAGTTGAAAACGTTTTCTGCACTAAAACCCAGCAGATTGTAAATCCTCAGAAAAACATGTCAGAGTTGCTAACTGGCCTAATGCTAACAAACTGTTTCTGATGTTTGACTGTTGCAGGACAGATCTGGATCGAGCCACTTCTGTCTCCTCTGAGTGAAGGACATGACGTCTCAGCAGGTTTGGTGTTTCCTGCCAACCACAGCTCTTCTTCTCTTCCTCCTGTCTGTACAAACGTCTGCTGAAGTGGTGAGATCAGTGTCAGACTGTGACCTCTTCCTTCTTGGCCAAACATCACCGCACGTTCCAGGCATCCTGGAGGGCGGGAGGATCCTCAATCAGAACCGCTACAAGCCCATTTGCCAGACGTATGGGAAACAAAGGAGATTTGTGACGCTTTACGATGTGCAGAACCGGATTCCGGTGTTTTCTGCTTTCAAGTTCACTGGAGAAATTTTCAGAAAGAGACCCAAAGGCATTTGGAAGATAGAACCACAGGTAGGCTTGTTTTCACACCTGAGAGTCCGGTAGGCTCAGCTCGATTTGTTATATTTTGCAACAAAATATAACAAATTTTGTTACAAAATATGTAACTTTACATTATATATTAAAGTTACATTTGTTATATTTTCAGATGGTGTGGTTGGCTTTCACAATGCACTGAATCAAACCAACCAAATCCTTTGAAAAACCTGTTGACCTTAATCTTTAGTCTAACCTTAGTCCTCATGGCGGTGGTCACAGGTTCGATTCCCAGGCTGGTGACATTTGCCGCATGTCTTCCCCCATCTCTCTCATTACCCTCTTTCCTGTCGAACTACTTTCAAATAAAGGCCACTAGAGCCAACCAAACCTTTAAAAGGAAAACCTGTTCCCCTCCTGGCCTGTGGGGGCGCTATACCAAGAACCACTGAAGAGAAAACGACAAAAACCTCTCAAGAAGACACTGAGCACAACTTCCTTCTTCACAAAATGTAAACAAAAATGGAGTTGTGTCAGATTTTAGCAGATGTATTTTTTCACTTTTGTCATTGGCAAAAGACCACAATCCATTTCTTCCACTAGACTTGCATGTTTGTTTTGGTTGTATTTATCCAGAACACGCAGTGCTATAGTCCACTTCCTGCTTCTGGAGTGGTCTCCAGTCCACTTATCACTCACATATGCGAACTGCACCAGAGTTAGCTTTTTTGGTCTGACTTTGAATTCACACAACCCCAAACAAATCGGACTTCTAGACAAATGAACTGGAGTTCAATTAAAGCAGACTAAGCAGGGTTCCTGTGAATGCACCTTAAAAAAGGGAACAAGACGTTCATTTCCCAATGAGACGAAACAAAAGGATGTCCTTTCGCTGCCTGAATTTATAATATCCAGTTTTCTTTCTCAACTCCTCTTTTCACAGCTGGAGAATCCAAATGGAGAGAAGAACATGATCCCCGGACACCCGAACACAACCTACAACCACCAGGCCGGCACTGTGGATTACAGATCCAACAGAACGTTTGACCGAGGTCACATATTTCCTAGTGGCTTCGCCTCAACCAAAGCGGACAAACTGTCGACTTTCACCCTGACGAACGTCGTTCCCCAAGCGGAGTCCTTCAACAAGGGCAGCTGGAACAAAATGGAGAGGTGTGTAAACGTCTTTGTCCGCCTCAGGCCCAACATGGCTGACTTCACAGCAGACTCACTGAATTTATTCTAATAAGAGAAAAAAATCAAGCTAGTTAACATCAGTCCTGCAGCTTCTGCCCCTGTACAGTAAGTAAACTACAATAAATAACGCGAGACAAACTACAGCCCAGTAGCCTGGTCTGCTCAATAAGGGGCTCATTGAGACCTTAACTGCCCTCAATGAGCAGATAAGGTGTAAAATTAAACATGGCTAAACATTATTTACAAACATGGAAAAATTACACACAAAAATATATATTATTATATAATACAAAGAAAGGCAGACGTCAGTAGAAAAGGGGGAGGAGCAGTCGGTTACCGGTTGCTATGGAAACCACCAACTGCCAAGAGTAACATGACCTTTGCACCAATGAATGTCGGGAGAAAATAACTTTTTGACAAAACAAAAGATCAGTTTTAATAAACTTCACATCTACACTATTGTTCAAATAAAACCCCTGTTACTTGTATAACATTCACAGACTATTACACAGTAGATAACTTAGACATTACTTTGTATCAAAGATTAAAACATACCTAAAAGAAAAAACCAAGTACAAAACACAGGTATTTCATTAAATTGCTAAAATGCAACATAGCACTGAGCTGATGCATACCACAGTTACAGACAGAAACAGGAAAAGGGGAGGAGCTACCAGTTACTGGTTGCTGTGGTAACCACCAACCGTCAATAGCAACACGACTTATACCAATGAATGTCAAGAGAATCAACGTCAAAACTTTGGCAAAGTCAACATTAGTGATGTTAAAATGAAACCCTGTTCCAGGTGCACCAAATGCGTCATGGAGAAGTTCTGCGTCAGCAGCAGCGGCGGCACCGAGGGCTTTGTGGTGACCGGGGCCCTGCCCAGCTCCAACAGCACCCTCAACAACCGGGTCAACGTTCCCACCGCGCTCTGGTCGGCGTTCTGCTGCTACAGCGCCGTGGCCAAGGCCTGGATAGCGAGCGGGCACTGGGGCCACAACGTTCAGGACGAGTCCAAACACAAATATCTGCAGACGGAGACTCTGGAGGAGCTCCAGCACCGGCTGCGCAGGTCCAACTCTGAGTTTGTAATATTCCCTGGATCAAAATGTCCGCTGACAACAACCGTGACAGAGTTTTACCCAGAAATGAAAAACTGCTGCTGCCCACCGACCATCCCGAACTCTTTACCTCCTGTGTCTGGTTCCGTCGCATTTCCACCTCCTCACCGTACGCTCTTCTTCACCTTCTTTTTATTCTCATATCATCACTGCGTGTTCTGATAATCAAGACAGACAGACTGAACTGGGACAGTGGAAACCAGTAAATAATCATTGGGAACCTTTTATCTTTCTACATTTTCCAGTCTGCGCTGCAATCACTTTCCCTTTTCAGTAGATGGCGCCACCTTAAGATAAAATTGGTTGCAATTCCCATAATAATGTAGAAATGTATCCTTATTTATGTTAAACCTTCAACATCATCAAATGGAATGTGATTTGAAAAGTGACAGTTAAAATGAGCAACAACAATCTGAATTATTTAGTCCAGCATAAAAAATGTCATATTTTCACTGTGCTTACAATGTCAGTTTCAATTTAGATCAGTGCTTCTCAATTATTTTCTGTTACGCCCCCCCTAGCAAGAAGAAAACTATTTGCAACCCCCACTCCCCACCGTGACTATCCATCTCTGCATAACATTTTATCCTTATTAACATTAAAGAAAAGAAAAAAAGAAAGACATATGGTCAAACTTACAAAGAATAACTTTATTAAATCGCGTTTTAAGTCTGTTTTAAGACGTGTTTTAAACATGTTTAAACTGTAAACATGTTTGACCAACTAATTGCACCATTGCAAAATTAAATCAAATCAATAAATAATATTTAATAAAAAAATAAATAAAATAAAAGCAGCCTGTTCCCCAGGGTCACACGCGCCCCCCACTATTAGAGAACCACTGATCTAGATAGTTAAGCTAAATATTCAGCCTGAAGATAAACATTTAGCTATTAAACTAACTTTTAGCCATCTATTTAGCTTGAGCTGAATATTTAGATTGCAAAGTAAATATCTAGCTTCATTTTAATATTTAACTCCAAACTAAATATTTACTTTGCAATTTGAATATTAAGCTTGAAGCTAAATATTTATCAAGCCAAATAGTTAGTATGCACACTAAATATTTAGGGAGCAAGCTAAATATCAGCAGTAATTTAGAGGAACTTATAGTAATGAGGTTTCATGAACAGAAAGAAACCTTAAAACTGATCAGAAAATCCACAGAAACTTTTCCAATTAAATGATTTTAATCCAGTTTTGATCATTTCCTTCAAACTTTTCAGCATAAAACTTTAAAGATGTTGGTGCAAAAGAAGTGATTGCAACACACATTTGATGTATTTGATATTAATGAAAGCCTGAGACATTGTATGTTTGGAGATGAAGCAGAAACATGTAGAAGATTTTTAGCTTCAGGACTTTAATATCATTTAAAAGAAAATTATAGATTGAAAATGGTAGCCGAACATTTTATGTTTTGCTACAAGCAATAAAAAAACATACTGACTATAGAGGTAGTGATGCCATAATTAGATGTTCTATAAAATAAAAATGTTTTATCATTAATGCAACATGATAAAAACTGCTGGAAGATTCAAGTAAGGAACTGCTTATGCTTAGAGGTAGAGAGATCTGAGTTTAGGAGAAAAAATGAGAATAAACACTTTTCTCTATTACTATATCTTACATGTGGTGTAAATGAAAAGGCTTCAGCACAGATATATGTAAATTGTCATATATCTCTTTTTTTAATGACCCTAACTCTCTTCCATGTGAAGCCCAAACACACCTTGAAGCTACTTCAGTTTCACAAACTCAGCAGTGTCGTTCCCAGAGTTGGGGAACCTCAGCCCGGCGTGCAGCGGCTGAGTGAAGGTGGTCTGGATTTTCAGGAGGAGGGTCATGGTTTCAGAGACGCTGTAGAACGACAGACTTCCTGCTTTGGGATCCAGAAACACTCCGACTCTGTATGAAGGAGGACTCAACACCGGATTGTGAATCGAGTTTTGCCAGAATGTGTAACCGGCTGAGTGACAGTGCAGCGACCAGGACTTGCTGTTCCACCCAAACTCAGATTTCTCCAAGCCTCCCGCTCTGCTGATGTTGCTGTATGAAACGGCGACATCGACTGCCCTTCCTCTCCACTGCACCTCCCAGTAGGAGCGGCCAGTCAGGCACTCTCTGCTCAGGACTTGGAAAGGATTTTTGAATCTGTCTGGTTTGTTGGGGTAATTCTGCAGTTTTCCCGTTGATGTAGCTTTCCGGTCTCCTTTGGATAAGAGGATCTCCTGGTGCGCCGTGTCTGGGTCCAGTGTGATGTCTACTGCGTATCTTAATAAGTCCTCTCTGGTGGATAGATCCGGTTGTGATAGTAAAACATCCACTTTTGATATCGTCTTAGAGATCTCTGGCCATCCATCGCAAATCAAGTCCGCCATAATGGCTTTGACCGCTGACACAGCTTCTGTCACATTCTCAAAGTATCCTGGAGGAATGCCATCAAATATGGAGAAGTAAGTAGGCTGACTAAAGTCTGCCCATACAGGGCAGTTGAGGAGAAACTGTTTGTGATCCTCTGTGTGTGAGAGCTGCTCCAGCTCAGCGTCTTTCCTCTTCAGCTCAGTGATCTCCTGCTCCAGCTTCTCCTGAACATCTTTGACTCGACTCACTTCAGTTTCCTGCTGGGATCTGATCTGCTGCTTCACATCAGAGCTTCTTTCCTGTAGGAGGCGGATCAGATCACTGAAGATCTTCTCACTGTCCTCCACTGCTTTATCAGCAGAGGCATTGATGGCCTCCACCTCCTGATGAAGCAGCTTCACGTCCGCCTGTCGGGTCAGGATTCCCAAATGGAAGTCTCTTCGACATTCCTCAAGCTCCTTCTGCTTCTTGGTCCTTTCTGTCGCAGCAGAACCCATCTTGCAGCCTTCATGTTCATCAACTAAGCAGATGATACAGATACACTTCTGATGAAAGGAACAGTAAAGTTTCAACACTTCACCGTGATGAGAGCAAATGTTCTCCTCAAGGTCTTTGCAGGGCTCCACTAGCTTGTGTTTTTTAAAGGCAGGAGATTCATAATGAAGTTTAACGTGATTCTGACAGTAAGAAACTAAACAAAGCAAACAGGACTTGACAGCTTTCATCTTCCTCCCAGTGCAGACATCACAGGCCACATCTTCAGGTCCAGCATAGCAGCGATGAGCTGGAGCAGCTTGGAGACTGTTGTCCTTCAGAACTCCCACCAACTCCGCTAGAACAATGTTTTTTGTCGGCACAGGCTTCGGTTTGAATGTCTCCCCACACCGAGGGCAGCTGTGGATCCCTTTCTGATCTTCTCCATCCCAGTGGCCATTTATACAGCTCAGACAGTAGCTGTGTCCACAGGGAATAGTCACCGGATCCCTCAGTAGACCTGCACAGATTGGACAAGAGAAGGCCTGTGGGTCCAGCCTGATTTTCTTCTGAGCCATCTGATTGACAACTGGCGCACAATGTTGATGTAGAGAAGGAAGATTATCTAAGAGTGAAAAAGAACATAAGATTAATTCTTATCAACCAATACTACAGAACCCAGAGTTGACTCGTTGAACTGGGTGTAAACTGGCCGTACCTCCACCTGCCGTTTTCACTAACACTCTATTGTTTCCAAATGAGGGAGCCTGCTCCTGAACCTCAGAACCTTCGTAACTCTTTTTTTTTCTCCACAAAAACATGCTGGGCTGCTAGCGGACTGTCCTAACACCCTACACCAGGCTTAGTAGGTTTTCTGGGGAAAACTCTGAGAACTGTTATAAAATGTGTTTTATAAACAAATGCAGGTGGGTAAACATATAAACAAAATCAATGGTGGGCACACTAACTCAAATACATTTAAAGAGTAAATATTGATTTTTTAAAAAATAATAAAACGCAAGCAGAACACAACCAGTGACATTAATGTCAAAAATGAATAGCCTCAAAGAAAGATACAGGACCGCCCCACATTAAACTCTGCTTAGGGCCCCAAACAATGGCTGTGACGTCAGAAACAGGAAGCGTTCTGAGTAACAAATGATATGTTTGTTTGCAAGCAAACCGCATATCTTTTAGATGTGCTATTTGGTTGATGAAGAAAGACGCAAACACTGATAGGAGAGTTAAGATATATAGAGAGTTATTTCTGCTATTAACGAATGCAGGGCTCCGGTTCAACTGGAGAAACCACGCCGAGTTATTTGATTAGGCGCCTAATTTAAAACCGTTTACGTCAGACGTTCCTCTTTCTTTCCTAACTAAATGCAAGTAAAATACAAGTTGGCGCATTAATATCAGAAAGAAATGCATCCGAAATACTTTTCTTACCAGCAAGCACGCAAGAGTAGCACTGTTTGTAACTTCATCCAAAGAAAAACGTGTGCTCAGCTTCTTCTTCTGGTGTTTTTATGGTGGATAGTACACCGACGGTACCGCCACCTACTGGACTGGAGGAGGAAGATACATTTTGTAACCATCTTTACTAAGATTCAGTCACATGGCAAAAAAATGTAAAGTCTATAAAAAAATACAATGCCAATGTAATCGTATGAGAAAATAAACAGAAATCTCTACAAAAGGACTTTCAATTCTTAAATTAAATTATTTATATACGTTATGATTGCGATTTTGTGTTGACTGACGAAAGAATAGCGAAAGAAAAAAAAGAAAGATAGTTTTATGAATTTAAAATGCAGTAGGAGAAAGGATAATTGGAAGAAGAAATACAAAGGAGGAAAGATTAACACCAAGATGATGCAGGCCTTAATTATACAAAAGCATATTGCACTGTGAAAAAGATGAAACCATAGAAAATGTTACATTAGAATGTCATAAATATGAAGGAGAGAGAAGATTATCAAGAGAGAGTTTGGAAATTAGATACGCTGAAAAAAATGCTTCATCGAATTGGATTGCATTTAGTGCTTAGCTTTATCTATGTTTCATTTTTGTGTTAAATATATATATATTTCAAAAGCAGTTCTGTTTTTCAAAATAATTTATTTATTAATATTCTTATCTTAAACTTACCGACAACATTTATACAGACTTGTATTGTTGTAAGTTGTAATTAGACAACGACAGATATTTTAAGACTTTTATTTCTCTTAATTGTGACAATTTTTTGCTAACAGTTAATGAAAAAACAAAATTTAAGATTAGAATATAACATCTGCTCGATAAACTATTTTTAAGAACAGAAATGAGGGATTATTCATGTAATAATGAATAACACTCTGTACCGGTAGGTGGCGGTAATGCACCTTAAGTTGTTTGCCAACCGCGAATCGCCATAAAAAGGCTAGAAGAAGAACCAAAAACAACAAAAATGGCGGTTGCGCGTTCGAGTTTTGTTTGGACTGATGAAGAGGTGGAGCTTTTACTTCGTGTTACTTTAGAGTATAAATCTTCAAAGTACCAGGAGGACATTGACTGGGAGTCCTGCCTGACAAAGTATGCAGATATCCAGGAAGCCTTCGTGCGGCGGTATCCAGCCGGCAAAAAGGTGCAGTTCCCCCACAGCACCGAGGCCACCTCCAGGGATCACGTGACCTCCAAGCTCAAAGCGATCCGCGGGAAATATCGACAGGCTGTGGAGTCCGGCCGGCGTAACGGTCATGGCCGTGAGGTGCTGCTTTATTTTGAGCTTTGCAAACAAATCTGGGATGGATCATCGGACACGGACGCCCTAGAATCTGGGTTAGAGACCTGAGATGTGAAGGGCAGTTTGGGGAGTTTATCGGCCTCCGTGACTCCAAGTGCGACCGCTCTGTTCGAGTCCGTGGAGCCATGAAAACCTTGGTTCCGAGGTGAATACAAAGCGAAACATCGTCCAAGTAAGTGCTCACATTTTTTTGCAGAGCAGTGTCGGGTCTATAATATTTTGAATTGGGGCAAACTCGTGGCAATCCCTAGGTCAGGGGTGTCCAAAGTGCGGCCCGCGGGCTATTTGTGGCACTTTGACTGATCTTTATCTTTTCTATTTTTAATTTTTTTGTTCCCCCAACTGCAGCTCAAGAGTTTAATTTGTTCATTAAACTTTTTTATTTTTAATCAGGTGGAAACTCTTACTGACATAATAGAAAATATGCCTTTTGCAGCCTTTTGCTTGTTGCAAAGTGTTACAGCCAAACTGTACTGAAAAGCTGATTTTGCTGCCCTCAAATCAGCTTTTATTTAGTTTATTAAATAATAAATTCATATATATTAATTTGTTCGACTTGGCTTAAAAGAATTTGAAACCAATGTGAAAATTCATTTTTAAGTTTGGATCTACAATGAATAACATTGCTGCAAAAACTAAATAAATAAATCAGGCTAATTTATAAAAATGTTCTAACAGTTCATGTTGATTCACATATTTTGTAGCACAATTGTCTGTCATCTTCAGCAGCCATTTCACTCATTCCAAACGTAATTGGATTTTAATTTGGTAAAACGTCAATTAGTTTGGTCAAACAAGCAACTAGTTTAAGTATTATTCCAAGGACATCAAATTTTGGAGGGCCATGTCCCTCTTTTGCCCTCCATGTGGATGTGCCCATGCATACAGTGTGAGATTTGAGCGACAGTTGTGGAAGTGTCATGTGACGTTTTGTTTCTCACTTAAAGGCGAAGCTCGCTGGCCGCCAGAGAGAACGGTTGAAAAGGAAGGTGCACTCTGATTCGGCTGTGCAGGAAGACCTCCAGATTAAAAGACGTATGTTGGAGTTGGTTGAGGAATCAGAGAAGAACAACAAAGCTAAACTGGACAACATCTCAATGCAGATGGACAAGATGTTGGAGTCCATTGATGAAGGAATGTCTTTACTAAGAACACTCGTGTTGGACACAGAACAACAGCCTACATCCTGATGAAGGCAGCAGCATAGCAACATGGAGATGTTCACATTCCTTCATCTGGACTCAAGACTGAAATCCAAGATGCTCCAGCTAATCACTGCTATGCTGGACATGAAGAGGTGGCCTGTGATGTCTGCACTGGGAGAAACCTGAAAGCTGTCAAGTCCTGTGTAGTTTGTTTGATGAATTACTGTATGAAACATCTCCAACCTCACTGTGATGCTGCTACATTAAAGAAACACAAGCTGGTGAATTCCTCCAAGAATCGACAACAAATCCAACAGAGAATCGAGGACCACGAGAAAGATGTGGAGCTGCTTCAACGGGAGGTGGAGGCCATCAATGTCTCTGCTGATAAAGCAGTGGAGGTTCAGTTCAGATTTCATATGGAGGCCGTCGAACAAAATAAGGTAATTTACGAAGCATGTTATAAAACTATTGCTATAAAAGGTTGTACCACAAATTCACCCCCCCCCCCACTCAATCAGACTCCGCGCTGCCGCGGTAGAACTAGTCATTAAAGTGAAACCTGGAGACGTAGTTATGATTCATTTAGTGCTGTGCAATGGGAAAAATAACTCAAAACTACTCAGTCTTTTTCTTCTCTCACTCTCTGTCGGCTTTACGCTACTCGTAAACTCGTTGCCATAGCAACTGACAACAACACAACTTTGTGTGTCAGGATTCAGCACCAAAAACACTCAAACATGACCCCACATAGAGCAGAACATTCAGTTTGTTACAGTTTTTAGGCTTGATGTGTATTTTATGATTGTTAATAAGTGATCGCTGTGGTAGATTAGCCACCGCTGCTATTAGCCAAGCTAACACAGCGGTGGCTGATTAGCTCATTTAAACACCTGCTCTACTGATGATCTGTCAGTTTGTGTGTAGGTCGCCTTTTTTATTTTTAAGCTGAACCAAAAAACCTTATTCCACAACATATTTATATGTTAAATTTGTCAAAGTCAAGCGTGCAACTACTTCCCTCTCCCTCACTATTTTTTTTTTCATTGAAACTTTTTTCTGACCTTCTTGTCTAGTCAAAGTGTAGACAGTTCATAGCAAAACAATGCACCCCTTTTTATTTCATATATTGAGATTACATTCACGTAAATGGGGGTGGAAACTTGTGTGGGTGGCGTCATGCTGCAAGGGGTCTATGGTTTAAAATAACATTTGAAGCTCATTTAAGAATATCGTGATATATATTGTTTATTGTAATATAGCAAAAATATATTGGGATATTAGATTTTCCTCATATCCCCCAACCGTAGACAGTAGTCATAATTTTATTGGACAAAGATCCGATCCTTACGATGGGATGACGACATGCTTTGTAACTTTAAAAAGACACATCTCAGAGATCCTGAACAAAAAACATTTAAACAGAACCACTTGGTGTCTGGACTTTGCAACGCATTGTTTTGTTGGTAAAACATAGTAATAACTTTATAACTGTGTAAAACTGACTGGAAAGTGAAATTTGGAAGGACGTCACCAGCTAGAAAAACTTCCAGTGTAGATTTCAGCCAAGAAGCAAAATCTTTCCTGTTTATGTAGAGAAGAGCTGAGATTCTGAACGTAGTTCTTCTGTATCGATTAACATTTAGGTGATTCTTTGTGTTTTTTTCTATATGGGACTTTAAACAAATATTATGATTGATTGGTGTGTTTGTTCTACTTTAATGATTAATCCATGTGATGTAAAAATCTGAATCTAGATTTGTGACATTCACTAGATTATGATGAGTTGATCTTTCATCTTGGTGAACATTTACATAACAATGAAGATGACCAAGGATTAAACCTTTTGTAAAATCTTTCATTTCACATTTTACTCTCATTTCTGTATTTATTTTTGGGGAAACAGATGACCTTTGTAATATCTGTTAAACCAACTCTTCCTCCACAGTTTTACTAAAGAGCCATTTGGTATCAGAGGCTCAGTAGTTCAGAGACATGTTTGTGATTCAGACACGTATAAAGACAGAAAACAGCACACACAGTCCTCATTCACAACAATGCAATCTGCAAACATTACACAGCAAACACACAAACTTCACATGAGAAGGTAAACTATGTTTGGACATAAATACATGCAGGAACAGGGAGTGTTTATCCATAGCTGCCATCTGGAGGTCGGTAGCCGTTTCTGTACACAAACAGCAGCACCGAAACACAGATCAGCAGTCGGACAACAACATCCCGTATAAAAACAAATCCTCCTCTTGCGTGGATAAGATTTTACACGTTTTTTCAAACTCATGTCACGTTATAAAACATAAGCCACAATTTTTTAACAAAGTTAAAAACAGTTTATGACCACCTACCAGAAATGTTTAACGTAATGTGTTAAGTACCATTAAAACCACACTGTACATAAGTAATATATAAATAGAATTCATCAATGTCTAAGATAATACTAAAGTTTCTCTTGACTCACACACAGACTTTACAAACAGGAAACAGTGATGTGTACGGCTGCATTTAATCATTTCATCAACAGAAATCTTGACCAATTTCAAGTAAACTGAGAACATACAATTTGTCCACATGGTGGCAGCAAAACTCAACAAAAACCATTAAAAACGAACCAACAATCCTGTCAAAATGAAAACAAATTAGGATAAAAAAAAATTTTTCTTTTAGAGATTGTTTGGAAGCAAAAAAAAAATCAAAGAATTTTATAGGCAGGACACTGGTTTCTTTTAACTGTAACATTGTTTTCTGTATTTTCCCTGCTTGAGTAAATTTAAATAAACAACAGTCAGCATGTACACTTCCAAATTTTACTCTCTTACTTTTGAGGTAGAATATTCAGGATGAGAATAATGATATGATCTCATGTTAATTTGACATAGTAGGTTGACTTTCAATAAGTTCAGTGCTTTAACTTAGGGAGTTTAGAGTATGTCAACAATGGAAAGCAGCAGAAAGGAGAGTTGAATAAAACGAAAGGTTTCTGATCACTTGTATTTTTAGATACTTGAACTACCTACCTGTCTGAACTTGAAAGAACATCATTCCTTGTTCCCTCCCCATTTTTAATAAGGCAGTGGGTGTAAGTAAACCAGGGATTGTTATCAGGAATAAAGATTAGGGTGATGGCTTTGAGGCACTTCCAACCACAAGGACTTGGAGCTGATCACCAAATATTAGTCCACCAAAATACCAGAGACAACATGAAAAATGCTGTTCGGTGGTTACAAGACGGGTTTGCTGCTGCAATCCCAATAAACATATTACTGCTAATAACTGAGGAGCGGGTAAAGACATAGAAATAAAATGTTGTTTACCATTCTTTGACTCTAGCCCATAAACACTCTCTATGCCCCCTCACTCTGCTGAACCAGATTTAATTTCATTTATTCATTCCTGACATGACACGACCACTGCGTCGAGCACATCCAAATTAACACTAGTATGAATCTGTGCGTCTGTATATGTATACAGACATCTGTGCATGCACACACTGAAGAAAATCCCTTGTAAAATGTAGATCAATCAATACATTCGACTTTAACAGAATGCACACAAGAATAAATATGCAAAGTTAGTATATACCCAAGGTGCACACATCTGTCCATACATGCATACCTATCTACACACACACACACACCATATAAATAATACATAAATCTGACTTTTCCTTTATTTAATTTGTTCATTGTTAGAAAACAGTGGTGAAGCATCAGAGGGGTGAGTCAAGAAACACTGACATGTCCATGTTTGGGGATGAGTGGAGATCAGCTCTTGATAACATGTAATCTCTGAGCTACATCTGCAGATAAATCAACCCATGGAGCCAGAATCTTGTCTCCAGCAACCATCCTGCTGAAAGGCAGAAGATGTCAGAAATACTTTCAATGAGGAATGCTCAGGTCAAAGGCTCAGGGTGTGTTGAAGTGATGAATCTGTTGTATAAGGATACTGAAGCTGCCTGTTGTTTTTAATATTACCTGAACAACTGTGACAGTCTATTGTAGTGTGTTTGAGTTAAAGTTTAACTATTGCTTGTTCAGTTTCAGGAGTTTGACTTGTTCAACGGTTGTTTTTATTAGTTTGCTTTAATGTGAATTCAGTCCACTCAAGTGGAAAAGTTTACAGCATCCTTCTCAAAGTTGTAAAAAGGTTTTCACTGGCTAATTTAATTCTTAAATATTTGAGGTAAAAGGACATATGTGAGCTCTTTAACTTTATATAGAACTCCAAAAGTGGCTGGTAGGCGAGAACAACTAATGATCAGAACCTACAATACTTCCTCTTTACCTAGTACGCAGAAAAAGACGTCAGAAAGAGTTGATGCACCTTCTGGGAATCAGTCAGTCTGAAAATATGTCGTCTTCCTGCTATGAAATAGTGGTTCCAGTTTATCCACATATTTTTAATGTGGGTGTAGCTTGCATCTATTGGTAGTCAGAGTTGTCCGATCCAAACATTTCCATTGTAACTGAGAGGTAAAATGGCTCAGAGAGGAATACAGGTAGATGTAGAATCTATGTCCTGTTCCATCTGTTTGGATCTACTGACGAATCCGGTGACTATTCCCTGTGGACACAGCTACTGTATGAACTGTATTAAACGATACTGGGATGGAGACAATCAGAGGGGAATTCACAGCTGCCCTCAGTGCAGGAAAACCTTCATACCAAGGCCTGTTCTGGAGAAAAACATCATGTTAGCTTCTTTAGTCGATAATCTGAAGAAGACTGGATCCCAAGCTGTTCTACCGGATCGCTGCTATGCTGGACCTGACGATGTGGCCTGTGATGTTTGCACTGAGAGGAAGATGAAAGCTGTCAAGTCCTGCTTATCGTGCTCAGTTTCTTATTGTGAAAATCATCTCCAACCTCACTATGATGCTCCACCATTAAAGAAACACAAGCTGGTGGATCCCTTCAAGAAGCTTAAGGAGAACATCTGCTTTCGTCATGATGAGGTGATGAAGATCTTCTGTCGTACAGATCAGCAGTGTATCTGTTATCTCTGCACTATGGATGAACATAAAGGCCATGAAACAGTCCCAGCTGCAGCAGAAAGAGCTGAGAGGCAGAAGAAGCTCCAGGAGAGTCAACAACAAATCCATCAGAGAATCCAGGACCAAGAGAAAGATGTGAAGCTGCTTCAACAGGAGGTGGAGGCCATCAATGTCTCTGCTGATAAAGCAGTGGAGGACAGTGAGAAGATCTTCACTGAGCTGATCCATCTCCTCCAGGAAAGAAGCTCTGAGGTGAAGCAGCAGATCAGATCCCAGCAGGAAACTGAAGTGAGTCGAGTCAAAGATGTTCAGGAGAAGCTGGAGCAGGAGATCACTGAGCTGAAGAGGAAAGACGCTGAGCTGGAGCAGCTCTCAAACACAGAGGATCACAACCAGTTTCTCCTCAACTACCCCTCACTGCCAGCACTCAGTGAGTCGACACACTCATCCAGCATCAACATCCGTCCTCTGAGACACTTTGAGGACGTGACAGCAGCTGTGTCAGAGCTCAGAGACAAACTACAGGACGTCCTGAGAGACACATGGACAAACATTGAACTGGAAATAAGTGTTGTGGATGTTCTACTGTCAGAACCAGAACCAAAGTCCAGAGATGGATTCTTAAAATATTCACAGGAAATCACTCTGGATCCAAACACAGTACACAAAAATTTATTTTTATTTGAGGGGAACAGAAAGGTAACATTTGTGAACCAAGAACAGTCTTATCCTCATCATCCAGACAGATTCAGTGATTATTATTATCAGGCTCTGAGTAGAGAGAGTCTGACTGGACGTTGTTACTGGGAGGTGGAGAGGGGAGGAGGAGGAGTTGCTGTAGCAGTTTCATCCAAATACATCAGCAGAACTGGAAGGTCAGATAAGTGTTTATTTGGATTTAATAACAAATCTTGGTCATTATATTGTGATACAAAAAATTACTCTTTTCATTACAACAACATTGAAACTCCAGTACCAGGTCCGGTTTCCTCCAGAGTGGGGGTGTACCTGGACCACAGAGCAGGTATTCTGTCTTTCTACAGCGTCTCTGAAACCATGACTCTCCTCCACAGAGTCCAGACCAGATTCACTGAGCCTCTACATGCTGGAGTTTATGTTTATGCCGACTCCATTTCAAAGTTCATTAAACCAAAATAGTCAGCAGGAATCTGAAAACCAGCTGGTTAAGATGTGTATCTTAATTTCAGCTTCTTTAATCTCCGTCGTTCATGATGAAACATCACAACTTCTCTGCTCAGAGAACCATCTTTCTTTATGTAGCTACTTTGTCATCCTGTTTGGGGTTTTATTGACGGTTGGTTGGTTTCAATGGTGCCTCTTCCTGTTAATTCAGTCATGGAGGCCGTCACTGCTCATTTTGATTCACCTTAAATAATTAGATTTACATGTCTTACTTTGTCAGACCAAATGTTGTTCCACATATAGATGATCATCAATCAGGATATCAGTTATTGTTTTACTGGACACAAGTTGTGTGTCGGAATATTGTATTAAATTTCTACAGTTTGCAACATTTTGAGCAGACATGTGGTCACATTCTTAAAATGTTTATATACATCAATTTGGGGCTGTAAATGTGTACATTGGGATTTTTTTTTTTTACTTTGGAAATACCTAAAATTTTAATAAAATGATAGAACATGGCTGATACAACACATCTCATGTTATTTCAAGTTCACCGTTACAAGTGCATCACTCTTCTTGAAATAGAGAAATTCATTTGAACCAAATCTTGGAAAAGGCACCCTCAGCTTTTTAACACTGCCATCTTGTGGACAGAATGTGCAACTACCAGTTTTGAGCTTGAACAAAACCCAAAACTGGTAGTTGAAGTTTTGGGTTTTGTTCAAGCTGACTAAAGTTAGGATATGTGAAGGAAAGCACAAAGGGATCATGACTGAAAGGATTTGAATTGGATAAACTTCATCACTGAGAACATTTCTTTCTGAGATATAGGTAGAACCAATCAAAATTTACTAAATGGGCCTCCTGAAGTGTGGAAACATTTTCTCTGAGGGAAGGGAATAAAACTGAACTAGGGATACATACTGTAAATGGTCTGACATGGGAATGAGCATACCAAGTAATTGTTTCTCTTTCTCTAAATATCTTGGCTGTTGTTTTTCTCTCTTTGGGGTTTAACTCACAGCTGATGAGGAAGGCAGACTCTGGGGACCACCCAGTGGAGAGCAACACCACTTCCTATCTAATTATCTCTGTTCAGCTGTGTATTATAGTGTTGAAGCAGCTTTCCCTGATTCTGTACCTGAGTGTTGTTGCACTCATAGGCTGTAGCTCTGTAAACAAGATCATCAACTTGTAAATGGATGATAGCAATGATTGCCTAACCTCATTTTTAGTTAGGTGTGGAGCTACAGGTTCAAAAGTCACTTTAGTTGAGGTTAAGTGCTTAGTTACAGGTCTGGCTTTATAGACTGTTGTTTGAGTAGTTCCATTATGGAGTTCTTGGTTTAATTTAAGGAGCCGTTTCTTTTTAATGCTTGAATTATCTTTTTAGCTGAAAAACTGCTGCAAGAATAAGAGAAACTGATAATGAAATCTGGATCTACATTTTCAATAAAGCTAGGACTAATCCCAGCCTCTCTGACCTGGACCCTGAACTAAATGCATCTCGCTGTCTGATAGCTGGCAGCATGTTGAAGAATTGTGGAGACTTTGGACTCTGACACAGAAGGAAAGCATTCTCCCTCCCTCACTCAGACAATCTGGCTGACTTCTAATCACTTTAATTTGAAAAAAATGTCCCTGATTTCAAAACTTTAGTAGCCATTTGTAATTCTAGTGTCCAGTAAGGCTGCAGGGTGCAGATTCAGCCTTCAGATCAATATCAAAACCCTGAGACATTTGATTACGCACAAGTGGGTGGACTATTCATGCTCATAAATTAACTGTGTTGAATGTATTTATCTGCTTGATTGTGTAATGACACAATGTGGACTCTCTTCAACTTGGCTAATATTAATTAAACTGAATGGCACAACCTCTGGGTGGGACATTCTCATCCACTGGAGGGTATATGCCTTGTTAGAAGGACAAAACAAGGGACAGTTTTATGCGACAAAATTACAGTTTGCGTGTCCTGGTTGATTTGCTCCAAACCAGTCCACTTTTGTTCAGCCTGATGTTTATTGCCCAACCCTTTAGATATAAAAGGGCAAAACAATAATGGAAGAGCTCAAAGTCTGACTGAATGACTCATGTTTGGATTAAAGTTCAACTAATTAAACCTCTAAGACATAGAAACTCACACAGTCATCGTTACTGAGAGGCAAAATGGCTCAGAGAGCAGAACAGCTGCAGAAGATCACCTGTTCCATCTGTTTGGATCTACTGAAGGATCCAGTGACTATTCCCTGTGGACACAGTTACTGTATGAGCTGTATCCGACGATACTGGGATGGAGATCAGAGGAGAATCCACAGCTGCCCTCAGTGCAGAGAGACCTTCAGAAGAAGACCTACATTGAGAAAAAGCACAATTTTAGCAGAGTTGGTTGAGGATCTGAAGAAGACTGGACTCCAAGTTGCTGCAGCTGATCACTGCTATGCTGGACCTGAAGATGTGGCCTGCGATGTCTGCACTAGGAGGAAGAGGAAAGCTGTCAAGTCATGTCTGGTTTGCTTTGTTAATTACTGTGAGAAACATCTTCAGCTTCATTATGAATCTCCAGCTTTGGAAAAACACAAGCTGGTGAATCCCTCCAAGAAGCTTAAGGAGAACATCTGCTCTCGTCATAATGAGGTGATGAAGATCTTCTGTCGTACTGATCAGCAGTGTATCTGTTATCTCTGCACTATGGAGGAACATAAAGGCCATGAAACAGTCCCAGCTGCAGCAGAAAGGACTGAGAGGGAGAAGAAGCTCCAGGAGAGTCGACAACAAATCCATCAGAGACTCCAGGACCGAGAGAAAGATGTGAAGCTGCTTCAACAGGAGGTGAAAATCATCAATGTCTCTGCTGATAAAGCAGTGGAGGACAGTGAGAAGATCTTCACTGAGCTGATCCATCTCCTCCAGGAAAGAAGCTCTGAGGTGAAGCAGCAGATCAGATCCCAGCAGGAAAATGAAGTGAGTCAAGTTAAAGATCTTCAGGAGGAGCTGGAGCAGGAGATCACTGAGCTGAAGAGGAAAGACGCTGAGCTGGAGCAGCTCTCAAACACAAAGGATCACAACCAGTTTCTCCTCAACTACCGCTCATTGCCAGCACTCAGTGAGTCGACACACTCATCCAGCATCAACATCTGTCCGCTGAGATACTTTGAGGACGTGACAGCAGCTGTGTCAGAGCTCAGAGACAAACTACAGGACGTCCTGAGAGACACATGGACAAACATCAAACTGAAGATTGCTAATGTGCATGTTTTATTGACAGAACCAGAACCAAAGACCAGAGGTGAATTTTTAAAATACGCACAAGAAATGATCCTGGATCCAAACACTGCAAACATGAATCTGCTGTTAGCAGAGGGGAACAGAAAAGTGACCTCAATTGACCAACAACAGTCTTATCCTGATCATCCAGACAGATTCACTGTTTTTCTTCAGGTCCTCAGTAGAGAGAGTCTGAGTGAACGCTGTTATTGGGAGGTGGATTGGAGAAATGGAGGAGTTTATGTTGCAGTTTCATACAAGAACATCAGCAGATCAAAATTGTCAGATAAATGTAGGTTTGGAGCCAATGAAAAATCTTGGTCTTTAGAGTGTCACTGTTCCAGAAATGGTTACATATTTCATCATAACAACATTAAAACTCCAGTATCAGGTCCAGTTTCCTCCAGAATTGGAGTGTACCTGGACCACACAGCAGGTATTCTGTCTTTCTACAGCGTCTCTAAAACCATGACTCTCCTCCATAGAGTCCAGACCAGATTCACTCAGCCGCTCCATGCTGGGGTTAGACTTTTCTATCGATCTTCAGCCGAGTTTATTAAACTGAAATAGTCATCTGAGGAAGATGCCTTTACATGTCTAGATTTAGCTGAAAAGAAAAAATTCTCCTGATTATGTAGAGAAAACCTGAGGTTCTGAATTGAGTCATTCAGTAAACTGCATTGATAAGATGGTCTTTGTGTTTTCTCCATATGAGACTTTATGCAGCTCTCATGATTGGCCTGTTTTTTTAATTTAATTTTATTTTTTACTTTAATTAAACCGATGTGGTAGTTTGGTGTTTATCTGACATTTAGCTTATTTGAACTAATCATACTTGTAAGCGGTAATAAAATAAAAACAAAGATGTCACCTTTCTAAACGGCTTTATATTGCTATTATTTCTAATTTTATCCATGAAGAGACAGAGGACTTTTGTAATATATGTTACTTAAAACAGGTGATCTACAGGGCTGCTTTTAATCCTTTTAGCAACAGAAATCTTGATTAACATGAATCAAGTCAACTAAACTCAATTTTGCCACTTGGTGGCAGCAAAACTCAACATAAAAGGGTAAAAAGAATCAATCAACAAACCTGTGAGAAAGAAAACAATAACTGAATGGATAAGTTAAGTTACATTTATCCTTAAAGAATTTAATCTTAAACAAAGGGACCCACTGAAGGGGCCTTTTTTCTCAGCCAGATGGTTGACCTTTCTTGTCACCCTCTGTCACATGTAATACAGACTTAACATCGAGCTCATTCTTCACGTCCTGATCTGACCTGTACAACCCAGTTTACATTGCAAACCCTCTCCCAGGTGGGTGTGCCCAGGACCAGACGATCACAATAAATCCTTTGGGGTCGTCATACTCCAGTCCCATGTCCCTGAATTCCCCCCAGAGTTGTGTGGAAAATTGGCCTCAAATGGGAGCAGAGGGCAATGTTCCACATTCTGCATTGAAAACCGGAGTTCTGTAGTGCCTTTTAGCTCTGTGCTAGGACTGTCCCACGTGGTCATGCCAGGTTCGATTTTAAAGACAGAGGTTGCGTGATCAAAACAAGACCACCTGTTTTTTTGCAGCCCCAGTAATCACCCCAGACACTTTAGGGAAAGGATCATCAAGGATTAGTAGACAATCACCAACAATACTTTGCATTGCAATTGCAATTGGGAAGATAAGAATAGGCCTGAAGTGTGGTTGATCCCTCTGCTTCAGCATTCACACTGAGAAAAGGTTTAAAGAGCAGGATTGCCCGATTAAAAAGAGCCCACCTGTGCCTCGGTAGCCCACTCCTATCCCCTTAAAGGTACCCAAAGTAGTTTTGGAAAGATAATGGTTTAGCAACAGGTCACCAACAATACTTTGTATTGATATTGGGAGGCCACAGCTGACTTTTTCACCTCTGTTTCAGGCAGGTGGGACTGATTCATGCTTGCCACGGGATTTTTTTTTTGGGTGGGGGATCAGCCGTTCAATATGGATAAATGTTTCACCCTGAGAAAGAGAAGATTAGGCCCTACATTAATAATAAGGCTAATATTGAGTGAGACTGTCTGGATCCTTGCTGTACTGAAGGTTATTTCTCCTGTGAAAACCTTTGGTGGTTTGACTAAGACACATTTCCATCAAACAAAGACAAAACATAATAGCACGACACGAATAGTCAATAAACTACCTGATAAACTTTTGCACCATCATTTATGACATTCTGCAGCCATCGTCATCTACCTAGTCCAAATGAAGTTCAGCAAGTTTAAAACTAAAGAGCTGATCAGCTGTTAAAGTTTGAAAAAAGTTAATAATTAAACATAAGTGCTCCACGAAAGTCCCTCTTTGATCCAGTTTATTTTATTTGACTTTTATTTTACCAAGTAAGTTGGCTGAGAACAAATTCTTATTTTCAACAATAAGCTGTTCAAGAAGCATCAAATTACAATACAACAGAACGTCACAAAGCAGGAACAAGAATAAAAGCAACTTCTAGTCTGTGTATCTGAAAGTCAACTTTAGGCGTACTAAACTTCCTCATTGATGGCAATAAGGAAGTTTTCCCTGATACTCTGGCTGATTGTTGCTCACATGGAGACCAAAGCTCTGTAAACCGGATCATCAACTTGTAAATCAAAGATGCTGATGGCTTGAAGTTCTGCTGCGGGTTCAAAGGTTTCTTTAAGGTTTTAGTAACAGGTGTGGCGTTAGAATAGGATATAAATATAATTTATTGTCCCGCAATGGGAAAAATTTCTGTGCAAGAGCAGCAAAGTGGCAGACCAATTTTTAAGTGTTCCAGAAAGTTTTTAGTTAAAAATAGCTACTTTGTTTTAGTTACTTAAAACGAACAAAATTCTGTAAAAATTAAATGTGGGTCTGCTAATTTTAAACACAAAACATGTGATAAAATCTGCTATTGTTAAAGAAATCAGCATTCGATTTCCTTCTATAACTAAAGCCATGTGAGTCTATCTTCTTCCTGCTATAAAACACCACAAGCTCCACTTTGTTTTCTTTGATTTATATTATCCAACCAATAAACAATAGTGGCAGAGCTCAAGGTCTGACTGGAAGAATCACAATTTCAGATTAAAGTTCAACGTCATTAAGCCTTTAAGAGAGAGAAACTCAGACAGTCGCTGTTACTGGGAGGTGAAATGGCTCACAGAGGAGATCGACTGGAGAAAATCTCCTGTTCCATCTGTTTGGATTTCCTGAAGGATCCTGTTACTATTGCGTGTGGACACAGCTACTGTATGATCTGTATTAAACAGTCCTGGGATACCGATGAGCAGAAAGTCTGTAAATGCCCCCAGTGCAGAAAAACATTCACACCGAGGCCTGACCTGGTGAAAAACGTTGTGTTAGCAGAGTTGGTGGAAGATCTGAAGAAGACTGGACTCCTATCTGCTCCAGCTGATCGCTGTTATGCTGGACCTGAAGATGTTACCTGTGATGTCTGCACGGAGCGGAAGACGAAAGCTGTCAAGTCCTGCCTGGTCTGTTTGAATTCCTTTTGTAGGGATCACCTTGAAAATCACAATGTTGACCCTGAATTAAAGAGACACAAGCTGGTGAACCCGTCCAACGAGCCTCTGCACAGCATCTGCTCTCGTCATGATGAGGTGATGAAGATCTTCTGTCGTTCTGATCAGCAGTGTATCTGTTATCTCTGCTTAATGGAGGACCATAAAGGCCATGACACAGTCCCAGCTGCAGCAGAAATGACTGAGAAAAAGAAGAAGCTCCAGTTGACTCGACAAAAAATCCAGGAGAATATGCAGGACCAAGAGAAAGAGGTGAAGCTGCTTCAACAAGATGTGGAGGCCATCAATGTCTCTGCTGATAAAGCAGTGGAGGACAGTGAGAAGATCTTCACTGAGCTGATCCGTCTCCTCCAGAAAAGAAGCTCTGAGGTGAAGCAGCAGATCAGATCCCAGCAGGAATCTGAGGTTAGCCAAATAAAAGATCTTCAGGAGAAGCTGAAGGATGACATCACCGATCTAAAGTGGAAAGACGCTGAGCTGGAGCAGCTCTCACACACAGAGGATCACAACCAGTTTCTCCTCAACTACTCTTCACTACCAGACCTAAATGAGTTTTCACACTCACCAGGCATCTATGTGCATCCTTGGAAAAGCTTCAAGGATGTGATAGCAGCTGTGTCAAAGCTCAGAGATGATCTGCAGGATATTCTGGCAGGAACTCATACAAACACGTCAGTTAAAGTCAGCAAGGTGGAGGCTTTAAAGTCAGAACCAGAACCAAAAACTAGAAATGAGTTCTTAAAATATTCACAAGAAATCACTCTAGATCCAAACACGGTGAATTTAAAGCTGGTTTTATCTGAGGGGAACAGAAAAGTAACGAGAAAGAATAAAAAGCAGTCTTATCCTGATCATCCAGACAGATTCACTAGTTACTGTCAGGTCCTGAGCAGAGAGAGTCTGACTGGACGTTGTTACTGGGAGGTGGAGATGAGAGGAGAAAGAGTTGGAGTCGCAGTTTCATACAAGAACATCAGCAGAGCAGGATTGTCAGAGAAATGTGAGTTTGGAATGAATGACATATCTTGGTCATTTGACTGCCGATCAAAGAGTTACGCAATTTATCACAACAGAGTGGAAATTCCAGTATCAGGTCCAGTTTCCTCCAGAGTGGGGGTGTACCTGGATTACAGAGCAGGTATTCTGTCTTTCTACAGCGTCTCTAAAACCATGACTCTCCTCCACAGAGTCCAGACCAGATTCACTCAGCCTCTATACGCTGGGGTCTGGCTGTTTTATGTTGACTCATCTGCTGAGTTCATTCAAGCAAAATAGTGAGCAGTGATCTAAATCTATACTTTAGCACAAGTCTCTTTAATCTCCATCATTGTCACTGTGAACTGTCTTTATGGAGCTACTTTGTCATTGTTTTTTGTTGATGTTGGCGTTTCTGTGTTGCCCCGTCTCTCAAATGAAGCTCTAGTGTTTCATGACAGTCCAAACTCTTCTGTGGTTCTGTTAATATGAAGGCATTAGACTCTGTTTTTAGACAAAAAACAATCATGAAGGTTAATCACTTTTTTCTTTTTTTTAATAATCAGTGGTTCATTGAATTGTTTAGTTCTGATTTGTATATTATGTCAGAATTGTGACTGAAATGGTTTTTATCCTGCCAATGATCAAATCTATGACGTGTCGGGGAACTGAATCGACTGCAGGCGACGTCACATTGGAGCCATGCAGTCATATAACTGTCTCTGAATAAAATCCCTCTGATTTGATGACTAGAATAACCAATGAGCAGATCAATCGTGGTCACGAACATGATGAATGCACTTTTTCTGAAAATACTTTAATATGCAGACTGGTCAGTTTTAGATGTGATTTATTTTTTCATATAACCTTTAGTAAACTGTCACTCACTGGAAATGGTGTAAATGACTCTTTAGATTATCTCAATTTAAATAAATAGATTAAATAAATGTCCTAATAAGTGAACAAATGAAACGTTATTCTGGTAAGCAGAGAAATTGATATGAGGAAGTTTTCTAATTCAAATGGTGTAAATTAAGTACATTTTGATAAAATATATTTGTATTTGTACCTTCAATGAAATGGAATGGAAGCTTAAAATCAATGAGCAACTTCAAATTTTCAATCACATTTATCATCTTTAGTGGCTACAGACCAACGGTAAAAAGAAGTCAAGATATTATTTTACAGCATTTTTTATGTATGCAAATCTAAACCCTGAAATAGAATAAAAAGTGTAAGAACTACTTTGACTTATATAAACATTAATCTGTAACTAAGAATTATTTGTAAGAATTGAAATCTTACCTCTCAGTTTGGTTTGTTTACAAAAACATAATTGAATAAACACTTACCAAAAAAAACAATCTTCTTTTACTTATTTACTGTCATGGCATCTCAGGTTTGACAAATAAATGCAACATGCAAAAGGGCAGATTTTCTGCACAAAAACAATGTCCCTAACCAGAATCCTGATTGCATGGCCAGGTGGAGGTGTACGTCTGTACATCTGTAGAAATAACAGATGTAAAAAGTGAGTTTTTGTGAGCGAGCTGTCATGGCTCTGGGAGAACTTTGGTCCAGGCATCAAACGGAAAGTATAGAATAAAAACCGTTGACATTTATTTGATGGGGTGTGCATAAGCCTGACATAACACTGTCATAAACATGAAGGAGTCTTTATGGCTGCTGCCATGAAGTGTCATTCAGTAAATGGCGTTTTTAATGACAAGTTGCTTCAAAAATTGCATGGAAAGTCCATTAAAAGTGCCAACTTTGCATTAAAGTGTCATTATTTACCAAATGACACTTCATGACAACATAAAGACTCCTTCTTGTTTATGATGGTGTCCTGTCAGGCTTATGCACACCCCATCAAATAAAGTGTTACATAAAAACCTTAAGTAAACTTCTCTGGTTAACAGTAAAGAGACTTTTCATTGGGATTCCTTCACACACACCTCAAATATTTACAAAAAATCAGAGTCCCACCAAAACAAAAGACTTCCCATCGATACAGAAAACAGACTTTCATTGGACTTCCCCCAGCTGAAGCTATCACAGACGAACAAGATGAATACATTCGCTCACTAACAGAGAGGAAGTTTAGATCTCACCCTCAGTGATTCTTAGGGTGTGCTTTATATATGAAGCATGAAGGTCAGGAGAAGCTGTGAAAATGACCAAACTGGGAACCATTAACCTGTTTCCAGCCTCCGTCCTGCTGAAAAGCAGAAAACTTAACGACTGTATGACTAACAAAGTTCAAACGCTGAGGTTTGACCTTGATTCTGTTGGGTTGGTCCTGCTGGACTTGTTTGACCAGAAAGTTGAAATGTAACTTGTACAAGTGTGATGGTCTATTAAAGTTTATTTTAAATTAAATATGGCAACTTGGTTTGTTTGCTTGCTTCGGAAGATTTCTTTTACTTGAGTTGTTCAGTTGGAGGTTCAGAGGTCACGTTTTATTCAGAAGTTGATCTTAATTGTATTTACTGAGTGTCTTTTCTTTTTCTCAGGCACTTAACTTCCTAGAAACTGTAATGCCTCTCAGCTTTTTATTAATGTTTCTGTTGTGGCGCCTGAAACCTGGGATGTTTATTTAGATCATGTTGCTTGATGCTGAATGGGTCCTGCTGGGCTTTCAGTGAGCAGCCGTTTGGGGACGTAGATCTTTGGCCACCATTATAGCAAAATTGGGAAAGCTTTTAAAAGACTGTACTCGCATAAATACAGCATTTAATGTGAGATTCTTTTGTGGCTTTTAAGGTAAAAAAAGAAATGGTTGCAACTATCTGGGTTCAGATGTGTAGTCGTCACAGTTAATATGATCCTATTCCAAAAGAAAGCTTTGATAAGTTTCTGACTGTTTCATATCAGAAACAAACTATTGTGTTGAATAAAATATCTTTTATTCTAAAATTCCTAGGGGTATGAATATGTTTAGGCTAAACCTTTTCAGGAAATATACTGAAAAGGAGTTAAACACACCTTTTGGAAATGAGTCAGTCTTAAATCATGACCTCTTCCTGCTTAGAGACAGCCATTCCAGATTTTCAACATATCTTTACTCATCTTTAAAACCTGTGAGTAACTAGGACGTACTGAGAGTCAACAGTCGTCTGATTTAAACTTTGTCGTTGCTGCTGAGAGGTAAAATGGCTCAGAGAGGAGTTCGTCTGGAGGAAATCTCCTGCTCCATTTGTTTGGATCTACTGAAGGATCCGGTGACTATCCCCTGTGGACACAGCTACTGTAAGAACTGTATTAAAATCTACTGGGATGATGTACGTCAGAGGAGAATCCACAGCTGCCCTCTGTGCAGGAAAATGTTCAGATTTAGGCCTGTCCTTGTGAAAAACATCATGCTAGCAGCATTAGTGAACGATCTGAAGAAGTCTGGGCTCCAAGCTGTTCCAGCTGATAGCTGCTATGCTGGACCTGAAGATGTGGCCTGTGACGTCTGCACTGGGAGGAAGATGAGAGCTGTCAAGTCCTGTTTGTCTTGTCTAGCTTCTTACTGTGAGAAACATCTTCAACCTCATTATGGTGTTCTACCATTAAAGAAACACAAGCTGGTGAATCCCTCCAAGAATCAACAACAAATCCAGCAGAGAATCCAGGACCGAGAGAAAGATGTGAAGCTGCTTCAACAGGAAGGTGGAGGCCATCAATGTCTCTGCTGATAAAGCAGTGGAGGACAGTGAGAAGATCTTCACGAGCTAATCCGTCTCCTCCAGGAAAGAAGCTCTGAGGTGAAGCAGCAGATCAGATCCCAGCAGGAAACTGAAGTGAGTCGAGTCAAAGATGTTCAGGAGAAGCTGGAGCAGGAGATCACTGAGCTGAAGAGGAAAGACGCTGAGCTGGAGCAGCTCTCACACACAGAGGATCACAACCAGTTTCTCCTCAACTACCCCTCACTGCCAGCACTCAGTGACTCGACACACTCATCCAGCATCAACATCCGTCCTGTGAGACACTTTGAGGACGTGACAGCAGCTGTGTCAGAGCTCAGAGACAAACTACAGGACGTCCTGAGAGACACATGGACAAATGTCTCACCAAGACTCACTGAGGGTTCACTGACAGAACCAAAGACCAGAACTGAATTTCTAAAATATTCACAAGAAATCACCCTGGATCCAAAGACAGCCAACAGATTTATGTTATTGTCTAAAGGGAACAGAAAAGTAACAAGGGTAGAAGACCAACAGTTTTATCCCGATCATCCAGACAGATTCACTGGTTGTTGTCAAGTCCTGAGCAGAGAGAGTCTGACTGGACGTTGTTATTGGGAGGTGGACTGGAGCGGAGGAGGAATTGAAGTTGTAGTTTCAAATAAAAATATCAGCAGAACAGGAAGATCAAATGAATGTGAGTTTGGATTTAATGACAGATCTTGGTCTTTAAATTGTACCACAAACAGTTACACATTTTATCATAACCTTGTTGAAACTCCAGTACCAGGTCCAGTTTCCTCCAGAGTGGGGGTGTACCTGGACCACGCAGCAGGTATTCTGTGTTTCTACAGCGTCTCTGAAACCATGACTCTCCTCCACAGAGTCCAGACCAGATTCACTCAGCCTCTATACGCTGGGGTTGGTCTCTTCTCCTTATTTTCATATTATGGTGCAGCGTCTGCTGGGTTTGTTAACTTGAAGTAGTTTCTTTAGTCTCCACCATTGTCGTTTCTTCGCTGCTCTTTATAGAGCTGCTTGGTCGTCTTATTTGTTTGTATTGGAGTTTGAGACCCTCCAGTCTCTCAGTGAGTTATTGGCGTGTTGTTTGGTTAATATAAAGTCACCTTAGCTGCATTACACTCTGTTTTAGACAAAAAGATTATTCTTTATCTAATAATCCATGGTCCATTTTATAGTTTGATGGTGATTTTTGCTACTTCGTTCGGTTGTTTGTTGTTTTATTGATGTTGGCGTTTGTTTGGGTGCTGCCCCTTCCTGTTTCTGTTCAGCTTTAGATGCTATCAGTGCTCAACAGGATTTTTATTCAGCTGAATTATATTTACATTTGTTACTTTGTCGAGACAAATATTGCTGTTCTTGTACATATCAGGTTCCGTCACATGTAAATATTGTGGTTTTGTTTTATAAGTGGTTTAGTGAAAACAAAATATTTATGTTTGCTACTTTTAGAGATTTTTATGTTATCATTTCTACATTTATGTAGGTCATACATTTACGTGTCAGCATTAATCAGTATTGATGTGATTTTCATTTAATCTTGACTGTGTTAACTTTCTGTACGCTTTTGGCACCAAGTTCAAAGAACTGATTATTCCAGAGCTGGATGACCTGTGTGCAGAAAAAAGTTCTCTGTTTATCTTCTCACCGTCTTTCTCTTCTTAAATAAAAGGCCCGAGCTGAAAGATTCAGAAACGCTTGGTGAAGAGGATCAGAGGATCCTTTTTGCCAATGCTTTCTCCTTTTGCAACAGCAGGGCCATAAAACTTACTTCGTTTGTCTGTGCTTCTTTTATGAAGGTTCAAAAAATGTCCATCAGCTACTACTGCAACTACTGCTTTATCTAACACACAAAATAGTTACAGTGTTTTTCATTTCTTCTTTTACTATTTTATTATTTGTTCGTGTGGTTTGATGAACATCGGATCTCGCTGTTCAAATACTTTGTTAGTTAATGGCTAGACATGTAATGAATTAATTTGTTTTGTCCCAGATAAACCTGGCTGCAGGAGGATGATTATGTTATTATAAATCTTGTTATTCTTGTTCTTAGCGTTTACATTCCTTGAATTACTGGGGAAGGAAGAGGAGCAGCAAACGCTTGTCATTCAGGTTTATTAACTAAACCCAGGACGAATAAAGGCTACAAATTAGTTTTCCTCTTGCAGGTTGCAAAGTACTGAAACCTCAGTTTGTTGTGTTTTTATTCATCCATCTCAGTTTTTATGTGGGACCTGAGATGTGGGACCTGGGGGATTTTAACATTCATGTTGACACTAAAATGATTCCTTAAATGAACCTTTCAGCTTTGACTCATTTGGCTTTTCTCAAAGAATCCACCCTCCTGTCTTCATGCGTTGGACTTTCTTTTCACTTATTGAGAGTGAAGAATTAAACGTACTTCCCCAGAACTTTGTCCTGTTTGACCTTTTGAACTACCTTTGAGTTTATTTCAACTAAGCCCTGAAAACCTGAGAGAAAATCTAATTACAATACATTTTTATATAAATAAAAATGCAAAGTGAAAACCGTTTTGGTTACCACAGGAGCTAATTATCTCCACTACAGACAATTATTGCCAAGAAAAATGAATGGCAGCGTTTATACCCACGTAGAGTTGCATTAATTTCTCATGAAGGTCTTTTAATGTCCGACCATTACAGAACGTTTTCTCCGGTCTTCTCTCAATGGACTCCAGCAACCGACCTGAGTGGTAAAATGACATCTCCTACCTCCTGAACCAATCCATCACAAGTTAAATATTTAATCTGTCTATCCTATGAGGGAAGAAAAAACACTGGTGGAAAAACCCTGTCAGTAAAGTTGCAGCAACTTCAGATTATGGCAGCGCCCCCCAGAGCTCGGACAGTAAACTGTGCTTTTCATCATACAAGCTGCCACGTCTTCTCAGCGTGACGTCTAGTTTATAGCTAACCTAATCCCTAAAAGGTGTGTGTGTGTGTGTGTCTACATTTCTTCTATTCACCACTAGATGGAGCCTCTGCACCACAACTGATCCAGACTGGGAAGCATGGACTTCTACATAGGAGCTTCATAATTGTAGTTTTTCCAAGCCGGTATATGAAAATAAATGAGTAAATATTACATACACAGTCTTCAGTTTGCATTAGTAAACATTATGGGTCCTTCTCGTCAATTTCTGACGCGAAGGGGGTACCCGATGCGTCAACATGTGACGCTGAGGGAACCTGCCTAAGCGTCAGTATATGACGAGTCGGGAGTGAGAATGTGTTGATGGGTCATATTGTTGACCTCTGACATTAGACAGGATAGTTTTTGTTTCCTTGCTGAGAAAGAAAGAAACATTTAGTCTCTCTCCCCACTGTGTGTGTGTGTGGGGGGAGGGGTGGGGTTGTGTGTGTGTGTGTGTGTGCGTGCATCACATCCAGGTGCCACGGTGTCTCCTGTGTTGTTGTCTTTATAAACAAACTGAACGCTACAACTGCTGCCATCGTCTTGTGGGACGACGGAGAGAGGAGCCTTGGTAATGATTAACATGGAGCTTGTGGTGATTCTCAGTTTTATTTTACATTTCTTTAGTATTTATAGAAACACTCTGAGGGAAACAAAAGTTTAACCGCACATTTATTTATAGTAAGCACATGCCTAAACATTACGCTGGTGCAGTCTTTCCACAACTATCCAAATATATAATTTAAGTGGAAAAAGTATCATATTTGAGATTTGTGCAGCCTTGTATCACAACATATTAATGCTTCAAATGTCTCTTATGGTGGACAGTCAGCAAACACCAATAGCCAGAAGTCATATAACATTTAATTATGCTAACCATCAGATCAGACCTAACAGCTGTTAATACGCTTCAGTGGCAAAGTTACTGTAAACCCAATGAATTGTATTTATACTGTCTGCCATGTAAAGCTGTTGAAGGTGGACATTTGAATGTCTTCCAGCTGCAGTCAGGATTTGACTCTGTCTGGTGAAGTAAATGTAAGCTGTCATTATGAAGGCATAATAATTGCTTTAAGCTCAGCAGCCTGTATTTATCTTATTTTGAAGTGAGAAAGGAAGTTGTTCCTGAGTTGTCCTGTTGTGTCAGCAGGTCAGATACTTTAAAATGTTTGTGTGAGGTGTTTATGTATTCAGAAAAAAAAAGAAATGGCAACAAAGAAAGATAAGTTACAAAGTTTGGTAAGTACTGTGAAAATAGCAAATGTTGCTAAACTGTTAGGAATGCTAAAGTTTGTATCAATCTCTGGTAAACTTAATGGATGTTTCACTGTTTTTAAGGAATTTGGATTGAATTTAAATACATATTTGGAATTTAAGTGATTTTATTTGATTAGTCCTACAATTTTATTTTATTAGTTTTTGTGAAAACAAAGAAATGGAGCATCATCTTTTCCTGGTGGTCCGCGGGCGCCCCTAGCGGTCCGTGAGGTACTGCATTTATTTGGCGTGACGTCATCTCAAAGCGCGGCGCTACAGCTAGCTTACCGAAGGATTGTGGTTAAAAATAATAATGAATAAGTGGCTTGGAAACGGGTCGCTTAAAAGAAACGCTGGAGATATCGGTGGAAAGGAAACAACGGCAAATATGATCGGAGAGTATTGATCAGTCGATTCGATTCTTTTGAACGAGTCTTAGCTGGTGAGAACTGTTCTTTGTCTCTTACGAGTTTGCTTGCTTATAATGCTCTGGTCAGCAGGTGTTATTTATTTAAAAATTATTAAATTAAATGATTTAAATACAGTTGATAGAAATGGCTGGATAATTTTCTGGTGCAGAAAAGGATTTTTGTTTCTGTTTCATGTCTATTTTTCTTTTATTGTGCTTCTAAATTACAAATAGCCCTAAAATGTTATTAATTCATTGCTTATTTTTTTATTTCCATGTGTTTGACATAATTGGAAAGCTTAGAGAAACACTTTATGAAATAACTGTAAATCACTCAAAATGCACCAAATCAACTTGTTCATGGTTTTGTTGTTGTGGCCAGTCATATTTATAAAACCACTCCTCATTAGTTAAGACTAATATTTCCACGTTAGGTTGAATATATTAACATGAAGGGCTTTTTCAGGTTAGGCGGCCGTGAGTGTTTGTAAAAGAGGTTAAGTTAATTAATCTGGTGGGCAAAGATAGAGATTTTTTAACTTAAATGTCTTGTTATAAGTAAAATAATCTGCCAGAAGATCTAATACTTTTAAATAAATATTCAGGAATTTTTGACCTGAAGGAAACGCCTATATTTTGCTGAAAATGTGTTGATTTTGTCTAATTTCAATTACACTACCATATTTGAACTGGAAACTAGACAAAAATACTTGATAAGATTGTGTTTTTACATTATAAAATGAATAATTGTTCGTTTGATCTTTTATGTTTTTAGTTATTTATTTATTGAATGCTTCATATCTGTATGCTATGAAACTGGAATCCTGCCAATAATCTGATTCTGATCCTGATTTTGAATGGGACTGTGGTGAAATGCTCAGATTGTAGCAGTTATAGCGCAGACAGTAGGTGTGTGTGCAGGAATGTGCAGCAGTCGACATTCTTCAGATTCAAGTCACAACTGTTGCATCATGGGAAATGAAGTCTGCTCCCAGGGGAACTGTACGGATATCATGTGTTTCTGTCTGTGAATTATATTTATCTACAGAAATCTAAAGAAACAAATCCGTATTTTTGAGGAAATGGTGATGTCAGCGTTTTATTTTCTGACTTATAATCAGGTGTAACTTCAGATGAATGTTAAAAAGGATCTTTGCTCATCTGAATGAGCTTCTTATGCGCGAGACAGAAAGGAAAAAGTGGGGCACTAATCTGGTGAGAGGCTTGCAATCTAAGAGTTTTTTTTCCTGGATTACTGCACATATAAGAGATTAAACTCCCCCACAAGCAGCGCCATGCATGCATTTCTCCAGGCGAATTACATTAATGCCGTCTGATACTGCAGAGTTTATCTTTGTGTCGAATCGGTTTTAATGTGAGCGTCCTCAGCCTCTGGTCTTTAAACGCGGTGATCAGATGACCGGCGTGAATAAAAAGCGCGTTAGAGCCTCAGTGGCATGTCTGGTATGCGAACACATTCCCCTCGTACAGTTTGAGTCTGAAGGATGAACCTGATGATCAGACGAGGCCTTCGAGTTTCAACCAGTGGGAGAAATATTTCCATTTCTACTCACTTTACAGATTGAAGGGTTTTTGGTCTTGATGCTGGAGAAACTCCAGCTCCAAATTTAGTTTTAGTTCAGTTTATTCAGCACAGGTTGTCAAAATAAAGTCAATTTAATCCAATCTGGTCGCCTCTTATCCTGTTTTTGTGAGATTTTATCACCGTTCAAACTGCAAAAGACGTAACATTTTGTATTTTTCCCATTTATTTTCTGTACTTTTAGCCTCGTTTCTAGTGGAAACATCTCAATGCGCGTGAACTAAGACAAAACTAACTCTTGGTTCGTTACTGTCAGCAGCCCTGCTGAGCAGGCTGGAAAACCCCAGAAGGCCCATGTGAGCTCTGCAGATATTCTTGTCCTCATTTATGATTCTCTGCAAAAAAAAAAAAACCACACAGCACAGAGCTTAAAGCAAGAGAGGTGCAGAAAATCTGCCTTATTTGATATTTACACACCAATTAATTAATTAATGTTTATTTTACTTAAAGTCCAGCTGCACAGACATGTGGGAAAAGTGAGGATTTCACAGCAAAAATATAAAATACTACCAGTTATTTTGGCCTAGTTTCTGGTTCAAATATCTTAGTACAAATTAAACTAATTTATGATTAATTCAGGATGACGAGGCTGAAAGTGATGAAAATAACGAGAATCTTAAAAACTTAAGCTAAAGAGAGAATCAACTTTGTTTCCCTGATGAACTGGTTAGTAGGTTAGTTAGGCTCCTATTTTCATGTTTCTGTGCGAATTTTGACATTTTTATGTTAATTTCTTTAGTTCTACGTCATTTTGCCTAAAATTGCCTCACTGCTGCCCCCTTTGGCCAAACTGTGCCTAGCAGTTGAATTCTCCTGTTTGAAAACCGTTTTGATTTTTGTCATAATTACAATTTTCACCAATTGTTTGTGTCCAGATTTACCACATCCACTGCAAAAACACAAAATCTTACAACTCTTATGTTCTTGTGCAAATTCAATTCACTTTATTAAAGACTGTGTCCTCGTCCATATTGCAAATATTTTAGTACACTTGAAATAAAATAAAACTAACTTAAAAGTAATTTTTCAGCAAGATGTAAGATCTTGTTTTTTAAGCTAATAAAAACTGGCATGTGAAATTTAACAGCTGTACATCTGTGAAAAGTAGAAGTGGAGCCTCCTGCACAACCAACAACGATACAGAAAGTGGATTCTGGGTAGTAAGTCAACAATAAAACGCATGTCTTTTCCACACTGCAAAACACAAAATCTTACCAAGTATTTTGGGTTCAGTTGGGTGCAGAAATCGTAGTTTACTTTAAATAAGACAGTAACTTTTCAGTCACATATAGGAGCTTATTTTAAGCCAATAAAATAATATTGGCTTAAATAAATAATAATAAATAAATAATAATAAAAATTATTGATTAATAGAAGTTCTAGTTTCACTGTCGGATTATTATAAAATGGGAAAATGTCTTGTCAGTGAAATATTTTGATCAATAATAAGGAATTATTTAATTAGAAAAATGTATTATATTTTAATGAAAAATTACTTGTAAGTTAGTTTTGTCTTATTTTAAGTTTAGTGAGATATTTGCAGACCAAAAATACTTGGTAAGATTCATCAAACTGTTATAAATGATCTCATTGAGTCTGAAACAGCAATAGCTGCGCCCGTTTGGCCTAATTTCTGAAAGGCTTTTCCAGACTGATCTCTTTCTTTCTCCTTTTTGTCTCCTTCACCTGTGATTTGTGTGTGAAAATACCTGACAGCTCTCCTCTACTAACCCTCTTCCTGTTGTCTTTTGTTTCACACATTCGTTGTGATTAAGTCTCTTTCTTTGGCTCATACACACCTCAACACGCCCTCACACTCGCCCTCTCTCCGTGTGTGTGTGTGTGTGTGTGTGAGGTCACATTCCAGCGCCGGGCAGCATTCCAGCCATTCAGGTTCAGTGCCACCGATCCAGCAGAGTCAGCACACGAACACAAACTCGGCCGCGCTCTTTGAGCTGCAGCAGCATTCCTGAAGTCTTCAGCAGGACGAAGACTCAAACTTTGTAAGCTTCCAGTTGCTGTTCGGCCTCCTGATGGGGATGGAGCCGCTGAGAGTCAGCAGCCAGGGGGAACCAATCAGAGTTAAAATACTTAGAAAGCATCAGAGGTCAGGGGTCGGCAACCTGTGGCTCGTACCAAACCAAACAGGAAGTTTCAATTGATTACGGTGATTTTAGGAGTTTTTCCCATAAGTCCTTGAGTGAAATCTGCTCTTGTTATCTACAGGTGCGTTCACACCAGCCCTGTTTAATCCACTTTAATCAAACTCTAGAAAGTTTGGTTTGAAAAACGTGAACTCTGGTCCGCCTACAATCTTTGGTCTCAGTTTGGTTGAAGTGAACTCTGATGCGGTTTGAATGCATATGTGAATGCCAAACAGATCGGTGATGCTTCCAAAGCAGAAAGCGGACCACAGCGCAGGGCATTCTGGGTAAATACAACCAAAACAAGCTCAAGAAATCCTACAACTGCTAAACTCCAACGCCGCCCCGTTTGTGTTTACATTTTGCGAAGAAGGAAGTTTTTGTTTTCAGAAGGTTTTCATGTTGTTTCCTTCAGCTGTTGTTGGCACAGCGCCCCCACAGGTGAGGAGGGGAACAGGTTTTTCAAAGGGTTTGTTTGGTTTGACTCTGCAGTGAGAAAGAGAACCGGACCGACTGAAAATGTAACAAATGTTGTAATTTTGGCCCCAATGGATCCGAATCCATCAGACCACCAGGTGGAAAAACTTACAACTGGCTTCCATAAGCAGCTACTTTTGGCTCACCCCAAATTTTACAAAATAGTTTTTTGTTTTACTGTAAAGTTGGATTCTGCTCTGGAATCTGGAAATATTCAAAGTAACATTTTTCTGGCCTTCATAATGAAACATTTTATGTAGTGAGTATTTAGAAAATACTTTCCTGCGGCTTGAGTCGAGTTTTATTTTGAAGTGACTGCGTAGCTTCTTCAACTATAATCTAAATTGTAACCACATCCTTCATGCAGCCTCTAGTGGCCACTGTTTGTACTGCGCTCAAGGCAGGTTCCTCATTAGCTCTGTAAGTTCAACCAAACCATGTATGAAAGCATCTTAACATCCTGAAATATCAGTTTTTCCTCTTCTTCTCCTTAACTCACTCCGTCTTCCAGCTTTGATCGGTGAGTCTGTTAAATCTCAGCGTCTCCTCTGAGAGCGCTCAGTGCTTAGAGACCCACACATGACTGCTTGTTAAAATATACATGAGCACTAAGTCTCCTACATCCCTGCAACACCACCAGCATTCATTATTGATGAACACACACTCTCTCTCACACACACACACGGTGCAGCTTGCAGCAGTATTGTTTATTGTCTTTATTAAGCACATGTTTGCTGCATTGCACCTTTGCAATCTGTCCCACTGGAAACACGAGAGGCAGCTTGTTAGCCCACCAACAACAGTTTCTGTTGTGCTGACCGCCGCAGTGCTGCTTTCCAGCTGGATTTTAATGAAGAAGCTCTCGGCTGTGGCAGCTCCAGGCGCTGCCATCTCTCCTGGAAATGGTAGCAAACAGTTGTTTCACGCCAACGGATTAGATCTGCGGTCCTTACTGAAGCCGTCAAGCTTCTTTAACTCATGAATATGATGTAAAACAAGCATTAATTCCCTCCAGTCGCTTTATTTCTGTGAATGCCTTGGATTTAATTTGCTGAAATGCAGAGCACTTTGTTTTTTCTCGGCGATGTTATGACTTTACCCCCATCACTGCTCCCCGCTCTCATGTTACACCAACAGGCCACTTGTTTTCAGAAAATGTCAGCTTTCTGAGAAGAAAATTGCTGTTTAGTCTGAACTTTACCTACAATATTATGGAAATGATGTTCGGTTTCAAAACAAAGAGTTCACAAGAGGAGCAGTTCCTTTGCAAGAGATCGTTGTAAAAATAGCATCACAGTTTAAAGGTAACCCATCATTGAACAGGTTAGCATGGATCTATGTACATTATATCTGCACCAAGTCATTCTTAGATGACCAGGTTTCAGTCTCTGCCTTCCAGAATGTTTTAGGGCCTCTGTCACTTTAAATCCAAATGAGCTGCCAACTCAACATTTACTCTTTAAACACGTAAAAATGGCTGCAAACAATTATACAATCTTACGTATTTGAAAAGCAAAAGTGGAGCCTCCAGCAAGAATTCAGCAAGTGGTTTCTAGCAAAAAGTCACAGCATTTGTCTTTTCCAGCAGCCATTGTACAGCACATACAACAGTAAAACCAGCTGAACAAACCGGCTGTAGCTCAGCTTTGGTTGCTAGGTAACAGCGCAACAATTAGGAGGTTTTTGAAACGGCTCGTTTTCCATGAATGCTTCAGTGGTCTGTCACTTTGATCCTGTTGCACCTTAATTTTCTCATTGTGCAACAATAAAGGATTGTATTTTTTTTGTAATTAAAGTCGAAACCAAAGCGTAAGAAAACAGTAACTTCATGACTGAAGCTTAGCAACATTTCAAACATTTTGACAACTGAACTTTGACTATAAACTTGATCCTTTGCTTTTTCTCTCTGTTGTAGTTTTAGAGCTCACGCCGCCATGTTTGACTCTCGAATCGTTTGCAGAGCATTTGATGGAAAACCATGTTTTCCTTTCGGATTTGAGGCAAAAACATAACATATCACGTTATGTTTTAGTAACGGTGAACGCAGCTTGCCATCAGCACCTCCCGCTGTTTTTCCAACTGCAGCCAGGACATGCACAGCTCCGAGGTGACATCACTCCCAGGACCCAACTTGCAACACAAACAGACCATAATCATCCTGTCAGGAACTGAAGTGATTACCTCCAAGCTGACATGAAGCTTTTGGTGTGTTTTCATCATTTTCCTCAACATTGCAGGGTTCAATTCCAGACCTTAGGGCCTTTACTGCACAAACCTCCTGCTGTTTCTGCCCGTTTCTTGGCTGATTACTTTAAATAAGACACCAGAGCTACAAATCCATATTTTAATGCTTTTGACTCTTCCCAAATTGACAGGTTGCTTCAAAGATCATTAACACACAGCTGCTCCAGAACAGCAAGACTGTTAGACATATTAAAGTGTGGAAACATATCTCTGCCACCTGACAACTTTAACAACTTCCTGTAAAGTGGGTGGAGCCAGCACAGACTGAGGGGCGTGGCCAAGCGGATGGACTCAACGTAAGCGTCCAGTAGAGATCACATTTTCATACGTCCATTTGGGTTTCTGCTGCATAGTCACTTATTACAGGAGAGAATTTCTTGTTAAAAGTGAAATAATCTGCCAGTGGAACTAGAACTTTTTCATCAATATTTTTTCATTATTGACTTAAAACAAGCCCTTATGTAAAATGTACTTGTTAGTTTTGTCTTATTTCAACTGCTCTGAGATGTTTGCACTAGAAACTTACAAAAAATACTTGATGACATTTTGTGTTTTTGCATTGAGGAAAAGACGAGTGTTTTGCTAACTTGCTGCATTCTTGCTGGTTGTGCAGGAGGCTCTACTTTTGCTTTTCAAACATTTGCAAAAGTACATCTTTTGCACAAAATGGCTCATCTTTTTGCAGCCATTTTCATGTGTGAGTGTAAATGCTGAGTTTGGTGATGTGGCCAGCAGCTGTTTAATTGGACTTAAAGTGACAGGAGACCCAAAACATCCAATTCTGAAACAAAAACTCATTTTCTAAGAATGATTTGGTGCAAAAAATGTAATGAATGTGTTTCTTATGGACTGTAAACCTGTCCAAACCTGCTCAGGGAAGCATGCAGGTCACATTAAAGCCAGTTTCCCTAGTAATCTGCTGCTCAGTCCCACCACAAACAGTGAGACCTGTCGGGGGCCGGCGACCCCTGATGGTCCGCCTGTCGACTTCATTAAAGACGCTGGGATGACGGACTGAGAGTCTCTCCTCTGCTCCTACTGTAGGCCACACAGAACATCTCCAGGGTGAAATGAAACATCATCTCCTGAAAATCAATCTTCCACACATTCCTCTGATCCTCTCAGCCTCGGCCGCTTTATTGATTCTTCACACAGGATAATCCAGCCAACACACACACACTCATTCATATATATAATATATATCTTCCATGTCTTTGAAGTGTAAATGTGAGAGTTTTGACTTTGAAGTGTTTCCCTTCCCTTTCCCAGTTTCCAACACTCGTATGAATAAAATAAATCTACTGACACACGTCCTGTTTTTGTAGTTTTCTTTATTTTTCTCTCTAAATAAGTTTTTTTGTCCCTGTTTTCACACATGAGCTGCAGAGGAATTTGATTCAGACCTTCTGGGCAGTTTTTCTTACACATGTCCATTCACAGCTGGAGATTCTTTACTCAAGACGTAACGTCTCCTGGTGGGAGGACACGGTCCAGGCTGCACAACACAGCAGAGGGGGATGATGGACGCTCTTTTCCGTTTGTGAATGAATTCTCAAAGAACGAGGAAAAGGCGAAGCATGAAGGATCGGCTTCGCCAAAACATTCCCAGTTTTGCTTCTTCTCTTCATGGATGATGTTGGGAAATTTCAGGGCTTCGGTGCACAAATGAAAGCAACTTCACATGCAAATTGGAAAGTGAGATAGGAAAGTTGACCTTCAGGGTTGGGACTGATAAGGTTAATCTCGTATTTTCACTCATGCCTGGTGGGATTGGAGCAGGTTTGGATGGAATTAGGAGCTCCTGCAGACCAGCAGCAAGGATGGAAATGAGAGAAATTCAATAATCTGGATCAGATTTTGGTGACAGTTTTGTCTTATTTCAAATGTACTAAGATATTTAGTACAAAAATACTTCATAAGATTTTGTGTTTTTGCAGTGAATATGATATGCTAACAATAACAATAAGATCCGTAGTTTGTGCTAAATATGCATCAACAGGCATTAAACACATGAGAAAACGTGCAGATAAATGGGATCAGCTGGAATGAACGATGGATTGAACTGAAATTTAATTGTTTTTCTGAAGCTCCTCAAGAAAACATTTGTCATAAATTGGCCTAACATAAATAAAACCGAACTGAATTGTTTTAAAATATGTTCTTTTGTACGTTTGCTGAAAAGTTTAAGCACAGAATGACTTTAGTATTTGCAGGAGCTCTGTATGTTTTAATGATGTTACAAAAGACATCATGCATGAATTCAGCCTTTGCGCCTTTGCTGCTCGTTATCCTTCAGCGCCATTTTAACTGAAGTCTCCACGTCATCAACGGCACGGAGGTGGAATATTCCTCCTGTACATCAACACTCTGCCGTCGGTGTGGGAACGCGCCTGCTTCAGGTTTTACAAGGCCATCGGGGGAAAAGTCGCTGGAGGGACGAATACCAGAGAGGGGGGGGGGGGGAGTTGAACCTTCAAAGCTTTGAATGAGCTGCAGGGGAAACAGATGAAGAGGAGCTGCAGACTCATTGTCATCTACGGCTGCTTTGTGTTTTAATTCAGCTCAGAACTCGCTGCGTTATTTCAGACTGACTCCAGGATCTGATTGCGATGCAGGACGTTAACAGCAGGAAACAGACGCTTTGTCCGTCTGTCTGCATCTGATTCATGGCCTGGAGTTAAAAGAAACACGTTTGGACAGGTTTTAGCCTCCAGCTTCTAAATGTGTGAAGAAATAAAAATGGTTTCATTGTTGTTAATAATTCCTTCAGCCACTTTTATCCTAAATTTCCTTTCAGTTATAAATGTTGTAAAATGTTTTGTTTTTGTTTCTTTGTCTCTAAAATCATTACAAATTGTTCACTTCAGTCTAGGACACATGATGGATTCATGTTTAGGTTCTTAGCATGCTAATTAGCATTCTTTATAAGAAATCCTCAATTTTCAAGCAAACTTACAAACTTCAGATAGTTTTTAGTGATGCTATTATTTTATATGCATTTGTTGTTTCTGTTTCTTTTCTTCCTGCAGGTTTAGAAGCAGTGAAGTATTTTTTAACTCAATTGATTTAAAAAATGTAATTTATATAAAACTTTGTACTTCATTTTGAATCTTTTTGACAGTAAAATCATGAATATGTTATATAACAGTAAAAGATGAAACCAGTGAGCGGCGCAGAGAGAGAGACGTCCAAGCAGAAGTGAAGACTTGTCCCATTGTGACAGTAATCCTCTCCTCTGGAAGGAGCATCAGCCAGCCGGTAGTTTCCTCCTGTTTGGGAGCATCCGCCGTAAAACTGCAAGCAGAAACTTGTTGAGTCTAACGAGGAAAACTCAAAGCTTTTAATCTCCACTGGAGATGACCGGCGTGGCACGATGGAGGATTCAGCGTTTGATTCGAGGAGCCGGCAGAGACGTTTGTTACGTTTCCCTGTTTGGATTCACTGAGAACAAAGAGAGGCTGAAAATCCTGCAGCTTATTCAAACATCACACAGTCAGAGCAGCGAGTAACTAGTTACATTCACTCAGTTACTTCTACCTGAGAGGCAGTGTTGAGTTAGGAATGTTTTTACTTCGCTGCACTTTTACTTTTACTTGAGTAATTTTATTATGAGATCAATCTGATTACAAGATTATTGGTGATTATGGTTGATTATGTCAAATCTCTGGGATCATTTCATCCATTTTATGACTTTTTAACTATAATTACAATAATTAAACATTTCAAATGCTAATTTATGCTCCAGTTTGTTGTGAAACTAAACCAGCAGCATTCAGTCAGGCTGAAAGTTTCTTTTATTGGTCTGAAAATTTACTTTATCACTTTAATTACAGTATAAATCTTCATGTTGAAGTTCAAATGTCTGAGGATGGCTGTCGCGTGCAGACATGAAGATTTTATTAATTTAGTTGTTTTTATCTAAATCTAGAATGGTTCACCTGAGTAAAGTATTTCTGGTCTTATTGTTGTCTAACATGTGAATGCTGCACATCTGCATTTCTGCATCCTCTCCAACATTGTCTCGTGTTTTTCGCTCAAAGGTTTACAAACTTTTCTATTACCTCCCAAAAACTGAATAATTTAAAAAAAATCAATATTAGGAATTTATTGAGATAAAACAAATGTTACATGTAAGCTAGTTCTGTCGTATTTTAGTTGTAGTAAGGCATGTAGAGCCACTTGGTAATGTTGTTTTGCGGTTTGTTTGGGTTTGCAGCCTCCATCTTGTGCTGCGCTGCAGGATGTGGAGGCCTCAGGCTGAACCGGCGCCATGTTTTGCTCTGCAGGTCCAAACACAGAAAGAAAACAGGCCGAACAGGTGAGGCTGATGTTTAGTCTCTGCAGGCTGACCTGGGGGTTTGACCTCCTAAATTACCCCACACCGACCCCCCGCTGGGTGTCACTCAGACTGTTTGGCTGATTTATGGATCTGCAGTTAAACCTGTTGGTTCAACCTTTCTGCTGCTGATGGAGATGGAGGCGCTTTGGTCCAGTTAGTTTAAGACTAAACAAACTTAAAACTACTTTTCATCAACAGATAAAAGCTTGTTTTAGTCAGGAATTCCTTAATATTGAATAAAAAGTACTAAGCCAGTTATAACAAGACATTTTCCCATAAATTCCAGTGGATCCAGTACTTTTGAATTAACTTTAAGGAATTATTGACTGAAAACAAGCTCCTATATTTGAATGGAAAAGCAACTTGTGAGTTTGTTTTGACTAGACCAGATACTTGGTAAGATTTTGTGTTTCTTTAGTGTTTGCAGGTCGAGATCTGAGTTTGACGTAAAGCTTTAATGTATTAAAAACTGAATAAATGGTCCAACTTGTGACCTATTTTATCCGCTGAAAGAAGTTGATTTATTTCTTTAATAAAAAAATAAGTTGCAACAACCAAACAGAAATAAAAATACTCTGATTCTCTCCAAAGGTTTAATTAGGGAACAAAACTGCAGCATTTCCCCTCCTGGCCTGAGGTGGCGCTGCACCTAGAATTAGCAAGGAAAAAACACTTCTGAGCTCCAAAAGTAGAAAATTTGCTAGTAAAACCTCAGAAATGTTTTATTTTCAAAAGATTTTTCTAAAAGAAAGTAATGTTTCTTACATAGTATTTACATAATATTTCTTACAAATCTCAACATTTCTGACTTTTTACAGCATATTTTCAATTTTTGAAAAAAAAGAGAAGAAAATTCTAGAAAATCTCTATTAATCTCAAAATTTCTGATTTTTTGGATTCAAAATTTGTTTAATTTTCAAATTTTTGAGGTTAATCCCAAAATTATTTTAATTTTTGTGCAGATTTTCAACTGTTGGAACCTACACATTTCTAGAAACCTAGAAATCTGTTTTCTAAAAATATTCTGAGATTTTGTGGCAGAATTTTTTAAAATTCATTCCTTTAACAAGTTTTTGTATTAAATTTATAAAATCACCTAAAATTAAAACATTTTATGAGAATTAAACCTGTTGTGATGAAAACGTGACGTAACCGAAATATAAACGTCCGTTTTCATGATTTATTGATCACTGCACAAGAATCACCCTGCATCACACACACAGAAACACACGCACGCGCGCGCACTCACACCCCGGCGTGCGCGCGGCTCCACCCCTCGGCAGCACGCGGCGCAGAGAGGCTTGTCCCTGCGTGTTCGTGCGGGAGGTCGAGCCTCACAGACTCGGAACCGGGAGAGAGAGAGAGAGGTTCCGTCCGTGGATCCCGCAGCGGCAGCAGCTCCAGCTCTGCGTGGATTCTTTTATCGATCCGCGGTCGCTCCGATGGATCAGTGACGCGCCTGGATCTGCGTGTTTCTGCGTGAATTTCTGCGTGTCTGCCGGCGGTTCGGAGCGGTTCTGTGGCCATGGGTTTCTACGGCACCCTGAAGCTCATCTTCTACAAGGCGAGTATCGGTTATCGATCGGCGGTTTGCTCAGAAGGTTGTCCGGCTCGTGCACCGGACGGGATGACGAGGCGTTTCTGCTTCTGACAGCGGGGCGCGTGCGCGTGGGGGGCGCGTGCGCGCGAGAGAGTGGACCACTGCGGAACCAGGAGGGAGAGAGGTCCGGTGGTCTGAGTCGTGATTGATTATTGATGATCAGCGGCTGGTTTCTGAAATGATCAGATCAGTTTAAATTAATCAATATATTTACTGATATCGGCTCCTGACGTCAGAATATGGAGATCAATCATCATCAGATTACCAGAGTATTGGTGATTAGGGCTTCATAGGAGCCTGATTAGCTCAAATCTCTGGGATAATTTCACCCATTTTATGACTATTTATCATTTTTAACTATAAATTATAATAATGAAACATTTAAAATTAAAATTTTTGCTTCAGTTTGTTGTGAAACTAAAAAAAGCAAAAAAAAAGCAGGAGTCAGGCTGAAATTTGCTTTTATTGGTCTAAAAATGGACTTTATATCTATTAATATGCCTTTAGAGCTTAAAATAAAAATGTCAAATCATTAAAATTCAAATTACTGAGGATGTGAAAATCTGCTGCTAAAAACTAGCAGAAAAACCTACAGAAATCAACTTTTGGTTTTGAATTTTGAGTAAAAGCTTAAAATAACATTTTGTCCCATGAAGACAATCAATATTTTACTCAATATTCTGTAAAAATCCAATATTTCATGTTAGTATTTTCTTTTATAGTTGGTTTTGTATTTTTATTACTTAATTATTCGGTTTTATTCAAAATGAAAATGAGTTTTTCTTTTGTTTTTGCTTCTCCAATCAATGTTGTCCCTTTTAAATATTAACATTTTTGGAATAATTTCCTCCATTTCATGATTATTTATTATTTTTAGCTGCAGATAATTTAAAATAAATATTTAAAAAGCAACTTATGTTCCCTTAGTCAGACTGAAATGGGATTTTATTGTCTAAAAACTAAAAAAATTGACTTTATCAAATTAAATATTTAATTATAGCTTAAACACATAAAGTAAATTCTATAAAAGTCAAATTACTATGGATGTAGACTTCATTTATTATTATTCCATGAAAGAGAATCAATATGTCATGTTAATATTTTCCTTTTGTAGTTATTTTTAAATTTTTATAACATAATTATTAAGTTTTAATCCATATAAAAGCACTTTATTTTTGTTTTATTGTGCTACTTGCTTACAAAATTAGTTATTTTTTTATAATTTGTTGGTGAAAGCAAGTTTATCCATAAAGCAAGTTTGAAACACATTAACATTCTTTAAAAAATGAAAATATGCTAATCTTCTAGAACAAAGGAACATAAAACTTTAATTAAATCTTTAATTTTCAGCTTCAAAGATTCTTCCAAAGTGCAGCTGCAGCGTTTTGCATTGTTTTGGTAAAACCTCAGAGACGTTACGACCAATTAGACTTAATATTTTATGTTTATTTATATTTTCAGCTACAGACAAAAAGATTAAATCCACTGAAACACGATGTTTCTGCTTCTCTGCTTGTTTAAAATAACGGAGGATGGCGGCCATGTTGGCGCCTCATTCTGCTCAAATAAAGGGCAGAATAAGAAGCAGGTGCAGAATCAGATCTTCATAAAACATCATTTTACTTTTTACAGCTTTTGCAGAAACCTTTGATCTGCTGGATTAGAGCTGCAAAACGCAGGTTTTCCCAAAACAGGAATATTCCCAAACACAGCTGCTGGAATTGTGATATTTCCAGGTAAACGTGTCATCAAGCCTCCAAACTGCAGGTTGGAATAATGAAAAATGTTGTTTATTGCAGGTGAAAGTTTATTTTTCTGACTCAGTGTTTGGCACTCACATCTCTGAGGGAAGCTGCGTCTATAATCTGCTTTGTTTGGGCCAAATCTCACAGAGATGAACTGGAATCTGCTGCTTGTTTGTCTCTGCTGATGCAAACCAGCAGATTAAAAGCCTGGAAACACGAAGCTTCTGCAGAAATTCAGATTAAAGAGCAAATTAGCTCACGTTTCCAGCATACTCTGATTTAGTGAGCTGTGTTTTAGGAACAGAAAACCTATCGAACAAAATGCTTAATAAACGACTTTAAATCTATGAAATTATATCAATTTCATGACCCCAGTCCAGTACTTTCACAGCCACCCTGAGGGCCACAACCCTCATGTTGAACACCTCTTCAATAAAGTCACTTTTTATTAAAATTTCTAAAAAGTGGCAGTTTTTTATGACAGTATACAGTATATAATATATATAATTTTCTGAGTTTCAGAGGAAAAATATTTTCCACTTTTGAAAAATTTGTGAAATTAATCTCAAAACTTTGGAGGTTTTTGGTGAAGATTTACCACTCCCTGTTATTTCAGTGATATTCTGATTTACTGTGTTTTAGAAAAGAAAACCAATCAAACATAAACAAGCACTTTGGTGAATTGATTTTATTTGATTACGTTGGCGTATTTCAGCCACTGCAGGCAGAAATAAAAAGGAGTAAATTTGCAAACCACCAGATTAAAATCTTGGTATTCCTCTGGAAATGTAAATAAAATGGATCTGTCGTTCTGCAGACTCAAACAAGCACAAATAAATCCTGCAGATAAATTAACCCTGAAAATCATTGGAACAGGATTTAAAGCTGGTAGATGAAGAAGCAGAGTAACTTTTGCTTTTGTTTATTCAAGTCCGATTTCAACTAAATCCTGATCTGCATTATTTTTGGCTGCATAATAAAAGATTAAAGCCTTAAAAATATAAATTTTGCTCTCAGGAGAAGGGATTTTATAGATTACAGCTGCTGTAATCTGCATGGCTTAGATCCTGTATGCAGGACAAGGCATCAAAACTGTATTTTAACCACTGTTGATCTTCACAGTGAGAACTCTGACCTGGAACTGAAACGCCTCCATCATTTCACTCTAAAATCAGTCGACTCTTTATTTCAGTGAGACTTATGGCTCTGAAAAGACATTAAATCAGCTGCAGTCGTATTTAATTTCAGCTGGAAATGCTTTCTTAATATTAATCCTCTGGGATGTGAATTATTCCTTCAGGAAATGGAGATATTACAAACCGAATCTGTTTCTAAAGGAGTTATTTGGTAATATTTTCCCCATAAAACGGCTGAGCTTAGCAATATTTAAAGCCTCTGGGGAGAGATGCTACACAGTGAAGCTGCTGCAATGACTCTAAATCAACCAAAGTGTAAAAATATTAAGTAAAATAATACAAACACGTTAGGTTATTGCTTTCCATCGTTATATCTTCAAACCAACATAATTTACATTGATGTAGATATCTACTAGCTAGCTGAACTGCTAGCCAGCTAGATATCTAGATGCTATATTTAGATAGCTAACTAGATAGATACAGATATCTAGCTAGTGATAAAGGAGATAGATAAAGATAGATTTCATAGATAGACAGCTAAATATCTAGATGCTATAGCTTTAGCTAGGTAGATACAGATACCTAGCTAGAAATCTAGCTACCTTGTTAGTTAGCCAGACATACACATTACCCCCTTAGCCAGTTAGGGTTCCACTCTGTGTACTGATAAAGTCTACAAATACTTAAACCTGGCTATTATAATAGTTCAAGCACCAAATATAACTGGACATGAACAGTAATATGTTCATGTTAATGTTAATATGAACAGTGGGAACCATTTTAAAGCTAAAGCTAATGTCTACAATAGCCCTTTTGTCCAGGCTAATCAGTGCAGCTTAGCATTGTTGAGCCCAGGTATTTCAACAAATAGTTTAGATATGCTTGTCAAAAAGTTGGTTTTCTGCAATTTTCTACATAAAAATGTACAAATGCTGGACAATAAAATCTACTTTCTATTCGCAAACCTGTGTACTTCACACAGAAAACCAAACATCTGTACCAGAAGGATCAGCCTGATCAATTGATCTCTAAATAAAACAGAAAAGAGGCACTAATCTGCAAAACTGAATCAAAATGTGGCTTTTCTAATCGTTAGTATCGTTATCTGTTCCTGCTGCAGCGGGACATTGGGACCTGGTGGACGGGTTTGTAGCGAGGTCACTGATAATGGCAGATTCTGCTGCAGAGTCAGAGTTAAAACATCAGGACTGAGTTATTCTGGTTCCAACAGGAAACACATTCTTTTGGTTTTTACCACAAAGTCAAGTTTTTTTTTGTTGGTGTTTTTTAGCAGAATTGCCACCAACAGATGTGACATCTGTTGTTGAAAGCCATAGAGCCGGGGAATAGAAAGCAGATTCTGAATTAGATTTTATAGAGAATCACACACAGGTTGGTGTGTGTTAGCTCGCAGCGCTCTATTTTAAAGCAGCGCTGCACCGGCGACATTCCTCCGATTTTCTGCATTCCTGCATTCATTCACTGGCTGACAGAGAGCCAGACGGAGGAGGGAGGCTGGATCGGACCTCCGGGTCGCTGCGTCTGTGTGTTCCCCTCACTGGGGGAGTTTCCAGAAGAAAACGTTTATCTGCATCTCCTCGTTACCTCTGGACGCGGCTGCAGCTGCTCTGAGGGGCTTTTATGATACCAGTGACGACCCAGAAACCCACAAATGTTTACAGGAACATGTTCTGCTTCTTCCACCAGAGATGCTGAAATTTACTGTTTAATTATTCTCCACGAGGACGTCGGGTTTATGTCAACCAAAAATGTCAGGCAGGTTCTGCTTTTAAAGCATGTTCATTTGTCCACTCTGTTAGTCTCAGATCCAATATGGCCGACTTCACAGCAGACTCACTGTGGTTCAGTTTTTATTCAAAGAGAGAAAATGAAGTTGGTGGTTCACATCAGTCCAGCAGATTCTGTCCATAGACATTAAATAAAATGCAAAAATTAACCTGAAACAAACTGCAGAGCAATATATTTAACGGTTGTTAAATTAAATATGGCTGAAATGCTAATCTGAACTTTGATAAAACATTCAAAACACACCAAAATTACACATGAAATCCTCTATGCAGTTAAATTTATCTCATATCAATGTTTAAACGTAATACTTGTAAAGAAACAGATGGCAACAGAGACAAGGAGCTTTCAGTTTCTGGTTGCTATGGTAACCACCGACCATCATGAGCAGCTTAACTTATATACCAAAAAATGTCAGGAGAAAATAAGTTTTTGTCTAAACAAAATTAATTTGGAGAGTAAATAAACAAATTTGGACAAACTTTACATCTGTAATCTTGTTTTATATCTATTAAAAACATGCAAAACATTACAAAGTTACACATGAAACATTCCATAAAATTACAATTGTTTAAAATGAATGTTAAAGTGCATTATTTATGATCCTATTACATACCACAGTTATAGACGGAAACAATTTAATTTCCGTTTGGATCAGTGAAGTTCAATTGAGTTTGAAGAAGCTAGCCAGCTAGCTAGTTGTTGTAGATGTTGTACGTTTGACGGGGAATAAAAACAAACGTTTGTGTTTAGCACTCGCTGGAGAAATGGCTGAGGTTGTTTGATTTTTTTACCAAAAAACAAAAGCAGCAAAATCTGAAGCTACTCCATTTTTGTCTGCATTTCGTGAAGAAGGAAGTTACGCTCAGTGTCTTCTTCAGAGGGTTTTGTGTCGTTTCCTTGGTTATTGGTGCAGCGCCCCCTCAGGCGAGGAGGGGAACAGGTTCTTCAATCTTAATTTGAAAACAGTTTTTTAAATGTATTTGCTTGATTAAATAAAGTAAAAAGAAAGAATAAGGCTTGATTGCATTAATCAGAAGAGTTGGTTCACAGTAAAATAAACTAAATTATATCGAAATATATTAGCAAAAACATCAAACATTGCTGCAATACATCTCACATTGTTTTTGTGACTTTTGCTTTAAACCTGCTCAGGTTCTGGATCTCTGGGTTGTTTTCTAACAGACTTTGTGTCTTTTCTTCATAACCTCAGATGAAGAGGAAGCTGGATCATGGTCCAGATGGCCGGCCGTTCCCCTCAGGAAAGAAGCACTGCAAGGGGAACGGATACCTGAGGTATCACAGCTGCTGTAATACCAGATGAAACGCTTCATCACCTCCACTTAATGACGATAATCACCTTAAAGCTACCAGCGATATTAACCCTTGATCTTTTTTACATTTTGTTCAATAAACTACAACTTTCAGTTTGTTTTATGGGGTTATAGCAGCATGTGTTTGAACAATTAAACCTAAATGATTCTCAGGTTTAAATTTGTTTTTAAAATAAACAACAGAGTGGCGTACATTTAAATTCAAAGGAAATAAAAGTATCATGTCATCCTGAACTCACCACCTTCTCTCTAAAACGTGGCAGTGGCAGCATCATACTGAGGGAATACTTTGTCAGGAAGATGGAAGTTGAGGATCACTGAGGGTGCAAAAGATTTAAGGCTTAGGTTGAGATTCGTCTTCCCGCAGGACAAAATGATTTATGTTTTAGAATGGCCTAGTCAAAGTCCAGAATGATCTGACTGGACTCTATCCAGCTACTAGTTTAGCAAAAGCTTGTGAAGACGAAATGTACCCAAAGTACTTATAGTAGAAAGTTTTGACTTGGGCAGCAAAATTGAAATTCAAGCCACACTTTTCAGATTTTTACATGTAAAGAACTTTTATTCTGTTACTTCCTCTTTAAGATCATGCGCTACTTTCTCACATGGAATCCAGATTAGAACAGTGATGTCTGTGGACTCAGTTCACTCATAATTCTTGGTCTCCCCTGCAGCCCCTCCAGTCTGGCTCAGGCCACGCCCACAACCTTTGGGGACCTGCGGCTGGCCAATGGGCATTCAGCTCAGCGCCGACGCGTTAACTCTGGCCCGCCTCCCTCTGGGCTGCAGGACTGGCTTCTCACCTTCCAGGTAAACCTGTTAAATCACAATAAAATGATTTATTTTTCTAAGAAATTTAGAATCATTAGGACTGGAATGATTAATTATTGAAATATCGTCAACTAATTTAGCAATTAATTGGTTGTTAATTGGAGTTTACAGACTCAGAAAACGACCTTTTTTTTTTTTAAAGGTTTTATTGGCTCTAGTTGCCTTTATTTAACAGTGAATGGACAGGAAAGAGGGGAATGAGAGAGGGGGGAAAACATGCGGCAAAGGTCGCCAGGCTGGGAATCGAACTTGGGACGGCCGCGTTGAGGACTAAGGCCTCCATATGTGGGTTGTGCTAAACCCCTGCACCACCACAGCACCCAAAAACGACCATTTTCTGAAAGAACAACACATTAAAAGCATTAATTAAGCCAATGCAGATAAAAAAATTAGACACATTTCGCATTTAATGTCTTCTTTTTCAGTAAATATGTTCTGACCAGAACGCCTCAAAGTTTTAGCTTCACCTGATTCAAATTCTGTAAACAAAAAAGTTTAGCACTTTTCTATCTAATTATTCATCAGTTAATCAAAAGATGAGTCAATATTTCCTCCATAAATTAGTTGACGATTATTCCAATAATCGCTTTATCACGATTAATCGTTTTGGCTCTGCACTGTATTGATATTAAGATGAGCAATTAATCTATAGTATAATCCTTATTTTTTTATTTACCTCTAATCTTGTACTAAAAAGGCATGAGTGACCAAATGAAAAAATGTGGTCATTTTTATTTGATTATCAGAATAATTGTTATTTGCAGTTTTAGAATCAGATAAATAAACAGGAAGTTTAGTTTTTCTTAAGAGACTCAAAAGACTTTTTTCTGTCAGTATTATCGGTGGATAAAAGCCACACTTTAGTTGTTTATGTCACGTTTCTCTTGTAAAGCCCTAATCAGCAGTTCTGCAGGCTTTCTGCGTCTTGTTCGGTTCTTTTCTTTGGGCCGGTGCCGGATGACTCACTCTGTCTTCAGACTCCACCTCTCCTGTCCTGCAGCGCTGCAAAACACAATGCACATTTCTTCTGCATCTTCTTGAATAGATGTCGGTCTTTGAGTGCGTCTTCATACATAAAGTGCTGCCTCCGAGCCGTCCTGGTGCAGCGGCTGCAGGAACCGGCTGACCAGAACCGGCCGAGGCTCACAGAAACCAACTCATCTGCACAGATTAAAGAAACATGGAGCTTTCTTTAGTAGAGAGGAACATCAAACGGCTCCAGATTCAAGAACCACGATGAACCAATAGCAGAGGAATGAAAGAACTCTAAACAAAGCAAAAAGTATCTAGTAACAGATGTAAACAAGTCAGCCAGTATATTTGTGAAGACTGAGCAGTCAAAGGAAAACCAGGCACAGGTTTAAATCAGAAAACCATTGTTTTATTTAACCCAAAACAGAAACTAATGAAACTAATGAAGAAATGACAAAGTTGGGCCCATAAAGAGGTCAAAGCAACAGACTTCAACTCAGACCAACTCTATCAAACAGGCCAGCAGGGGAAACTTAAATACCGGCTGATCAGGCCACATAGACGACACAAAGGGGAGAAAACACAAAAACTGAACTGAAGCTCACACAGGAAGACCCCATCCCCCCTCTGGATGGTGAGTGGTGGTTTGAACCAATTTGCAACCTCAGTAGACTTTGCTCCACCCTTTCTCCACCTCTTTGTTCTCCTGGAGGCCCAAGCAGCAGCACCGAGGTAACTAAAAACACAAAGGTTAAATCAAGCAAAACGCAACAGGGTAAACTAGAAAACATTGCTTTCTAAACAAAAAAACAATTATTCTGTTAATTAAATCCTAGACTTAAAGAAACCTGAATACAATCAGACTGAGTGACTGAATGTTACCACGTTTGTGTGGCTGTAACTGCAGACATCACAATATTCAAATCTCACTTTTTTCAGATTTTCTTTCTTCCATTTGTGTTTCTAGAAACAAACCAAACGCTTCAAAAAAACAGAACCTGGCCGTTTTTACTGCAGTAAGTTAGTGGGAAAATTGACATTGAAATTTCTGTCAACAAAATGTTTTATCATCCAGTCTTTGGTACAAAGTGCCACAGAGTATTAAATCTATGCTAAGAAACAATAAAGTTACCAGGATAAAGTCTTAAAATTGGGGGAAAAAAAGTCATATTACGAGAATCAAGTCACAATAGTTTGACTTTTACAACTTTGTTTTCATAATATTTTAACTTCCTTATTGTAATTTAATTATATTTCCTAGCGTGGCCTGAATGCACCATTGCAGGAAAGAGAGAAACGGAAAACCACCGTCCAAATGGAAATGATTGAGCTCTTTTTAATTCATCATGTGATTAACTGGTTTATTTCTTATTGCCACAATAAAACACCTAGAAAAGTTTTATTGTTGACGTATCATCCAGAAACTACCTGCTGCATTCAAGTTGGTTGTGCACTTCTATTTTTCAAAGATGTTGTAATGAGCTCAAGATATGCAGAACTGATCAGACTAAAATCTCATTATCTAATTAGGATTTTGTGCAACAATGTGGTAAAGAGCACAGACCTATCCTGACCTGTCCAAGGACGCTTAATGGGTCTCCTGCCTTCTCATAGTCTTCCCTCCTCTCCGTGTTCTTCCGTGTTTCTGCAGACGTGGAGCGGCCCAGAGCGGCTCCTGGCTCTGGATGAGCTCATCGATCGGTGCGAGACCAGCCAGGTGAAGCACATGATGCAGGTGATCGAGCCTCAGTTCCAGAGAGACTTCATCTCTCTGCTCCCCAAAGAGGTAAAGCCGGAAACCTCGACCAGCATGTCAGAGACGGAGCTCGGCGTTTTAACGGTGTTTTTGCGGCGCAGCTCGCCCTGTATGTCCTCACCTTCCTGTCCCCGAGGGACCTGCTGCAGGCGGCGCAGACCTGCAGGTACTGGAGGATCCTGGCTGAAGACAACCTGCTGTGGCGGGAGAAATGCCGTGAGGAAGGTAAACGCTGGTCCGATTGGCCGTTTCTAGGGTTGGGCTGGAAACGTACATGTATAAGCCGCTGGTTTCTCCGCAGCTCTGCGTGAACGGCTCCATGGCTAGGCGCTGGAGCTAACCATGGATCCGAGCTATTTTCCTCCTGTTCTGCCAGATCGATAGTCCTCAACTTAAAAGCGTCATATGAACTTCTTCGTGTTCATATGCAGGGTGTGAGGGGTTTCCATGATGAGGGCTCTGAGTTTGAAAACATTTCTCCGTTGTGCTGCTGCTAGCTAAATGAACATTAGCACTTTCTTCTTTGATTTCCAATTTTGACTTCCAATGATTCACTTCCTGCTAAAGAGCCCCCTGGTGGCTGAAGAAAAACCCGCAGAAAAGCCTCAAAGGGCTACAAGCCGCCCGGTTCAAAGCGTTTGGAAAAAGTAGCGCTTATAGTCCGAGAAATACGGTAATCAAACTTTTTGGTCTTTGAAGATTTAATTTTTGGAAAATGTGGATTTTTTTATTTTCCACCTGTGCGATCCTGGGAATTACTTGGAGCTTCTGTTTATTTGGACTTTAAGTTCAGGTCAACTCTGAAGCGCAGGCTGTTTTAGTAATTGATTGTTCTGATGATTAATCAATCACTCAAATAGTAAATTGGGAGATTCTCCCGATTTTTAAATGTCCTTTTAAGCTTTATTATACAATATTGGAAATACATTAGGAAAATGTAAATAAATCATTTAATTTCTTTTTAAATGATAAAATAAACATTTTTTTGATTAAAATCCAATAACATAGCAAGGATGAATATGCAGAACATATTTACAGATGAAGAAGGATTTGTTTTTATCTTAAATGCAAAGTGTTTTATGAGGTTGGTTAAGCCGCTTCAGGAGTCTTGAATCATTCAAACAGGATCTCCAACCTAATGAACCTAATGAGCTTTGTTCATTTTACTTTGTTGATTTTACTTGTATTCTAATCACATAAGTTTCAATTTGTATTCCTGTTTTTTTCTTTGTCTGACCAAATCCCTGAACCATAAATACAATCAATCTAAAATAATACAAGATGATGAAAATTATTACCTTGGAAAGATTATCTAAAAACTGTTAAATTGCCCTCTGCCAGATTTATTTATAGCTAATGGAGTGAGTATTTTCCTAATGGAGTCTTGGCAGAGTTGAGTATCATGCAAATAGGATTTTACATTAAATAAATGAAGTGCAAGAATGTGATACAGAAGGAAAAGTAGTTTATAAACAAATGAGTTTGTGAAGCTTAAAGCAATATGTAAGTGTCCTCAGAGCAGAAACCCTTCTTTTGTGCTATTTTAAAGATAAAACAAACAAAAACATGAATTCAAGCTAAAAGACAAACTTTCTGGATGTAAAATGCCTTCCAGCCTGAGGGCTACACGCTCATAGAGCAATCCATCACTACTCTTTCATTCAGCGCAATGCAGTGGATAAGTGTGTGTGTGTTTGTGTGGGGGGGGGTGGGTGTGTGTGTGGCTAGGCATTGAGCCAGTCAGTTGAGATTCACTGCCAGCGCTCAGCAGCCATACCAATGAGGCTACCTAACGTTAGCGCCACACCACAGCCATACTAATGAAGGGAGCGCTAACTGCAGCTCACCAGCTCCATAAATAAGGCTAATTATTAACCCTCACACTGGGAACAGTGTTGCTGTTCACAAGAAGTCAGTCAGAATACAGATGCAGCTAGCCTTCATTAGCGTCGTTCCATTTACATACTAATGCAACAACTTTTCATGGTACAGAGCTAGCTAAGCTAATAAAGCTGCAGCAGATGCTGTTGGTTCAGAGCAGTAACACAAAAGACTGTTATGGTAGAAGGACTGAGCATAAATGACAGCAAAAAGCAAAACTATCGTCCCAACATCAAACCGTCAGCAGCTAATGCTAGCTTACCTCTAAATTATTAAACCAAGTACTATAAAATAGAATAAAACCGATTGTTTTGAAGTGTTGGAAGTTATTTTTGTCAATATTGTTTGGGATTCATATAACAAAGTGACTCAAGACTCAGATAATATCTTTTATTGCTCCACATTGGGGAAATTCAGCAACAAAATGATCGTCGATCAAGCCATGTAGGTTCACACAAAGATAAAATGAAGCACAAGTGTGTGTGTGTATATATATATATATAAATAAATAAAATAAAAATAAAATATTGCACAGTAAGGGCATAAAATACTGAGCAGGAATCCAAAATACACAGCTTCATGAGTTGTTTATGCCCCTCACCCCACAAATACTGATTACCGCAAATATATTGGAATTGCAACCAAAGTGATCTATTTAAATTAAATAAAATATATAAAGTGAACATATTAAACCATTGAAAGTTGAATATTTGTGGTGATAATTAATTGGTCAGCATTTTAAACTAGAATTTTAATTTTAATTAGACAAAATCTAATTAGTCAGTTTCAAAATGGCTCTTGCACTTTCCTGCTTAAATGAACTTGGCTCATTGCCATCAGTGAAACTGTAATTAACATATTAACCATAAAGCCCAGTTGGTACCAAACACTGCAGCGCCTCTTCGTTTAATTTGAAACTACCATGATGGGTCTGCTGCAGCTCGGTTTAATTTCTCATGTTACAGCATCTAAAACAGCCATTGATCTGGACTCTGTATTAATGTTTTGTTTTATTTTCAGGCATATCAGACGACGTGCCGTTTCGTCGCAGAGTTTGCCCCGACGCTTCGTTCAGACCGTGGAAATCCGTCTACATCAGACAGCATCGCATAGAGACCAACTGGAGGAAGGGCGACACGAGGGAACCCATGGTACCATCGGCTGAGGCCCAACAAACCAGCCTCCGTTTCATAAACACCACTGACTCTTCATGTTTTCATAGGTGCTGAAAGGCCACGATGGTCATGTGATCACCTGCCTCCAGTTCAGCGGCGACCTGATCGTCAGCGGCTCGGATGACAACATGCTCAAAGTGTGGTCGGCCATCACCGGGAAGGTAGGGCGCCATTTATGATGAAGGTTACTGCTTCCTGCTGCTTCAGCCCAACTAGGGCAATAAATCCGTAAAAACCAGAGGAGGGCAGAGAACCCACATATTGTACTCCAGGAAGAGTAAAAAGTACTGAGTAGCTGATCAAACTGTCAATCATTCAATATTTAAAGATTACATCATCAGATGGACCAAAATATAAAGTTAAGTGGAAATTTTGGTATTTCATAGACAAAAATGACAATAATTCATAAAAGTAACAAAATCAGGTCAAAATAAATTTTTCAAATCAGTTTCTTTCAATAAAAAACTTCTGAAACTTTAGCAGAATCTGCAGGTGTGAGTCTGTGTCTGGTGACATTTTGGTTAAAAAACATTCTAGACTTTCTAATATAATTACTCAAGTAAAAACTACAGCGTAGTAAAAAAACTGATAAAAGTACAAATATATATAGTGACAATACTTATCAATACTTATTGATCATGTGTCTGATAAAATATTCACTGAGCTCCAGATCCAGAACCGCACGGCATTCTGGGAGATTTAGCCAGCTAGGAAATTGAGTGGATTCAACTCGGTCTGTCTTTGGTTACCTAGCAACTTGCTCACTCTTCCGTTTCCTAGCAACCAGTTGAGTAACTGTCGCAGCAGCAGTTTAAGTTCAGTCACTATTCCTCATAACTTCTTAATAATACAATACAGCAGCACAGTGTATTTCAGATATTTAAAACAAAACAAATCAATAATGATCAATACCGTCGGATATGAAATACTGATATGGTGCTAAGTTTTTTAGCCATAATTTTAGCCTGTGCTATTAGCTTTAAACATAATTTGCAGAGGCTCTAGTGAGGCGGATTTCACTGAACGGTGTGAAGTGGAGGCAGACGGACCAGTTGTGTTGGTCTGGGTGTGTTTCTGAAGTGCTGCACAAACACAGCCTGCAGCAGCTCAACACACATTGTGTGTTTTTACCTGAGCAGCAGGTAAAAACAGTCAACAGTGAACCTCTGTTTAATAGTCATATGATCTGTCTGCCTCCTCATCCTTAAACAAACACAGACGTGACATGACAACATTCTGAATCCGTCATTAAACCGTCAGTGAAGGTTTAAAAGACAGAAATGACCCAGTTAAACTACTTTACCTTTAAACTAACCTCTGCTGTTCTGCAGCAGAAAGTTAGATGTGGACATAATGCTGAACTCTTCTATAAATGCTTTTATGGTGAAACTAGGACTGCAAGTAACTATTATTGTAATACAATTATTCATTATATTATACATTGTTCTGATGATTAATCGATTCATCGGACATAAAAATTGGCACATTCTGTGTTTTTAATTTAACAATGTAAGTATTTTTATGTAATATTAGTTTAAAAACAAATAATTATGTCCCTTTTTAAAATAGGAAAATACACATTTTATTCCCTAGAATCCAGTAGCCCTGCATGTTTTGCTATACAAATTCACCATTTCATAAATGTTTAATTTTTCTTCATAATATCTTTACTTGAAAAAGTCAATACTGCCAAAAAACATAATTTAATATTTGTTTTATGGATGTTGAAGTTGAATTAGTGAAGGAGAAAATTATCCTGTAGCTAAATGACCTTTGACCTTTTCAATTGTCTGCTGTGGTAAACACTAAAAATGAGATTGTAGAAAGATCCAAGTTAAGCATCTAGATATTTTAGATACTTTGTCTCCTGTTTGTAGTTGCTAATGCTAACCATGCTAACTAGCATAAGTTGCTCAAGCAGTTTGAAAATGTCAACTCCAAATCACATCTGCTTCAAATTGGTAATAAAATAATAAAAATAACAACAAATACCATTTATGAGATTAATTGAACTGCTATTATTAATTATTGATATTTTAACAGCAGAACAAATAATTACTGCTTTTCTGTTCTGAAATAATGCTGATTTAGATCATTTTACAGTTTGAAGTTTTACATATTTAAAACATTAATTATATTAAACATTTTCCCTGCCACGCTGCCTTGCTGGGTTCCTTCAGATCAGAGTCAGTTTTTGCCGGGTCGGTAGAAGGTCTGGGCCGTTTTATGGGTCTTAACTATTCCAAACATGTGCTAACATTTTTCAAAATACCCATAAAGTCAGATCGCTATCATGGGGCTTTCATGGGACAGGTGAGAGTTCAGAGTTCGTCCTGAGAGTTTCGGCTCAGAGTTCACATGTTGAAGCGATAGCAGCTGCATCTGTTGTGATGAATATTTTATAATTCTGCTTCTGAAAAGCACTAAAATGCGTCATGTTCCCTCGTATCTCCCCTTAGCGCTGCAGAGGTCAGCGAATGTGACCTTTAGTAAAGCAAACAAACGTTTTTCTGGTTTCGGTTGAACATTCTTCAGCGCGACACACCTGCTGCTGTCTCTGTCCGGACCTGCCTCGGTGCCAGCATTCAGTTACTCACGCTGTGAGGACATTTTCTTTAAAAGCACAGAAACACGAGCAATTAAAACATAAACCATTTTAAATAACTGCTATTGTTTATGCCGGAGCGATGAAGGTGTGCGTTCCTCAGGTTGGTTTTTTTTAAACAAACGTCAGCATCTGCACTTCAGAGAGGTCAAAAGTTTTCCTACGCCCCCTCCTACCCTTTTGTGGCGTTGCCACGGCAACCCCCACCACAACACCGCCGAGGTGAAACCGGATTGTTGTCTGTCTGCGCGTCCTTCGACGGCGGCTGTGAAAGTAAAAACAAATATTTACGCGGTTTGTAAAGAATGTGGCGAGGGCAAAGTTCACACACAGGCAGGACAGTTTGAACAAAAAAAACATTTATTATTCATTTCATTTCTGGACAAACAAACAATCGATGTAAGATTCTATGTTTGTCCTTCTGCTCTCAGATTTTTAGTTTATCTTTATGGAGGGCAGGAATCTTGCCTTATTATGTTAAATTCATCAATGGGATAATTAATAACTCTGATGCATCCGCATTACTTGTGTGTTTTAAGTTACTTTCATTGAGTTAATATTAAAATATATCAGAAAAGGCTCCATTGTAGACGTTTATCTGTGAAATTCCACTTTTAAAGTCATTTCTGACCAAAAATCAGACATTTTTTCATGCTCTTAAAGTTATGTTAATCTCCAAATATCTCACATTTTTTTTTTTTTTTTTGGCTTGCTTCACATGTTCCTGCAAATAACTGAAAGAAACACATTTTTTAGGGTTGATAACTTTAATTTTAAATATATTACCTTTGTAAAATCAGGATCTTCTAAATCTGTAAAGAAAACTTCACGTTTGTGTCAAGATAATCAAAGTTAATATTATCTTAGTTGCACTGTTAACATTTCTAAAAGTTAACATTAACTTACTTAATAAAGAATGTTAATTGATTTTTATATAAAAATATTAATTTTTTTTTATAAAATCAGGTGAAATTAGTTTTTCTATGGATTGATGTTTTTTTATAATCTGTATGTTTAAAAGACGTTTTTTTAAAAGTGGCTGTTGGAGCCACATGTTTGTAAATCTGTGCGTCGCTTTAAGATGTGATCGATCAGGTCTGTGAAACTCATGGTGACTCGTCTCTCTGCGTCGCCTCAGTGTCTGCGCACGCTGATGGGCCACAGCGGCGGCGTGTGGTGCAGTCAGATAACCGGCACCACGGTGATCAGCGGCTCCACCGACCGGACGCTGCGGGTCTGGGACACCGAGAGCGGCGAGTGCGTCCACGCCCTGTACGGCCACACGTCCACGGTGCGCTGCATGCACCTGCACGGCAAAAGGTAACGCACCTCACTCACTCACAGAGAGGGGGAAACGTGTCGTCTCCATAGCAACCACAAAGTCCCTGAAAAGCACCGCACTAACACGCATCTGTAGGAGCACGGCGTGTGTGGCTGGCTCCCGTCTCCATGGCAACCTGCTGATGCAGGGTGTTTTATTGTTGTTGTAGCATCGTTTATCACGGTCGTGCATGAATGAAAGCGCTGAAGGCCAGCAGAGCGGAGCGAGGAGCAAACAAACACGGAGTCATCAATAATTCATTAGAGAAACGTAGATATGGAGGAGAAGGACGACATTTAGAGCAGATTGAAACACTGGGACGGGTTAGCTAGTCAGGTCTGACCTGCAATCAGTCATTAGTTTATTCTATCAATTCATTTGTTCTGTTGATTTATTGATTCGCTCTATTGATCAATTTACATACAATTTATTGATGACTCATCTTTTTCATTTAAACTCTTTAATCTTTTTATACATTAAAAGATGGAAGTAATTAATTAATAATTGCTTGTTAATAACTTAGCTACCAAACATGTGTCTTCAGCAACTACAGGGCAATTATTTTATTATCAATTATTCTACTGATTATTCTGACAACTTATTGATTAATCAGCTAAAAATTATTGGCACATTCTAGAATTAATTGGTTACAAAATTAGTTAATGTTATAATCTATTAATCGTGATTAATCCAAATAATCGTTTCAGCTCTAATGCACATTCTCCTAGTTAAAGGTAATTTTAAGCATAAAAAATTATTTTAAATTCATCCATCTTCCTTCACCCTTGTCCCTTACTGGGGTCAGAAGGTGCTGGTATCCCCAGCTAACGTTCTGGGCGAGAGGCAGGGTCACCTGGACAGGTCGCCAGTCTGTCTCAGGGCAACACAGAGACACACAGGACAAACAAACATGCACACACACACTCACACCTAGGAACAATTTAGAGACCAATTAACCTGACAGTCATGTTTTTGGACTGTGGGAGGAAGCCGGAGTACCCGGAGAGAACCCACCATGCACAGGGAGAACATGCAAACTCCATGCAGAAAGACCGGGGCCGGGAATCGAACCCAGAACCTTCTTGCTGCAAGGCAACAGCTCTACCAACTGCGCCACTGTGCAGCCCATGATTTTAAATCATTTTAATTTAATATTTTCCTGTGATTCTGTGGGATTCGTTGTCTGATCGTCTTATTTAATGTTTCAACCTTAACGTTATAAGTGCCGCGTTCTGATTGGCTCAGTCTGCAGTGATGTCATGCCATCTGTCACAGGGTGGTGTCTGGTTCCCGGGACGCGACGCTGCGCGTGTGGGACGTGTCGACGGGCCGCTGCGAACACGTGCTGACGGGCCACATGGCGGCGGTGCGCTGCGTCCAGTACGACGGGCACCGGGTCATTTCCGGCGGATACGACTACGTGGTGAAGGTGTGGGACCCCGAGACGGAGGTGTGTCTGCACACTCTGCAGGGTCACACCCACAGAGTGTACTCTCTGCAGGTAAACACACACATCAGAGGCTGTTAAAATGTTTTAGTCGTAGCTGAATCTGATTCTTCCTGGTTTCATGCAGTTTGACGGCGTCTTCGTGGTGAGCGGCTCGTTGGACACGTCCATCAAAGTCTGGGACGTGGAAACAGGTAGATATGCAGCACAAATACTCCACATCCTCACAGGATTGTTTTGGATGCCTGAACGTTCAGCGTAAACAAACATGGCCGACTAAGAGGGAGTGATGGAGTTAGTTTGCTGAATGTTTTTAGCAGACAGTAAACGACACACAAAGACATTTCCGCGTCAGTTAAATGTCTTCATTAGCAAACTTCACTCTATAAATGTGGATTTTAGATCGGATTTAAACCTCTTCAGGATGAAACGACCTCTGGTTGACCTTAACGTTGATGGTGTGTTTAGGCGGATGTGTTCACACGCTGACCGGTCATCAGTCGCTGACGAGCGGGATGGAGCTGCGGGACAACATCCTGGTGTCCGGGAACGCCGACTCCACCGTGCGAGTGTGGGACATCCGGACCGGACAATGTCTTCACACGCTGCAAGGTGGGACATGAAAGCAGTTTAACTAAAGATGGAGTAAAGACACCTGTGATCCAAGGACTGACGTTCTGGTCTTGGTTAAGGTCCCAATCAACACCAGTCTGCAGTGACCTGCCTGCAGTTCTGCAGAGGTCTGGTTCTGTCCAGCTCCGACGACGGGACCGTCAAGCTGTGGGACCTGCAGACCGGCGCCTGGCTGCGGGACGTGGTGGCGCTGCAGAGCCAGGGATCAGGTCAGCTTCAGGCAGTCTGAGTGGATTCTGGTTGAAACATGTTTGATTCTCATTCAGTGGGTGGAAATTTCACACAAGTAAGAGTAAAAAGTACAGCGTAGGAAAAACATTTATTAAACATTTATTTGAGTAACCTTTAGGTAACCAGTTTCTACCCAACTGTGTACCTGCAGCTCTGGATCAGAGTAAATTAAACGTTTCTGCACTCACAGAGCCACATAAAGGCAAAGTCGGCCGTCTATCACCTGAAGAACATCTCCAGGATTATCGTTATGTCTCAGCGACACCTAGTGAAACTCTTCCATCTTTAGTCGCATTGATTACTGCAGCGGTGTCTTCTAAGCTCTGCCTGAAAAAAATCAATCCTGCAGCTGCAGCTGATCCAGATGCTGCAGCATCGATCAGCTGATCCAGATGCTGCAGCTGATCCAGATGCTGCTGCTGGAGTTCGACTAAAACCAGGAAGTTGGAGCACAAATCTAAAGTCCTTCCACTGAGAGAACAGACTTTAAAATACTGTTGTTAGTTTATCAATAACTGGGCGGCTTAGCAACACAATACGTTAACGATCTGGTGTTGTCATAGCAACCTTCCAGACCTGTCAGGTCTTTTGCTTCTGGTCTGCTCTGCATCCCCAGAACCAAACATGGTTTGATTGATTGATTGATTGATTGATTGATTGATTGATTGACTCTGCGTTGCTCCTCAGGCGGCGTGGTTTGGCGAATCAGAGCGTCCGACACCCGGCTGGTCTGCGCCGCAGGAAGCAGGAACGGCACTGAGGAGACCAAACTGCTGGTTTTGGACTTTGACCTGGACGAAACCGAGACCGACTCGGACCTGAAATGAGAGAGAAACCGACCAATCAGACTGGAGGAGGCTGCAGAAACTGACTCTTTGTTTGTTGTTGTTGACCAAAGTCCGACTGAACCAGCCAGTCAGTTGTGAATGTTACAACACGACCAGAAACCGACGGACAAAAAGAACCTGCTGCTGGACGATAAGTCAAAAAGAATAATGGATGTAATATATGAATGTTTGACGAACAGACGAACGAGGGATTTCGCTCCTTTTTCTTTTTTCTTGCTGCTGTACCAATGAGGAGATGAAGATGTTTAAACTAACCAAACCTACCGAACCGTAACCAGGGATTCCCCGCTCGTCTTCAGTCAGTGTTGGTTTGAAACCGGTGTTATTTCAGCCATGTTGCTCCGGCCGCAGCTGCAACATCATTTCCACTTCATGAGAAGATGGAGAACTGACCCAGAAACCACAACCAGAGCCTCACATCTGCACCAGCTGCAGCAATTAAAACCTGCGCCGGAAATAATAGAAGATAAATGAAACTGACCCCCTGCAGGTTAAAATGGAAGAAAACAGAACAAAAGATTAATTAAAGGAAGGATTTTAACTGTTAATCAGAAGATTTGGTCAATACATAAAACCACAACTATTACAAATCTGTTGTTTTATTTTATTTGAGAAATGTTCAAGAACGTCTTGATTTGAACTGATCTCCTGCCTGCACTTTCATCTCCACATTTACAAATTATACATCAAAACGCAGGAATTTTTCTCCTCCTTCAGGCGGAGCGTCTCTCACTGCTGTGGGATTTACGGGTTTCAGTCAAATCCCCTCGGAGGGCAGCGTGTGCTCGCCTGATTCACTCCCATTTTATTTCATCTCATTTCCGTCAAAAACTACGGAGACTGTAGTTAGTAGTTAACTGTAGTTAGTAGTTAACTGTAGTTAGTAGTTAACTGTAGTTAGTAGTTAACTGTAGTTAGTAGTTAACTGTAGTTAAACCGTTTCAACTCAAAGTTTCCACCATAAATCTCTAGAAGCTTCGTTTAGTCAGTTTTCACACACCGACTGTTTGTTACAGGTTAAAATTGTGGCTCCGCCTCTTTCTGATTGAGCTCCAAAAAAAGCGGGAATCGCCATGGCAACCATGTTTCTTTTGTTCTTTGCTGCCTTAACTCATTAAATCTTATTCAAATGCAGCCAGCAAAGGGAAGTTGTTGGACTTTCTATAGATGAGAACACATTTCAGTTTTTAATTTGTTCTTAAACTTGTTTCACCTCATAAAGTATAATATTTACTTTTAAATCCAGCATTTAATCTCGTTGTCGGAGGCTAAATCTTCTGTCTTTCTGTGGAAGTGAAAGAAATGATGCAGAAATATCCAAGTTATTCACAGCAGAGCTGCTCAAGGTCTGCAGCTGTTTCAGATTGGAGGCTAAGTGCTTCTTTTATCATCTGTCTTTAGAGTAGGGAACAATAAAAACATCATTTATATGAAGAAAAAAGAGATTATTATCTCTCCCACCTCTAAAGCTGCTGATTTATTTTATTCAGCCTTGTAAACTTTCTAAATGTGATGGATATAGATGTAGGAGGGAGAGTACCGTTTATGAAAACAGAATGCATTTATCACCTGGTGCCTTTTCCTTTCCTTTTAACAGCCAAAAACACATTTATTACTTGAAAGACGGGTAGAAAAACCGAAACGTTGCAGCAAGTATATTACTTCTTCAGTTGAAAACATTAGATATGCTGTTTTTAATCTAATATGCTTTAAACACGGGATAAAACTAGATGTATTTAACTTTAGCACTCATTAATCATATGTTGTTTTTTCTTAATTTTTCTTTAAACTGTAACTTTGTAGTTAGGAACATTTCAAAGAGATTTTATGTAAAAACAGAAGAGAGGATCAGATTATCTGCACATAAATCATATTTTTTTTCTTTTTCAACACCGATAAGAGATTTATTCAGTATTTAACCATTTTTACCATCCTGCCTGTAATTATTATCTTTTTCATTTATTTGCACAGCTGAACTGTAATTATGTTCGTCTCCATGTTAATCCCCCGATTACACATTTAATCCAAGTTCAAATTTAATCTAATGAACCCCAGGAATCTGCCTCGTTTGAACATTCAGTCACGTTTTGATGATAAATGATTAAATAGGCAGATAGCTGGTTTCCTGCCTGTTTGGAGCAAATTCACTTCAATTCAGCTTCTAGAAAATCTGAATCTTTGACATTTTTTAATTAATTTCTGTTTTGAGTTTATGAAGCGAAACCCTCCGTTCGGCTATTAAAACAAATAATAATAATAAAAAAAGAGGATAAATAATTTAAATCAGCTGCTGGCTGCAGACATTAATTCAATAAGCCGCTGTTGCTAGGCAACAGTAAGCAGAGTTTGGACACATCTTCCCAGCAACAAGTGGTATTTCAGGCCGACCCTCTGCAGGTGTGAGGCTCTTCGAACATCGTTTTCTGTGAAATAGTGTAAATAAAGAGAGGATGTACATAATGAACTTTTTATAAATAAGAGAAAACAGAGAAAATATTGTCCTGGTTGAGTGGAAAAAGTCCTGGATGAATGAATATGAATCAATAAACATGAGTTTTATAAAAATGAGGGCTGCTGGTTTTTACTGCTGGTTTTATCTGCAAGACAAAAAATAGAAGAAAACTCCTATGATTAAGCTAAATGCATTTTCTGCCAGATTTTTAATATGAAGTAAATATAGTAGAGCTCAGACTGTTTATATTATACAGATTCAATAAATACGAATATTATTGAAAACTTCATTTATTTTAGTAATTTACTCAAAGTGAAGCAAATTAACACAAACTGATGTTTTAAGCCTTTATTTGTCAATTATGATGATTTTCTGCTTATAGTAATGAAACTCTTACATTTAACATCAAAATATTAAATGAAACCAATAAAAAAGTAAATTTTCATACAAAAACTGGCTTTTTAATGAGAAGCCTGTTTAATAGCTGTTTAAAGTTTGTTTTTAAATAAATTCACTTTAAGTGAAACACTTTATATAAATTAACACAAACTGATGTTTTCAAGCATTTATTTGTGTTAATTATGATTTTCTGCTTACAATTAATGAAATATGAGATTTAAGGTCAACATATTTCTCTCTATTCGTGTCTCACAAACAGCATCAGTCTTTGAAAATCTAACACTTTTATATAAATATGCATAAATAATGATAATATTTTCCTGCTTACATGCAGAATAATTTGTTTAAATATTACAAAACTGGCTGATCCAGATCACACAAAGTATCTATTTTATTTTTTATTTTTTTTAAATAATTTTCTGAGTATAATGTGACTTTAATTCATTTAAATATAATTTAGTTAAATTAAAATAAAGTTCACCTGGTTTAATTGTGCACATTTTAACCGGCAGCCTGTAGAAATTCAATGGAAACATTTTGAGCAGATTTTGAATGAAAAATGAATTTTATTTATTGATTTATTTCACAGCAGGATGAAGTTCAGCCTCCGTCTTCCTGTCTGACTCTGTCAGCAGAGCTTTGTGTTTCTCTACGTGGGAGTTGGTGGGAGAGCGGAAAGCGTTACGCAACCAGAACCGGGCTCGGCGTCCAGAACCAGAACCAGAAGAAGAAGAAAACACGTAGGAGGTGTGAGCATCTTTCTCTGAGCTTCATTAATAAAACAAAAGCTGAATCCCCGGCTTCTCCTGCTTGTTAGTATTCAACATGTGAGCTTTGTTTTCTGCAAACACTCCGATGGCTTTTTGGGTTTCTGAGCCGTGGCTTTAAAGATTCACTGAATGTGAAGCATCAGAGGGAAAAAAGCAGGAAAACGGAAAGAAAAAGGAAATAGGAGCAAGAAATGGAAGGTAATTAAATGGGAAAATGGTGGTTGAAAAAATAAACATATTAAACATTGCAGGAAGCAAAGAGATAAAGGAGGAAGAAAAGGCCAATAATAAAATAAACTAAATGTGTCGGGTCCTGGTGGAGGCTTTGTCCTCTTTCCTCTGGGGTCCGCCTGTCTCCATGTGAGTCACTGTCTCTACCTGAGGGGGTTCTGCTGGTTCTGTTGGGAAGCAGCAGAACCTCCTGGGTGGAGATGGATCCCAGATGTTTTTCAGCTGCAGGTTGGAACAAACAGGAAAAACAAACCGGTTCAAAAGTGAAACAGACAATAAAAAACAACAACCTATTATTATTATTATTAAAATCATGTCATTATGTAATTATGTTGAATGCCAACCATTTAACATAAGTGTACAAAGTGCACTGATAAAATATTTCCAATTTAGTGCAGGTATGAGTTTCTTCACAATATGTCCTTTTCAATAACATCCGGATCTGTATTTTGTTCAAATGTTACCTTAATGAATAAACTCCACACTATTCTCATTTCATGTTTGTCCCTTTTAATTAATAATTCAAGTTATTGTTGGTTTTCTGTTGCCCAACAGCTGCCAGTTACTACAAAACATAAAATCTTACCAAATATGTTTTATCTAGTTTCTGCTGCAGATATTTTAGTTCACTTACAAAAAGACTAAACTAACTCATGAGTGACTTTTCAGCAAGATATGTCAGCTGGTTTTAAATGAATAATGCCTTAATATTGAATCCAGTGGCAGATTATTTCACTTATGGGGAAAAATTTTGTTTTAGTTAAATAATCTGCCAGTGCAACTAGAACTTTTCCATCAATTTTAAAGGCATTATTAATTACAAACAAATTAATATGTCTTGCTGAAAAGTTATTTTTGAGTTAGTTTTGTCTTTTTTAAGGTATGTTAAGATTCTTGCACTGGAAATTAGACCAAAATGACTTGGTAAGATTTTGGTTTTGCAGTGAATTGCTGATGTTTGAACTGTCTGCTTTTATCTTCACTCTGAGAAAAGTTCAATCGTGTAATTTTCCAGGTATCCACCTTCTCTTTATGAAACACTGACAGCTCCACCTATCTGAGTTATCTCCCCACCCTCTCAGATCTTGACAGCCTAAGGCTTTGGCCAACGTTCCACCTTAGATGACGTCAATTGGAAGCGATAAAAGTACAAGTGAAACTCACAGAGGCATTCTTACTGAGAGCTGCAATAGAGAGGAGTTGTGATGGAGAAATTCTCCTGCGCCATCTGTTTAGATCTACTGAAGAATCCGGTGACTATTCCCTGTGGACACAGCTACTGTATGAACTGTATTAAATACCACTGGGATGGAGAAGATCAGAGGAAAATCTACAGCTGCCCTCACTGCAGGAAAGAGTTCAAACCGAAGCCTGTCCTCAAAATTAACACCATGTTGGCTGCCTTAGTGGAGGACCTGAAGAAGCATGGACTCCAACCTGCTCCAGCTGATCACTGCTATGCTGGACCTGGAGATGTGGCCTGCGATATCTGCACTGGGAGGAAGATGAAAGCTGTCAAGTCCTGCTTATTTTGTTTGGCTTCATATTGTCAGCGTCACCTCCAACCTCACCATGATTCTCCACCATTAAAGAAACACAAGCTGGTGGATCCCTCCAAGAACCTCCAGGAGAACATCTGCTCTCGTCATGATGAGGTGATGAAGATCTTCTGTCGTACTGATCAGCAGTGTATCTGTTATCTCTGCACTATGGAGGAACATAAAGGCCATGAAACAGTCCCAGTTGCAGGAGAAAGGGCTGAGAAGCAGAAGAAGCTCCAGGAGAATCGACAACAAATCCAGCAGAGAATCCAGGACCAAGAGAAAGATGTGAAGCTGCTTCAACAGGAGGTGGAGGCCATCAATGTCTCTGCTAATAAAGCAGTGGAGGACAGTGAGAAGATCTTCACTGAGCTGATCCGTCTCCTCCAGGAAAGAAGCTCTGAGGTGAAGCAGCAGATCAGATCCCAGCAGGAAACTGAAGTGAGTCGAGTCAAAGATGTTCAGGAGAAGCTGGAGCAGGAGATCACTGAGCTGAAGAGGAAAGACGCTGAGCTGGAGCAGCTCTCACACACAGAGGATCACAACCAGTTTCTCCTCAACTACCCCTCACTGCCAGCACTCAGTGAGTCGACACACTCATCCAGCATCAACATCCGTCCTCTGAGACACTTTGAGGACGTGACAGCAGCTGTGTCAGAGCTCAGAGACAAACTACAGGACGTCCTGAGAGACACATGGACAAACATTGAACTGAAGATCTCTGAGGTGGATGTTCTACTGTTTAGACCAGAACCAAAGACCAGAGCAGACTTCCTGAAATATGTCCGACACATCAATCTGGACCAAAGCACAGCACACAGTTATCTGTTGCTGTCTGACGATGATGGAAGAGCAACTTTGACTAAACAAAAACAGTCATATATTGACCATCCAGATCGATTCAGTTCTTGGATTCAGGTATTAAGCAGAGAGAGTCTGACTGGATGTTGTTACTGGGAGGTGGAGTGGAGAGGTGGAGGTATTGAAGTGGCAGTTTCATACCCAAGTATCAGCAGGGCAGGTAACTCCCATGAATGTGCGTTTGGCTTCAATGACAACTCCTGGGCTTTACGTTGTGATAGCAGCAGTTACACATTCAGAAATAACAAAGTCGAAACCAAAATACCAGGTCCAGTTTCCTCCAGAGTGGGGGTGTACCTGGACCACAGAGCAGGTATTCTGTGTTTCTACAGCGTCTCTGAAACCATGACTCTCCTCCACAGAGTCCAGACCAGATTCACTCAGCCTCTACATGCTGGAGTTGGGTTCTTCTACTACTATTTGTACTATTCAGGAGGAGACACAGCTGAGTTCATCAAACTGTAATAGGAATAGTTGATTTAATTACTGTGTCATCATTATTAAATGTTCAGCTGCCTTGGGAACCACCTTTAAAAGTTTACTTATTTCTTGTTTTGATTAGGTTTAGTCTTGCTTGGCTACAGATACTGCAGTAGTTTATACACATTAAATATTTACTTTTACAGATTTTACTCAACCAAATGTACATTTTGATTATTGTACCTAAAATTCATATAATTTTGCTTTGTACATAAAGTACATTAATAAAGCTGTTCTGTCTTTGCGACATGTATTTGCTGTTGTCCGTCCATTTTTCTATAAGACACTAAAACAAAGGAACTGCTACACCATGACTATCAGAGGTGGCTGGAAATTAACTCATTACAAAATAATGTGTGTTGAAGTGTTTCTGAATTAGTTGCTTTGTGGAGCCCGATGTAAAGTTAACAATCAATAATTACCAGGAACGATGCTTCCTTCCATTACTTCCAGGCGTATGGAGAAGAAGCCACATCCATCTTTTGGGGATAAGGACAAGCCCCACGTTGGGTGCCAATTGTTTGGGGAGTCAAAAAATGGCCAATAACAAAAACAGGTCATCACACCAGACTGTTTCTGTCCACATTATTTGGGCCAAAGTTTGAAGTTTCTTAGCGAACCTTCATTTTACACAAGAGAGGGGCATATTTATACTCCCACCTGTCCATGTGATTGTGTGTGATGGACAGGTCCAGTTCATTTTCTGATTGAAGCAGATCTCTTGGCTTGTGATTTGCTGAAATGCTTTGAGAGTTTCCTGGAATTGTCCACGGCTGCTTCAAACCTGACAACGTGAGTATTTCAAGAGTTATTTCCTCATCTCTCCACATTTGAAGTTGTTCCTGACTTTCCGGCTCACAGTGACCAATGCATTTCCTTCTGATGAAAACATTCCTTACTGCAAAAGAGCCACATGACTATCAACATAATTATTTCTCTTGTGCTCCGGTGGTTAGTCTGAATCCGAGTTAGCATTCAGAGCCTCTGTTAGCTTGACCTTAGCTAGTTATTATTCTGACTCAGATTCTAAGCTAATGGCAGGAAATACCTGATGGCTTGACATTGATAAGTTGGTACCTTGAACTATATGAGCTATTAGTCCAATTCTAACTCACTGTGAGCTAAGAGTACCTGCTGACTGATGCTACACATCTGTTAGCTTGGTTCTGAGTAACTGTCAGTCTTACATGTTAGTCGTACTTTGAGTAGCAGTTAGCTTGACTCATTAGTTTCCTGTTAGAGCCTGAAATTGCCATGAACTGACAAGCTATTAATGTGATTCTTACAAGCTGGTAGCTTTAAACTGCCTAGCTGTTAGCATAACTAGCAATAACTTTGAGTCACATTTGACTTAGGCTGCATGCTAACTTTACACTCACCAGCTGTTAGCTTGGTTCTGAGTAGGCGGGTCATTCTCTGAATTCAGTGCATTTTGTGTCCCACAGGTTTATCTCAAACATTGTTATATAATGCAAGCCACTTTTTTTTTAATCAAGAAATGGAAATATCCATGTGTCTTGGTAATATTAAATGCAAATATATTTTAAAAATTATGTTTTGAAAAATGTTATGGGTTGTTGAAGTATAGAGGTCAGCCAACTGAGCACTGACCAATGGTCATTTTTCACTGGATATAAAACAAATAAAAATAGCCAATAACTGCAAGTTATTTGTACCATTATAAACATTTTTAGGTATGCTTTAACCTAAATAAAATAAATATGAGAAAAATTCATGAATTATTTATAAAATAGCTTTTTTTAATCAGGTCATTTTTTAATCATGTAATTTTTTAATCATGCCAGGTTTGTTCAACCCTTAACAACATACCAATCCCCCCTTTTTATAAATAATGGTTCAGTCCAATTTCCTCAGGACCTGGAAGTGACATCACTGAAGTGTTTTCCTGCTCACACTGTAAAGAGATTTGAGTGTTGTTCTTACCTACATTTCATTATTTTTTATCCAGAGATCCAACACTGATACGCACGTAAATTATATTTATTGTTATTTGGGAAAAAGTAAAGAATGGTCTTTGAAACACATATTAATTTCTCGTTTCGTCTCATATGTTGCTCCATACAGTAGCTGATGTGGACTTATGGCAACTTTTAGTGAAAATCTTCCTCCCCGTTACAGAAACAGTGGTTTTGTTACAGGCAACATGATATATTGTTGTAATTGTTTTTACAAAACATATTAGGATAATATTTGTTGGACTATATGCAACGTTTAAAGAATGATTCAAAAACATTAAAAAAGCCTGATTTAATTTTTATTTTTAAGTGTATTGTCTTGATTTATGAGAAACGCTTCTACATCAAGTTGCCATATTTTACTCATCAGCCTAATTTTTACAATTCAGAATCAAATAAAATATACTTACAATTAGTTATTTAAATCAAGGGACAGGTGATCTCAGAGGAACTGGAAGAATGAGTTTAATTATGTTATGGAGTTATACTCATAGAGGAATGAAATTGTCCCGTTAAGAAGTTGAATTTAAAGCAACCTAAGCAGCAAAGAAATTCGTATTAATGTTTGGGATTTCATGCATAAGATGTATTTTCTTGGAAATTCAAAAAGTCCTTCAATAGATGCAGTTGGTATATTTTTAAGTAACCTGAGACCCCAAAATGCACCGAATTCAGTTACTTTGCCTCAATTTAAATAAAAGTCCATCGCAAGTTTTTTTTTTTTGTTTGTTTGTGTAATGAAACTTTATGTTTATTTTACTTTTAAAAGCAGTCAGAGCCTTTACATTTTACATTTTTTGAAAAACTTGTATTAAAACCTCAATCTGTAATAATTCCTGTTGTTTTTTTAAATACAAGCTTATATTTGGATTCGTAAGTCATTATATTGCAATGTGTCTGAAACATATCAGTACATCTAGTTTAAAACAGAAACACTTGCTATCATAAATAAATGAAAGATAAAACACAAAAATAAAAGAATAACTAAAATCACTGCTTTATGTGTTTTACTGTGAGCTGCTCAGAGTTTTCTTTTCTTTTCATCCTTCACACCAGCTGGCCCCACTGCGCCGTGTGTAACCCATATTTTATCTTTCCAGTTCACACAGGGGCCTGATTGATTATGTATGTTGAGCTCGTAGCACTGCGCTGCATTCCTGTCGTTTCATCTCCTCCACCCCCATCGGTCACAAAGAAAACACTACGTAGGCTGGTCTATATATATGTGATATATGATCAAATAACACAAGCACCTGCTCCGTGTAAGGAAGCACATCCAGCTGTGTGAATCTCTCCAGAGCTTTCTGGGGGCATCATCATGCCGGTGGATTGTGCTGGTTAAACAGGCAGAGCTGTGCTTTTAGTGAGATGAAACTGGCCCTGATGTTGGTGTGCGCTTTGCAGCAATTACATTAACAGGATAAACACACAAACTGATGATGTGAGGAGCCTCAGTGATATAATGCATCACCCAACCAACCTGATCTGCTGTGAATCTGAATCTAACGCAAGAAAAAGAAAATAATTAAACCCATTTGGTTCCCTTTGTGCTTAGAGTTGGTTAGTTCTGTTCACTTGGTTTGAAGGACTAACCACCAGTTCTTAATGTGTTTAAATTACAAATGTGAACAAATCTTGGTCAATATTTGGCTAATGTGAAAAAAAAACACAATTTCTTAATTGCTGTGTTTCCATTAAATAAGAAATACAATTAAAATCACAGTGACTTTTTTTGCACCATAAATGTAAAAAAAATTCGTCTAACTACTTCCTGTAATCTTTTTCTTCGTGGTTTGCGCTGGAGCCAACTTCCGGTTCTGGATCACGTGACTCGTGTGATACGAAAAGTGTTTTACATTTAAGTTATGCAAAAATAAATCAGTTTCGAGACAGCCAAATAAAAAACACACCTCATCCACTCTAATACCACGAACAAGTCTTTATTTTCACTATGTGATGTAAATGCTAATGAGTTCTTTGAAGTTTCTAGACAGATTAAACGTCATGTCACGTTTTGTGTTCATCTGTTTTCTCCCAGCTGGATTTCCTGATTTGATTTGACTCGATTCAATAAGGAGCAACGCTTACTGGTTGTGACAGACCCGTTACCACAGAAACCAGAACCGGAAGACCAAACCTGCTGAAACTGCTGCGTGGGTTCTCCAGCGGCTCCGGCTCCCTCTAGTGGCCAAACTGCGCTAACCAGGTATGTTAGTATTTCACCACAAATTCAAAAGAACATTTGATTATTCAGGAGCATTTGATTATTTTATTATTCCTTCAAAAGCATGGTCAGGTTTTCTTCTTCTGATCTGTTCAAGTCAACTTGATGGATTTTTGTTTAAACTGAAAGTAGACAAAGTCCTAAAAATAAACAAACAAAATGGAAACAAGTTTTTAAATTATAAGAGAAACTGGCTGCTTTAGTGAAAAATGTGAATAAAAAATCTGGTTTGAGGTGCTTTTCTCTCTTTTTAGAAGCATGTTTAAACATTTTACTTAATTTTTTAAAAACCAGCATAACATCTGTTTATCTAGTGTCAAAATCCTGTTATTGGGAAACGCTAAACATTCAAAAGTGGTGCTTATTGGTGTTTTCCTTAGCTAAAAAATATCTGGTGTGAATTTCGAAAGCAAAAATCTGTGTAAGTAAAACTGTCACCATAACAAAGTTTGCTGTATGATGAATTGTCCCAGATGTTATTACAATAAACTATATTATTGTTGTTTAGTATTATAGTTTTAAGTAATATAATGGTAATGGCACAATAATAATGCAAGAACACACTAATATTTAACACTAGAGCTGGAAGACATTTTAAATAAAAAAATAAAACAGAACAGCACAAACAACAAATAAAGTAAATTATGAAGTCTCTAAAAACAAAATTATCCTTCAAAAGAATAAATTAGTTGCGACTAAAGCAGCAGACTGAACTCTTTCATCATCCAGTTTTTGGTAAAAAGAGAAAATTTAAAAGATGCAGATGCACTTGATTTATTGCTTACTTGTGTAAGTGCATCTTCAAAACTTGTACTTTCTAAATACTTTCTTAAAGTTGGTAAATAAACAATAAAAATTAAATGTGAATCATTCCTGTTTACGGTGTTAAATGCTGGCTCCTCCCTCAGCTGTGACAACATGTCTCCTCCCTAACAGCGTCACTGGATAAACTGTAATTTACATGAGCATGCAAAGCAGTTTCTATTTTGAGGAAGTGAAACTTAAAGGACTGTTCTGATTGAGCGGTACAATGTCTTACAAAGGATTTCACCTGGACCGAAGGAAATACTCCTGTTCCATCTGTTTGGATCTACTGAGGCATCCGGTGACTATTCCCTGTGGACACAGCTACTGTATGAACTGTGTTCAATACTTCTGGGATGGAGAAGATCAAAGGAGAATCTACAGCTGCCCTCAGTGCAGAAAAACATTCAGACCAAACCCCGTCCTGGAGAAAAGCATCATGTTAGCTGAGTTGGTGGAGGATCTGAAGAAAACTGGACGCCAAGCTGAGCACTGCTATGCTGGACCTGAAGATGTGGCCTGTGATGTCTGCACTGGGAGGAAGATGAAATCTGTCAAGTCCTGCTTAACCTGTCCAGCTTCCTACTGTAAGAATCACCTCCAACCTCACTATGATGCTCCACCGTTACAGAAACACATTTTGGCGAACCCCAGCAAGACTCTCCAGGAGAACATCTGCTCTCGTCATGATGAGGTGATGAAGATCTTCTGTCGTACTGATCAGAAGTTTGTCTGTTATCTCTGCTTAATGGATGAACATAGAGTCACTGAAGTGGGTGTCTTCCTGCCACAACCAGAACCAAAGAACAGAGCTGGATTCATAAAATATTCATGTAGAATCAGACTACATCCAAACACAGCAAACAAATACGTGTTATTGTCTGATGGAAACAGAAAAGTGACATTAATGAATCATCGGCTGTCTTATCCTGATCATCCGGAAAGATTCACTGACTGGTTCCAGGTCCTGAGCAGAGAGAGTCTGACTGGGTGTTGCTACTGGGAGGTGAAGAGGTGAGGAAGAGGAGTTGATGTTGCAGTTTCATACAGGAACATCAGCAGAGCAGGGAAATCCAACAAATGCGCATTTGGGTTCAATGAGAACTCCTGGTCAATGTCATGTCAAAAAACGGCTTATACTTTCTGGCATGATGGTGTTGAAACTCCAGTACCAGGTCCAGTTTCCTCCAGAGTGGGGAGTGTACCTGGACCACAGAGCAGGTATTCTGTCCTTCTACAGCGTCTCTGAAACCATGACTCTCCTCCACAGAGTCCAGACCAGATTCACTGAGCCTCTACATGCTGGAGTTCAGTTCTATTACTATTTACATTCCTACCGAGGAGGAGACTCTGCTGAGTTCATGAAACTGAAATAGAGATTAGTTTATTTGCTGAAATTTGTAATTTCAGTCACCACAGTTTTTACCCTGAATTCATTACTGAAATGAAACTTAAAGGACTGTTCTGACTGAGCAGTACAATGTCTTACAAAGGATTTCACCTGGACTGAAGGAAACACTCCTGTTCCATCTGTTTGGATCTACTGAGGCATCCGGTGACTATTCCCTGTGGACACAGCTACTGTATGAACTGTGTTCAATAGACCAGATTGAACTTTAAAAGGTCAAGGTTCAACTTTTAAACACACTTTATATTAAGAACTTTACTAAGGTTATGTCTTGTTTTTTTGTTTAGGTTTGTTTGCTTTTAAGGGACGGGATGTTCAGTCAATAGATACTTTAAAAATGTAGGCCTGTGTAATGAATTTAACAAAAACAGATTTAATTTGATTGTTAAATTGATGTAAAGTCTTTTTAAGTTATGGAAATAAAGCTGATTTGTCTTGATCAAAAATTCCCGTGGTACATATTATTGATTATTAGGGTCAATGTAAGAAAAATAAATAAATAGAATTGCAAGAATAAAGCATATTATTTGGGGAATAAAATTGAAAAATACAATAATAAAATTATAATTCTATTACTTTATTCTAAAAAATTACTTCTAATTTTATTATGACTGTTCTTGTTATTTTATGACTTTTTTTCATAGTACTACTCTAATTGTGCATACATCTCTAAAAAAACATTGTACATGGACATGCTAGCTGTCTTTGTAAAACACAGCTAGCATGCCTAGCTGCATCAGGAAACTAGAAAGGTTAATTTAACTTAAATAAATCCAGGTAAATCCAGGGTAACTCAGTCAAATTATGATTGTGTAGTGAGTTAACTGTATCAGCTGTTTCATGCTTATTTAATACTAATAATTACAAGGAATCATATTTGCCTCTGGGCTGCACAGTGGTGCAGCTGGTAGAGCTGTTGCCTTGCAGCAAGAAGGTTCTGGGTTCGATTCCCGGCCCCGGTCTTTCTGCATGGAGTTTGCATGTTCTCCCTGTGCATGGTGGGTTCTCTCTGAGTACTCCGGCTTCCTCCCACAGTCCAAAAACATGACTGTCAGGTTAATTGGTCTCTCTAAATTCTCCCTAGGTGTGAGTGGGCATGGTTGTTTGTCTCTGTGTTGCCCTGCACCTGTGAACCGATTCTCTGTTGATCTGGGATTGTTAATTTTAATATCATTTATGTTTCACTCATAAATAAGAGTCACATTTTTGGTTTGACAACATTTATTTCACAGTCAAAAACAAATCCAGAGGCATTGTTGGCACAAGGGTTTCACTCCAAACCCAGTTTCAGTCCCTCATTAATATTGGCAACCTGAAATATCCCAACCCAATCATAACCAGTGGGAAGTTGATCGGTTGAACCCATCGTTCTTCCAAACAAGCAGCTCAGTCTCCATCTTCTTTCCTCTGATCCTGAGAGTCCCGGATCGGCCGGATCGGATCACCTGATGGTGCGGTACATCATGAAGTCCACCGTGGTGCATCGTGGGAACTTGCCGATGGAGCTCTCCTCCACGGGCGTGTAAACCTTGATCTGCCGCATGTGCGTGTCTCTGCCATTCTGGTGGTTGGCGAGCACGGCGATCTGGATCATGAAGGTGCTGATTGGTTCATTTGTTCGCTGTAAAAAAACAAATAAAAAGTTAGAAAAAAAACACAGAATAAACAACATGAAAATGAAAACAGAAATACTTCAGGGATGATTTTAATTTGTACATTATTAAAAAAAATCTAAATACTAATGTCTGAACGTTTGTGCTGCAGAACAACACTGCCACCAGGCGGTGGAACCCGGAACTACATCTGTTTGAATTCAGGAGGTTTCAGGTATTTAAAATAGTTGGACTGAAAATATGAAAACAGATTTTAAATCAGTTGCCTCAAACACATCTCATCATCCTGTCAACACATTGAAACATGTTTTTATATTTCCAACAGGCAGAAAAAATGATACATTTTGCACTGCTTCCTGTTTTTGCTGAATCCAAAAGCAGAATCTGAATGTTTTTACCTGATTTAGTAGAGAGATGTGAATCCAGCCGCTGGGCTCCACCATCTCCAGCTGCTACAGAGACGAAGATGAAACAATCAGACAGGTTTAACGTCCAGCAGCTGTGGCTGTCTGAGCCGCAGAAACACAGATTTACCCTGATCTCTTGAAGGTTGTGGAAATTGTTGCCCACTCTCACAGAGATTTTACTAGGCGTGTAACTTTCATCTGATTTATAATCGGCGTAAATACACAGCATCTTCACCGTCGTCCTCCTCCTGCAGACGACCAATCAGAGGCAAATATACGACACACAAATCAGAAACGCAACAATCAACAACAATAAAACTACAAAACTTTGCTCTAAAAAAAGAAGAGCTATAAACTTTAGTAAAGAGTAAAGTACTAATATTGAAGTATTGATATTATTTATATGTATAAATACATTTAACATGATTTCTAGCAGATGTTTAACAATTTAACACAATAATAGAGGGGAAACTGGGAGTATTTAAGAGCCAGCATGAATCTGAAGTAAGAAGAGACCCGATGTGAGTCAGAAGGTTTTTTTTCCCAGAAATACCTGAACTGAATGTTGACCAGGTGCGGCTGGGATCCATCTGACTGCCAGTAGGTCTCCAGGTTGTCGTCCCTCAGCTGATCCACTCCAAATCCTGCGCACAGGACGCGTGTTTTCCACAGACTCCCCTCTAAATGTGTGTGTTTCTGTAGATCCAGTGCTGCGGTTCCTACCTGGTTTACAGGAGGACAGCGACCACACCGCCTGGGAGCCGATCTCCCGGACCGTCCCGGTCCGCTCGAGCTGCTTCGGGTCCGCTCCGGGTGGGGTCTTGCTCGGTGTGGCCATCCTGCAACTGTGGAGACGGAAGAGATGCGATAGTTAGTTGAGTTTTCCTCTAAAGCGAAAAACGGATTTCTTGTGCATTATTTTTAAACTTATTTAGTCATAAACTATTGTAAGCACATTAGATGATCAGCTTCAGAATCTGAATAAGTTTATTAGGATATTGCGAAAAATTCGGCATGCCATATATAACTAAACACCACTTATTTCGACAGAAACAGCAAATAAATATTTTTAAATTGCCGCAGCTAGCGTGTTGTACCTCAAGTTTTCGCACTAAAAACTCCTCTGAAACCGCTTAAACTCAGTTTAAAACAAAAATCATCACAGCGGAACTCACAATAAGCGTCAAAATATTCCTCAAAAGACGCCGTGTCAACACATTAGATGGGATTTTGTTTAAAAGCTTAGAAAAAAAGCCTAAAAAGAAATTATTGCTGCTATTTTCCTGTTCCTGCTTTGTGTCGCTTCTTATTAACGTCACAACACCGCCGCGTCGCACCAAAATGTGCGTCACTCCCGCCATCTTTCCAGCCGGCTTCAAGTGAAACACGTTGCTGGGGAAAAAAATAACTTTTACTCCCAATTATTTGTTTCTAATCAGCAGCTCTACTTAATTTTCACCGAAGGCGGGTTAGGGGAGCCGAAGAGGGGTGAGTTATCAACCTGTCACCCAGGATTTTGTTTGGTTTTCTTTGTTTGTTGCTGTAGAATGAGCAGCTGTCACGGTGCGGGCCTCAAGCTAACTGCTAACTGTTAGCGTCCCCTGCTGACTGTATCTAGTCACTCTTTCGAGCTATGCTTTGAGAATTTAAAATTGATTTATTATATTATCCGTTGTAATTCTCAATGAGAGCTTATTGGTTAGCAAAAATCAAATATTTCCTACGAGGCTGTAAAAACGGAAGAGTAATCTCCCGAACTCCGCTTGGTTTCCAATGAATTTAACGTTTGCTCACAATTCAACAACGTAATATAGATATTAGAGCTCATATTTCTGTGTTTTATGAATCATGTGGATCAGTTGATGATTTCGGTTTATGTTTAAATTGGTATTTGCAAATGGATTCTGGAGTAAATCCACCTCAGATGCTGGTCGCCACCGCCCGTCACGTTTCATTTGGACGCAGAAAACCTGAATGCGTCGTCAGTGATTCAGAGTTAAATGTTGGTCGATCATGTCTGGCGGTTTTGAACAGTTGCAGGTCCAACATGCAGAGCAGCACCAGACGTCAGACAGAAACCGTTAATGTTTGGGTTTATCAGAACCGGAGAGGTTCAGATGCTGCAGCTGAAAATCCTGATCGAGCCTTAAAATAACATTCCTCTCTATCAGGGTCTGAACCAAGAAGCTGGAGGTCAAATTTAGAAGGATTTGGCATCAGACAAGATGGTTGGAACACATTAATGTGCACCATGCTGGTTTCTTCTTCCATCTGTTCCTCACTGAGTTAAATCTCTCCAAAATTCCCCTTAATCTACTCATTTAGCTTCTAATTTTCTCCCAGCAAAAACTAAAGTGTATTTTTATCTTTCAATAAATCTGAGCATCTATTACCAACCACAAAATAAATGTAAATTAGGGCCAACAACGAACAATTTTATCAATTAATCGATTATTAAGACAATTAATCAAATGATGAAATTGGTACATAGTGTAGATTTTTAATTAAAGCCTGTTTTTAAATATTATAGCATATTAGATTACGTTTAAAGATGCAAATAAACAAATCGTTTTAAGAAAACAACAATTTATTATGTAATGCAATAATATACATACAGACAAAAGTTTTTTTTATTTTTTTATCTTAAATGCAAAACAAATAAATTCTACAGTTTTGGCTTAAACACTGTTCTGATTATGTTGCTCTTTCAGAAAATAATGTTTTTTAGAGTCTGTAGTCCAGTTGATTAATTGGTTACTGAATTGGTTGATTATTTCAGTAATTGATTAATTATGATTAATCGTTTTAGCCCTACTGTAAATACAAGTTTGTCATGAAGATTTTATGTCGTATAAATGCACAAAACCTGTTCATTCAGTCAGAGGCCTCAGCAGAAGATCTGTAAGCGCTTCTTCTTCTGGTCAATAATACGAGTTAACCAGAGGAATCCAGACTTCAGCTTCACACAGACCTGGGATCAGCTGAATGAACGCAGCCGTTCTGTCTCTGCTGCTGCAGCAAAGATTAAGGGTTTGGCTCTTTTCCTTCATCTTTCTCCTCCTTCCAGCTCCGTAGGCGCTAGCGTCCGTCATTCCAGCCCTCCAACATGGCGGATAAGAACACCAGGATCGCCATCGTCAACCATGACAAGTGCAAGCCTAAAAAATGCCGTCAGGAGTGCAAGAAGAGCTGCCCGGTGGTCCGCATGGGTGAGTGTTTGGACCAGAGCGTTGTTGTTGGTGCGGCTGCAGGAAGCTGATGAGCTGTGTGTGTTTGCAGGGAAGCTGTGCATCGAGGTGACTCCTCAGAGTAAGATCGTCTGGATCTCAGAGTCGCTGTGCATAGGCTGCGGCATCTGCATCAAGGTAGCGGCACACAGATTGGACTGAGAAGTTAGTCGGGTTTTATTTTCCTCATTTCTTGTTGTCGTCCTAGAAATGTCCGTTCGGAGCGTTGTCCATCGTCAACCTTCCCAGCAACCTGGAGAAAGAAACGACTCACAGATACTGTGCCAACTCCTTCAAACTGCACAGGTACGCAGATTTATCTCCTCCACTGAGCTGCTGGGCACTCAGTTACTGCTTCATTCAAAAAGGAACAAAGAACATATGTATACATCCACTTGTACAGAAATATACAATTTGTGTTGTTGCTGCTTTAATTTGACATTTACCAATTTGTGTTAAGTTTTTATGATGCATTTTGTTGTTTATACCATTGATGTCACTCACAACAGGATTGGTTTCCTTGCAGGATGAGTCTGAAGATGATGTGAGGTTTGTTTCTCCTTGTTGCTGCAGGCTGCCTATCCCCAGACCCGGAGAGGTTCTGGGGCTGGTGGGGACCAACGGGATCGGGAAGTCCACAGCCCTGAAGATCCTGGCTGGGAAACAGAAACCCAACCTGGGGAAGTTTGACGTGAGTGTTGGAGCCGACCTCCTGCATGTCAGGCTGCAGATGCTGGTTTCCTCCTCTGCCTCTTTTCTCCTTTCCTTCATCGCCTCTTTAACATTTGGAGCAACATTTTATTTTCCGGTGTGACAGACTTGTAGCAATGTTACGTTAAGAAACTCTAGTTTATTGCCTCTGCTGGCCACATATTGGGCAGCCTTAACTAACATTGTCCAGACTGTGAGTCACATAAGTTAAAACATTTCTGACTTCTAGTCCAGAAATGTGGTATTTGGTTTCAGTTGGTTGATAAGGATGAGGGCGGAGGAGCCTTTGTTTGCTGAAGATAAGGTTCATGTTTTCATATATGGAAGTAAAAATACAACTTTAATTAAAGTTGATATGAAGTCTGATGTGTCATGTTGGCTTTTTTACTGCTCTGTGCTCCATATATTTGAATTTCCTTCCAGTTTTGTGTAATTTGTTTCTTATTTTTCTCAGAACCCTCCAGACTGGCAGGAGATCCTGACCTACTTCAGAGGTTCTGAGCTGCAGAACTACTTCACCAAAATCCTGGAGGACGACCTGAGGGCCATCGTCAAGCCGCAGTACGTCGACCAGATCCCAAAAACCGTCAAGGTCGGTGAGAACAGCAGCCGATTCAGTCCAGGCTTCAGTTTCCATCTGCTGTAATGACTCGTTTCTGCCTGCAGGGGTCAGTAGGGTCCATCCTGAGCAGGAAAGACGACACAGACACTCAGGACATCATCTGCGACCAGCTGGGTAGGAACCTGTCCCTTACTGGACCTGCAGTGATTTAATCATGGCTGCTGCAGGAGAAAAGCATAGAATATACTTTATTGAACCCAATGGGACATTTATTTGTTAAATATAAAATAACCACAATCCATGTAGAATTAAAAACATATCTATACGGGTTGTATTGCAAGATATTAAATATGACATAAATGTTAAATGAAATAAAATAATCCATGTGAGCTGCAGTTTGTTTCAAATAAAGCAAATAAAAAAATGTAAATTAAAAAAATAAAATTTTTTAAAAATCAATAAATTTAAAGGTGTCTTGCATTTTTAATTTAAGAAAGTTTAATTTTAATATTTTATTTAATTTAAGAAATTAAATTTAAAAATATTTTAAAGTAATTTCACTAATTTATTTTGAAAATCATAACATTTTTATCTTTAATAAATAAATAAATTTAACTAATTAAATTTTTTCAATTTAAGAAATTTAATTTAAAGATTAAATTTTTTTAAATGTAACAAATAATCTCTCCTATACTTTATGAAATATTTCTATATGATTGTTTTTAATATTGCGACTTTGTATAAACCGAGGCGATTAAATTCAGTGTCTAATGTTTATTAAACTTTTAGATATTATTGGTGTGACATGAAAAAAGGAAAATGACAATTAACAGCCAAATGTCTCTTTTTCTTTTCCTCTTTGTGGCTTTTTTTCGACCACCAGCGCTCATGTCGCATTCGATCCTTTGATTAAAGATGAAGCTGAATTTTGCTGTTCCATTGATTAATCTCTCTTCCTGACAGACCTGACTCACCTGCGGGAGAGGAACGTGGAGGATCTGTCTGGAGGAGAGCTGCAGAGGTTCGCCTGCGCTGTGGTCTGCATCCAGAGGGCCGACATGTGAGTCCGACCCGACATGTGAGTCCGACCCGGGACCTCGGAGCCGAGCCCGGATCCTGACGGTTCTGTTCTCTGTTCCCAGCTTCATGTTCGACGAGCCGTCCAGCTACCTGGACGTGAAGCAGCGGCTGAAGGCGGCCATTACTATCCGCTCGCTCATCACCCCCGACAGGTGAGCAACTGCCTGCAGGTTTATACGGAGTTCTCATATGAAACTTCCAGGAACTTGGCAACTGACAGCCATCTTGGTAGGTAGTTGCTATGACAACAATAAACTAGCCAAAAGCTTAAAACTAGCGTGTATAATACAGCTGTTAATCTGTCACAGTTTTGAGTCCTCTACCCACATCTGTAATAATTAGCTTAGCTAATGTAGCTTTTATCTGCTAGCTAAGGCTGACATGTAGCCTGTTTGTCTGCGTGTTTGTACATGTATTTACTCTGCCAGTCGACTTTGTGCGTCCCTTCCTGATGCACTGATTTCAGGCGAATCTCCTCCATGTCGTACCAAATCTACTGATGTTCTTTAGGTTAGCAGGTCTGACATTTGCTCCTTCTGCGCCTCATACGGGTCGGTCCTGAAGCAGAGATTCTGTTTGTGTCTTCCTCTCACACATTGGTCAAGAGAGCCCACAGATGTTTTCCTGTTGGTCTCTAAGCCATCGGTCTGCTGGGCTTTGTGCTGCGTTGGCCTACCAAGATGGCGCAGATCACTTCCAGTTCAGACTGGTGGGGTTTTTGTGTTGGGTTCGGCTTTGGATTAATAGCTCTGCTCTTCAGGTACATCATCGTGGTGGAGCACGACCTGAGCGTGTTGGACTACCTGTCGGACTTCATCTGCTGCCTGTACGGCGTCCCCAGCGCCTACGGAGTCGTCACCATGCCCTTCAGCGTCCGGGAAGGTCAGACCCAAACGCCCCGCTACGCTCCGACTGTCTGGGCTCACATGTGAAACACAAGCAGAGAAACTAAAATAATCAGCAGATTTGTTCAGACTATCTAAAGGACTTCACACCAAATCAATGCAAGGGGATGTATGGCAAGCCGTTTATGTATTCTATTCATAATCTCAGATTTTGCTTTTGAATTTGAGGGAAAATGAATTGAGCAAATACTGTATTTTATAAACCCAGAGATGTTGTAATGACTCTGCAGAGACGGTTTATCAGGCTGTTTGGTCAGGATGGAAGAAGCTATGAACATATTAAATTTAAGATTTTACTGGTTACTTTAAACTGAAAAGTGTAAAATAACAGGATGTTTTCTGAAGTTGTTTAAAGGCTTTAATCTGATCTATTGTTCCAGTTCTTAAAGCTCTTTGCCTGTCGTCGTCTTCAATCTTCCAGGGATCAACATCTTCCTGGACGGTTACGTTCCCACAGAGAATCTCCGGTTTCGGGAAACATCGTTGGTCTTCAAGGTGGCAGAAACGGCCAATGAGGAGGAAGTGAAGCGGCTCAGGCACTACCAGGCGAGTTATATATTCACTTTATGTTCATTTATCTCTGCTGAATGTCCTGAATGAGCAAGAACGTCTGTTCATCAGTTCATCTTTGGTTTGTCAAGGTTTAATTCTTGTAAAATGTCCCTGGCAGCCTGGTGAGGGCGGCCATCTTGTTTGACAAGCAGTTTTTATTGAATTTGTATTTATTTAAACTCGGGTCATCAGGGCCAGGCTGTACGGCTGTGAGGAATTTTAATTCTGAAGATAAAGTCGGAATTTTCTGGGAATTCCAGCCCGAAAAATAACAAAATTTAAAATGAGGAATGTTGAGAAGTTATAAATTATATATTTGATCTTTTAATACATCAGGATTAGATTAGCATCAGTAACAGTTGTTTGAAAGATCTATGCAAAGTGAGCTTATTTCTCACTAAAATAAACTTTCTAGTAATTTCCTGCTGTTTTTTTCCTGAATCTTGACCTTTGACCCTCATAGATTAACTTGAGGCTGTTTGTCGGTTTCAGTACCCAGACATGGCGAAGACGATGGGCGAGTTCATTCTGGACATCAAAGGAGGAGAGTTCACCGACTCTGAGATCATGGTGATGCTGGGAGAGAACGGTAAGCTGCCGGTTCGGTTCTGACCGGGTTCTGACCGACCCACAGTCCAGTAATCTGAGTGGCTGCCGTCTGCAGGCACAGGGAAGACGACCTTCATCAGGATGCTGGCTGGAGGCCTCAAACCAGACGGAGGAGGTGAGTTTTCCTCCTCATCAGTGGGAGATGACCTTTACCGTCTCGTGTTTGACCTTCGTGGCGTCTTTCAGGGGAAGTTCCCATCCTGAACGTCAGCTACAAACCTCAGACCATCAGCCCCAAGTTCAAGGTGAAGCTTTCAGCAACTAAAAGTAAAAGATGGAGTTGTTTTTGTCTAACAGGCTGAATGTTGTGTTTGTGTCTGCAGGGCAGCGTCAGAGCGCTGCTGCATGAGAAAATCAGAGACGCTTACACGCATCCGCAGTTCATCACCGACGTCATGAAGCCGCTGCAGATCGAGAGCATCATCGACCAGGACGTAAGAACTGCAGACGAAACGTCACACAGGGAGCAAACTTAATGAGGGAGTCACCATCACGCATAGCAAATGGTGGTTGTTCCTCTGGTCGTTATGGAGTAAAACAGACACAAAGAGGAGGGAAGTTGGTGATTCTAAAGAAAAAAGCACAAAGCAAACAGCTACAATAAGAGAGACAAGGTGTCAGTTTGAATAAATATAGATATAACAGACGGGCTGAATGATCAACATTTTCAGCTGGAAAGACAAACATTTGACTTTTTTAAAACTCAAGCCAAGCTAAAATAGATTACAAGGTAAAATGATCAACAGGTCATACAAAAACAAAGTAAACATGCTAGCATTAGCCTCACGCTAAAACATACAGGAATAAGAATCAGTTTTGAGTCTAATAGCTGCTTGTAGTACTCCTTTAGATAACATCTCTTCAGAATATTCTAGATTTATTTCAATATGATCAACAAGTCATAAAAACAAAGTAAACATGCTAGCATTAGCCTAGCGCTAAAACAAACAGAAATAAGAAACTGTTTGCTTCGACTCAAATTGCTGGTTTGGTCCTGAGCATCTAAAATAGACGTTGCGTCTTAAAATAACTCGTAGTAAAGTGTCTCCAGGATTAACCTTCCTCCTCCTCCTCTTCCTCGTCCTCCAGGTGCAGAACCTGTCTGGAGGTGAGCTGCAGAGAGTCGCCCTCACGCTGTGTTTGGGCAAACCGGCCGACGTTTACCTGATCGACGAGCCGTCTGCGTACCTGGACTCTGAGCAGAGGTTGATGGCTGCCAGGGTCATCAAGAGGTGATGCTCAAACTCTGGTTCACGTTTTCCTTCAGGGACCTGACTCTTAAGCTTTTACAGGCATTTATTATGTGGGAAAACAAGGAAGAATATCAAACTTTAACAAAATGATTTTTAAATGAGTTAAAATCAAATTTTCTTCCACAGCAAATTGAGTTTGTTGAAATATTTCTACTTCCTGTTTAGTTTCCGTCTCACCAGCTGAATGTTTTTGGTTATATAAAAGATATTTATTCAGTTCTGCTGTAGTTGGTTTATTGTTGCATTTTTAAATTTGAGTTATGTAATGCTTCAGAATACTGATGATAGAAATGTCTTCCTTCCTGCGGAGGGCGCTGTTGTTTAACATTTTCACTGTTTTTATTTTTTTCCAGGTACATCCTTCACGCCAAGAAGACGGCGTTTGTGGTGGAGCACGACTTCATCATGGCGACGTATTTGGCCGACAGAGTCATCGTGTTCGACGGTATTCCCTCCAAGAAGACCTCGGCTAACACGTAAGCTCCGCCCCCAAACAGGAAACGTTAGCTCATTACCCCCCAAAGAGCTTTGACCTCTGATTATTTACTATTCCATGAATTTTAAATAGGTTTGGCATTAAAGCTAATCTTAGGTTTTAGATGGCCGTTCTGTGTTTTATCAGATATTATTACTTTATTACGACAGAATACAGATTTAAATTACAATCATTTTGATTATAAGTATGTTTTTGCTTGAAGAGCAAAGCAGCTGAATCAGAAAATGAACATTAGAAATACCATCATAATCAATACATTATTTAAAGGTCTAATTTTTTCCTGATGTTTTTGAGGCTGCCATTTTGAAACATGTTGTTTTTAAACCTGAATGGTTCTTCTTCAGGCCTCAGAGTCTCCTGGCCGGGATGAACCGCTTCCTGTCGCTGCTGGAGATCACGTTCAGGAGAGATCCGAACAACTTCAGGCCGAGGATCAACAAGCTCAACTCCATCAAGGTGTGTGACGTCTCTCTATGCAGACGACGCTCTGCTACATATGAAACGGCGCCAAAAATTATTTCCTTCCCTCCTCGTTTCTCTCAGGACACGGAGCAGAAGAAGAGCGGGAACTATTTCTTCCTGGATGACTAAAGCCGCCGTCCGACGCAACTGACTGCGAACTCCCGGCTGCGGGCCGTCGCCCCCGGCAACGCATCGCCTCCGCGTTTACAGCCGGGCCGCGTTTCACCCCCAATGTGATAAAAGCAAACAAACATAAGAATTAGCGAAACTAAAACGCATCATCCTCTCTGTTCAGAGCTGCGTTCAGTGTCCAGCCATGTTGTGACGTGTCAGATGATGCTGCGCGGCGTCGGCCCGGCCGTGTGGGCGGAGCCAACGGCGTTGTGGAACATTCAGCAGCGTATTTTATCACTCATGCATTTACAAGTCATAATAAACGGACGACTCCTGACCTGGAAACGACTCCTCATCTTTACTGCTGGTTCTTCTTCCTTGAACAGGTTGGAAAGATTTATGGACTATAAAATGTTAGTTTTTCACAAAATCATTCTGATCATTCTGATCTGAAATCAACTCTGATCAGTTCTGCCTTTTTTTTTTTATTTAGTGAATCTTGTCACTTTAAATCCAGATAGCCAGATCCCCCCCCAACTCAACATTTAGTATAAAAATGACCGCAAATGGATCCAAACTTACATAGTCGTACATCTTTGAATAGCATTAGTAGAGCCTCCTGCACAACCAACCATAATGCAGCTTGTTTTCTGGATGGTAAATTAACAAAACACTTGGCTTTTCCAGCAGCCATTGTACAGTGCGTACAGATTAAACCTGCTGGAGCTTCGATTGGGAATAATTTGTAATTATTTAAAAAAATGTTAAATATAATTAAGAGTTTTGAACCCAGTATTGATCCCTGTGGTCTACCACAACTCGATCAAATTGAGGTTTCCAGTTTTATTTTCCATTTTCTCTGATCAGTGGTTTGTTTTGTAGGCATTTTTATAGACAATACTGGAACTAGCTTGTAATCTATTGTAATAGTTAAGATTTTAATTGACAGTCATTGTTACAAGTGAATGTCATATTTTTATGTTTGATATAATTTTCTGAAGCAATTTTTTAAAATCCTATGTTGACTATCAACATAAAAAGCAACCAACTAAAGGCTTGAACCAAACTTTTTTTTTATTTAACCACATAGAAAAGTCCTAGGCAGACATTCTTTATTCTGTACAGCAGTGTTTCTCAGCAAATAAAAATAGCAAACTTAAGGCACTGATTCCTCATAGTTTAGATGATCTAAAGTAAAGAAAGAAGGTGAAACCAGCAGCAAATACACACAGAAACAAACCTACACACACACACGGCCCTGAATAAAACCTGAGGCCTGTAAACGCATCACAGAGACCCCACAACTTATGTTCAGGCGCTACGATGCATTCAAGTGACAGCAAGACGGTGGGAAATTTGAGTTTTGGAGGGTAAACAGGTTTTCTCTCAGCGTGGAAAGGCAGCAGTGCTTAAACAGGAGGGAAAACAGAGCGAATCATTTCCAAACGGGTTCCTCTTCCCCTTAACGCTTCACACGTTTTTTTAATGTTACATGGATTTTAGACGCCGACCCTTTAGTTCTTACATTCAGCTGTTCAGAGATGTAAACTTCAGATTGTACATGCAGAGCCGAAGAAGCAGAACGAAAACATAGTGTTCAAGACGCTGCTCTTTCATTGGCTGAAGCTAATAGCCCCTCTCCCGCCCCCGCCCCCTGAAGGAGGAGTTAAAGAAATGAGTCCCCGCCCCCGGTCGCCGGGCGCCGGCCCGCCCCCCCGGCCGGGCCCCCCCCCGGTAGGCCTTCCTCTGCCCGCCGTAGCCCATGGCGAACGGGTCCAGCTCGAAGTCGTCCTCCGTGCCGCACGCCACCGACAGCGGGTCTGGCATGCCGACGGCCGGCGGGAATACCAGCTGGCTGGGGTCGCCGGGGACAACAGCAACACCGGGGACGCCATATGGCTTGGTGCTGGAGAAGTGTTTGCGTGAGCCTCTGTAGTTAGACGGGGAGGCGGGGCTGCTGCCGGACCGCAGGGCTGCGTCCTTCATGTCAGGGTCGGACACTCCGGTCACGAGCTGAGACAGAAAGACAGAAACTACTGACCCCTAGTGGACAGAACGGTGATTACTACCTTAGATTCTGCTTTAAAGCAGTGGAAGCTCAGGCTGCTCCACAGGCCTAAATGCATTATAGACAACAATATGTTTATTTTCTTATTTAAAACATTATGTGCAACTTTTAATGTATTTCAAATACTGTATGAAAGACTTACATTTTTATCTAAAGAACTATCAATTACTAAAATAATAGTTGCAGTTGGTTTAGTGATTTAGCACTAGCTTCTGCTAAATACCATTTTGGTATGGTACATTAGCATTAGCTCCAGCTAAATACTGTGACAGAATGGTGCTTTATAATTAGCTTCCGCTAACTACAGTGTTGGTAGTTGGCTCAGCAATTTAGCATTAGCTTTGGTATAGTGTCAAACATTAGCTCCTGCTAAATACTGTGTTGATGTAGAGCTTTAGCATTAGCTTCCACTACATACCATATAGATATAGCATTTTGGATTGCTTCAAACCATGCTGATATAGTGCTTTAGCATTTTAGCTTCAGGGTTAGCGCAACTAACAACCATGACATAACTTTAGTTAGAGGTGCCCATCACTGCTGCTAATAGTTTAATTGGCTCTATGTAGTTTTAACGTTGTTAGCATTAGCAGAACTCATGTAGCATGCTATACGTACGATGGGCTTGTTGTTGAGTGGGGGGTCCACCAGCAGCACCGTCCGGGTCACACCCTCTCCAGCCTCCTTCTTCATGGCTGATGGGGAAAACGTTCTGTTATAAGCTGCATTGAGACATTTACACGTTAGCACCCCCTGGTGTAGAAACTGTGAAACTGCTGTCATCTGATAGTGCCGAGAACAAAAGCCACCTACCGTAGTTGGTAGTAATCACAATACTTCTGTTGTTAGCGTTAGCCATGTTAGCAGTGGGCGGGGCCTCCAGCGGACCCAGGAGCCGGATGTGTCCGTGGCTGTGGATGGGGTCCGGGTTGGCGGGCTGCAGCTGCTCCATGGTCCCCTGGCTCACCTGGAGCTCTTCAGGTCCTGACGGCGGCTGATACCCCAGGGAGAATGGTGGGTACGGCGGCGCCGCCGGGTACAGTGGGTGCACCGCCGCCTGACCCGGGTGGTACCCCTGAGAGGACAGCGGGGCGTTGGAGTATGGTGGCGGGGGTGAGGGGTATCCGACAGAGCACTGCGGGGTTTCTGGGTGGAGGCCACGGTAACGAGGTGCAGGGCATCCTCTGCGGTGGCTGGGCGACCGGTGGGTACGGCGGGTTGAACTGGGGTTCGGCAGGGCGGGGTGGCTCCGCCGGGGGAGTGTGGTGGTCGTACTGGGGAGACAGGGAAGGAGAGGACGCGGGGTAGGGGGCCGGCTGGTAGGCCTCCTGCAGCTTGGTGGGGGGGCTGGGGTATTGGGGTGTCGGGGCCTGGGATTTCATCTGCATGGTGGAGTACTGCTGCAGCGGGAAGAGGTACATATAGGGGGAGAACATGGGCATGGTGTACGCCTGGAACAGAAAACATTCAAGAAAAGTTTGTTTTATTTAGGCTGAAAACAAGATACACGTTTCTGAAATAACTTTATTGAGACTTTTTACCTTGACGCCCAAGTTGAAGAAAAACCTCAAAACGTTCACGTCTGCAGGGAAAAAAGTATATACATTTAGTAAAAATAAATCCTCTTTGCTACTTTATTGATATAAACAAGAAAAACAAAACAATTTTATTGAGGTTCCTAAATTAATCAATTTTAGTGTTTCTCATGGTTCTGTTTTTTAGTTCGAATTCACCAAAGCTGATCATCTCCCCTATTTCCAACATCCTCCTTCACTTCACAGATGAAACTTCTGTTGGTGCTACACGTTTCCAAATCCGTCCGACCTATTGACGATCCCTGGACTCTTCCTGTGTTCAAACAATCTCAGTCTTTCCTCTCTCTTTGTTTCTAAGCATCTGAACCAGAGATTTCCCTCATTTTAATCCTCTCCGTTTTTATCCCAGCTAATGAGCATCTACATGGTTTCTTTTTCGGTTATTCTCAGTATAGATCACAGAGTCATCCGCAAATAGCTTGATCCAGGAGGAATCCAGCCTGATTTCATTAACCTTTGTGCAAAAATAAGATGGAGCTCAGATCTAAACCAAAGTTCATCACTTCGACAGCACACCTCACCACTGTCTATTGCACCCTGAAATACTTTCCTGCCACCCAAGATTTGTTAATTCAGCAACATGGTTTCTCTTTCACCTACTCCCAATATAGATCACAATATCATCTGCATACAATATGATCCATGTGGAACCTTTCCTGATTTCTTCAGTCTTCCTCCCAAAACAAGGTAGGGTTAAAATCTTATCCCAGAAAGCTATACTCACAATATCACGCTAAATTGATCCATCACTCCGACCGCACGCCTCACCACTGTCTCACTGCCCTTCCACAGTAGCCTGAAATATTTTCCTGACACTCCTGATATGGCGACATGCTTACTTTTTCACCAATTCCCAATACAGACCACAGTATCATCTGCACACAATATGATTCCTGAAGAATCAGACGTTTTCAGCCGTCTAATTGTTCTGCCACACCTTCTCTGTCACACTGTCATCCTTTTTTCTCTCGTGGTGAAACTGTTGTACAGAGGTTGCCTTCCCCAAATTATTACCCTACATTCATCATATACCTGATGATCTCATGTCAAGTACAAACTAAAATACCACATTCATAGAGTTGGGTGCTTCTGTAAATTAGTGCTCACCTTTCGGCAGGTCGTCTCCAGACTTGCTGGTGGAGAACGGTGGGATATGGGCGACCTCTCCTTTCTCTCCCTGGGGGAAGCCGGGGAACAAAGGGTCCTGGCAGAGCTGGGACAGCTGCTGCAGGGGGACGGCGTTAAGGAAGGGAGGATGTAACTGAAGAAGAGTGGCAGGGGCAGCAGGCTGTGACTGCTGGGAGGTAGGAGGAGAAACGGACTCTGGAGGCTCAGGGTCTTCTGGACTCTGAACGCTGGGGGATTCTTCAGAGGACCGAGGGGAGTGAACCGGGGTGCCGTCAGACTGCGACTGGAGTGTTTGAGGTTCTGAAGACACCTCAGTTTGGGACTGTAGTTGTTTCTGGAGGGAGGAGACCTCAGTCTCAGGCTTGATCTGGTTTTGTGGTTCTTGTTTTTGGGTCTGGATTTCCTTTACAGAGTGTTGGGTTGTTCCCTCTGCCTGACGCACCAAAGCCTTCATCAGGTTTGGAATAACTTGAGGAAGACTCTGAGGGACAGACGTCTCACTCGGGGGAGGCTGAGACGCCGGAAGACTCGTCTCAGTTTTTGGCAAAACATCTGGAAATACAGAAAAATCAGCAAGTGACATGAAAACATCATCTGCATAGATACAACATGACAAGCTGCTTGGATGAACTTTCACTCACCGGTGTGGGCTGGTGGAGCTTCTTTGGGTTGAGCAGCAGGAGGGACGAAGGTGGAGGAGGGGGAGTGAGGGCTGGGCGAGCGAGGTAGGGCGGTGAGCGGGGAGAAAGGGCGGATGAAGCCCTGAGCCGCCGTCGGACTCGGAGCGATGGGGGCGATGAACGTCGGAGCGGCAGCCGACGGTAGCGGCTGCGAAGGTGCAGTAAATGAGGAAGATGGAGGATGATGAGGAGCTGGAGAGGCAGCAGGGAGAACCGGGGTGATGAAGGAGAAGAGGCTGGAGGAGGAGGGCGCCGGGGGCTTGATGCCCGGCGGAGGGGAAACCGGCACGGCTGCAGCGGAGGCGTAGGACTGGGTGTTTGATTTAGTCTCTGAAGCAGCACAGTTGGGCGGGAGAATGGAGGCGGAGCCTGACGCGGCGGCCATGTTTACATTCAGAGGGTTCCGCCCAGCCGAGTCGGCGTTAGCAGCAGGAAGAGAGGAGACGGTGAGAGCAGCTGGAGGCGGAGTGGAGGAGTTCGGTCTGTCGCCTGTAGAGGGCGACGGCGCTCTGGTGTCTTCAACTGGACTCTTCTAAAAAGAAGAAGAAAAACAGATTAAACCCCCTTAACCCTGCCTCGCCCTCATGAGGGGACGACAGTGAGCGTCTTTCATCTCTGCGGGTAAACAACCGCTAGACGTGACTTTTTTTATTTTTTCATTTTTTTGTCCGAAAGAGAAGTCTTTAATCATTCGAAAACGATTCCGCATACAAGTTTTGCTCTAAATGTTCTGGTTTTATAGCGATTTAAAAACAGCTGACGAAATTTAAAGGTCCATCGGACATTTTGTATTTTCGTAAAACACCCCTCGTAAACAACCACTTTAGTCGCACCCAGCCGGAACGTCTGGTATCACATGACACATGGGGGGCTGACCTCTGAAGACACCATGTGATCATCTATGCAAATTCACCCCAGCCTCAGAATTTCCGCAGCGTAATTTGACACTGTACATGCGCTCTGCCTGCGCTCTGCAAGCGCTCTCCTGGTTGGAGAGTCTATTTCCTGTTTTTGTGGATCCCTCCCATTCGGAGCCTACTGTGAGCATTCCAAAACAGCCCTCAGCCTATAGAAATGTAAATTAACCCGGGCGCCAGAGTGTCCCCTGCATAATTAGCTCTCTGCACTTCTCTCTGCTTAAATGTCCAGCAGGATGTAAACTAAAGAAACTTCTAATTAAATTAATTTCAAAACATTTTGTTGGCCTAATTTATCAACATGCAGACATCTTGGTTCTGATATGGATGAAATGATTAATTGTGATTAATCGTTTATTGAAATAATCGATTAATTATCATTCACCAATTATTACATAGATTAACTGATTATTGAAAAAAATTTGCCAACTAATTTAGTGGTTGATTAATCGCAAACTAAAGTATACAGACGCCAAAAAGGTTAAAAGAATGACGGTCACAGCTTTAATTAAACTAAAATATATGAAAAACCTTCTGTCTGTAAACATGTTGTACCAGAACTCCTCAGTTTTACCTTCACGTGGTTCAGATTCTGCAAATGTCTCCTACTAAACACATTTTATCCAAGAGTTAATAAAAATAAGGTCAAAATGAGGCGATCAGTCCTACACTGTACGGATGTTGGTGTTAGGAGTATTTTTAGCTGCGAATGATCGAGATTTCACAAAGCAGCAGAAGCTCTGGTGTGAACTCACCGTCTTGTTTCTCTGATTTCGCCTCTTGTCTGCAGTTTTCTTCCTGCCTGGTTCAGCCGGAGACACAGTCTGACTCTGAGGGGAGAAAAACAAACATTAAGCCTCAATTTAATAAGTAACAGCTGCTGACCAACAGAGACAAACACAGAAACCTGTTAACTATTATTAAAGAAACGTTCTGCTTTTATTCCCCAGATTAAATAACTCGCGTCCCAAAGGAAATGTGGAACCTGAATGTTGGTTTTAGTATTTGGTTCATAACACTTTGTGTGCGGATGCTAAGCAGCAGGATTTCCGTCATAAATCAGAGAATAAACCTGTAAAGGTGATGGACTCACCCCGAGGGCGGGGAAGCTGTTCTCGTCGCTGAGCTGGATCTCCACCAGCGCCATGTTCATCTCCTCCTCCTCTCTGGCCAAACGTTCCCGCTCTGCTGTGCCCAGCGACTTCCTGCACAGAAACACCGGGACGCATTCCTTAAGTATAACTCTCCTGTTAATGTCTGTAAAGTTTACATCTGAATTCACTAAGAGGTAAAAGAGTGATAAGTTCAGAAAGAAAGAAATTATCTCCAATTTTCACAGAATAAAAACAGTCCTGACCAAAGAGAAACAGAAACTAAACAACTTAAGGCTGAATTAGAAGATAAATTGATTCCATCAGGGTGAAATGATGTCGACTCCGACCTGCTGGGCTTCCCCTGCTCCTCTACGGTGGCCTGCTGGGGCCACGAGTGCTGCTTCTGCATGCGCCCACTGGAGCCCAAAGCCGTTGCCTGGGAAACGGAGGAAGAGGAGGATGTGGGGATGGGCTTCCCTCGTCCTCTTCCTCTCCCTCGCCCCTCCCACTCTGAAAGAGCCGGAGAAGAAAACACCTCAAACATCCAGGAAACGGAAGCAAGGAGGACGAGTCAGACGCTGATCGCACCGTCCAGCATTTATTCTGATGAATTTCTGATTTATTGTCACAATAAAATCCAATTAATGAAGGTTAAAAACACAAAAATGTCCTTTTTTTGTCACCACTTGTTATTATCTGTTCAGCTGGATCTATTAATGTATTTCTAACGATAACATTGTTATTTGCTTGATTTTGTGTTGTTTTTTTTACAAATTGCTCCGTTGTGTTTTGTCGTTGCTGCAGGTTTCAGCCTCACCTCCGTGTCCGTTGCTCAGCCTCTTGTCCCGGTTGGTGACGGTGGTCCAGCTGTTCTCATCGTTCAGCGGCCGGATGCTCCACAGCGGCACCAGCCTGCACACCGACACACACCGTCACACACACACCGACACACACCGTCACACACACTCCGTCAACACACACTGCGCCGCTCAGCGCGCCGCTCCTGCTGAAACCTACTTCTTCCCCAGCTCCTCGACCTGGACCGCCACGAGGCCGTTGTCGGGGGGAACCTCTTTGATGGTGGCCTTGTAGGTCCGACCTTTGTCCAGGCGAACCTGGACGGTTCCCACAAACATTAGAATTACGTTTGAGTTCAAACCAAATGGGCCGACCTGCAGGGGACATGACTGACCTGACAGCGATCCCCCACAGAGAACTGCATCCCTGCAGCGATGGAGTAATCCATCTTCTGCTGGGCTGCAAGGAAACACAAAGACTCTGTAAATCACATTGATTATTCTGTTAATTAAAGCTCTTAAACTGAACACATCATTTCCACAATGCAAAATGCAGACAGTTACAGGATAGGATGAACAGGAGCTTCTGTTGTGTTTTGCTTGAGATATTTATTAAAGCTACAGTATCAAATTGTAACTTTTTTACACATTTGTTGAAACATGTGACAAACTTCTGTCACCATGTCATAGAAGTTTATCAGACAGATAATCAGTGTGAAAAAACTGACTTCTTCCTGTCATCTCCCACTGCTAACTAGACGCAGCCAATCAGAGATAGGAGGCGGGGCTTAGTGCTGCTAATCACCCTCAGTGTGTCGCTACCTGCTGCTTAACTGCAGTTGGACACAGCAAAGCGATGAGGTCAGATTAACGGTTTTCCTTCTATGGTAACTTGTTTGTCCATCATTGGCGCATTTGGCAGCGTGTGCTTAAGTTTGATTGGCAGCGCTAGACCCCTCCTCCTGGCTCTGACTGGTTGTTTTTGGTCAGGAGCTTTTCATTTCTTCAGACACCAATAAGAGCCAGATGAATCTTTTACTTGTAAAGCTGATGTTCATCAGTTTGTTTCATTTGTGATGCAGAATAACAGGAAATATTGACCTCTAGCTGCTGATTGGCTGAGTTTTTCCTCCATTCACACCATGACTACCTACCCTCTGGGTTAGTAAATACAGTGAGATGGGATAAAAAGTGGAGAACAATAAGAGGATTTCATGTCTCTCTACCCGCATCAGATCCTGAAGCAGCAGCAGTTTGAACGTTTAAATCTGCTGCTGGAGAAGCGGTTCAGATAAACGGCGAGTTTCCAGCTCCTGCTGTTTGCCTCGTTACCGTTGGCGACGCAGCCACCTGGAGTCTCGACCGACTCGGCTGCAGACGGTTTAAATATTAATGCCTCAGTTTCCCTCATCTGTCTGAACCAGACGCTGCATTATCTGCTCTCCTTCCAACAACAAACCTTCTCAGCCTGAGGAGTTTCTGCACCTCCGACGTCAGTTTCAGCTTAAACAACATGCAACTGGCTCATGTGCAATTTGGAGGTGTGCGCACACATCTGCCCAGGAACCCAGTATGGAGCATTTTTCTTTGTTTTTCCTACTAAAGAATCTTATTATTTGTTGTTAAAATAGTTCATGCTTAGTTTATTGCTGAGCAGGCGAAAAATAAAAACATGTTTGTTGGTTTTAGTTGTTTAGAAAAAACATGGCAAAAAAAGTGTAACCAGTAAAATCTTACAAAATCCTTAAATTACTGAATAAAACTCATAGTCCAGAATAATCTGATGAAATTACAGCCTCAGATTCTGATCTTGTTCTCATTTAAAACTCATGAAAACAAAACGTCTCTAGGCTCAAACTCTTCAGTTGTCTCTGTGGAAACTCTGGTATGCAAGTTTTTTATGACTTTTTTAAAAAAGTTTTTTGTTGTTTATTATGAGATTTTGTTAGTTTTGTAAGTCAATGTGAAGCTTGAGTAAATCAGTTTTCTCTACAAGGCGGTAAATCTTCCTCAGTTCTTGTTAAATAACATTAAACATCCACCAGGTGGCAGCACCTCTCTATAGGCTACAGCCTTCCCTTCCTGTAAGACATTACATCATCATAAATCCTGTTTTGTTGTTAATTGTCATCGTTTTATTTGCTTTTTGTGTCTAAACGTATTTATTGTTGATGTATCTGGTCGATTTCTGGTGCAAACATCTAAACCCACTAAAAATAAGAAAACTAATTTATAAGTAACTTTTCAGCTTGTTTAGAGTCAATAACTCCTTAATATTGATGGGAAAGTACTGGACCTATTGACAGGTTATTTCACTTAAAACATGACATTTTCCCATGTTATAAGTGAAATAATTTGCCAATAGAACTAGAACTTCCTCTGCAATATTAAAGAATTATTCACTTAAAATAAGTTACTATATTTTGCTGAATGTTACTTATAAGTTAGTTTTGTGCTTTTGCAGTTAGACGTAAATGAAGTCGTAAGCAGAGTTCTGTTTGGCCCACCTCTCTTGGTCTTGTGCCAGATGTCATAGTCGACGTTTCGGAGCAGAGTCGGGTTCAGGGAGCGCCTGACCCGCTCCGGCAGCATCCGGGCGCGGCCCCGGCCCTGAAACAGACACAGCAGAGCGGGTCGGGAACCGGGTCAGGAACCAGGCAGGAGCAGAACCCAGGGCAACGTCTAAAATCAATATTGACTGAAGACAAGCTCCTATATCTCACTGAAATAAGATTTACTTACTTAATGCACTTAAAATCAGACAAAACTCTGATGTTTGCATTAGAAAATAGATTAAAAATTCTTTCTAAGATTTTACATTTTTGCAGTCTTATTTAGTTACCCTGTAGCTGCCGGGTCTGGAGGAAACCGGGCCGGTTCCGTTGTCCACCCTGTGATGGTAAAAACAAACGAGACGTTTGTGAGTTTCACTGGATTTCAGGCGAACAGAAGCTTCATTTCTGAAGTTCCCCACCAAAGCGGGTCGTGGGTTTCCTGGTCGGACTCGTCGCTGCTGCCGCAGACGGGCAGGCAGTCGTCGCTCAGCAGGTCCGAGGCCCGGCCCGTCCTCTGACACGGACCCAGGGAGCTGCGGTCCACCCGGAACACGCCGTCGTACAGCAGCTCGTACAAGATGGCTGCAACGGGAAACACAGTCTTACAACTACTGGAGCTGGAGGTCAAAGGTCAGGCTCTCTGTGCATTTAATGACATGTTTCAGAGGAAAAACAGAGAAAAGGATTCCTCTACACAGCTCTCAGTAGCTACAGCTGTCAGGTTTTAAATGTAAAACCAGCAAAAAAACAAAGAAAATAAAGTAAAACAGAAACACAGAAAAGAAAGAAAAAAATACCAAAATAAAGAAAAAAATAGAAATAAGGGAAGAAAAAGAAAGAAAAAAGACCAAAATAAATAGACAGAAAGAAAGAAAGGACACAAAATGAAGGAAAGGAATGCAGAACACCTGGAAGAATTTAAGGAAGGAAACAAGGAAGTAAAGACAAAAAGCACAAAACAAGAAACAAGGAAAGAAAGGAAGGAGGAAGGAAAGGAAGAACATGAGGACGATGAGAAACGAAGGACACAAAGAAAAGAAAGGAATGAAGGAAACAAAGAAGGAAATAACAAAGAATGAATATGAGAGAAAGAAGGTGGATCAAAAGGGAGGGAAATCTCCCTTTTGTTGTTTGGTCCATCATGGAAGTCCATCTTCATGATGGACTGATGAAAGAAAAGGAAGAAAGAAGAGAGGAAATAAACTGTTGAGTTGGATTCTGCTGAGTTATTCTGTTTTGCTTGGATCCAAGAGAAAAACAACCATCTGGTCGATTATAGTTTCTATCCTTTTATTATTACTGTCGGTTTGTCAACTAGTGTCATAATATCCAGGAGTCCTGGTATCAATCTGACGAGTTCTGCTTCGGTTCTGATCAGGACCAAACCCGGAAGCAGCAGCAGGACCAGCTGCTGTGGCGCTTACACTGGCAGACAGCGGCGCTCTTCATGTGGTCGATGGGGTAAACGCTGTCGTAGTGGTTTCCATTCAGGAAACACAACCGCACCTGGAAGAGAGGGAACCAGAACCGTTAGAGGCCTGGTTCTGACCCGGGAGGCCAGCAGCACGCCCACCAGCCGGGAGATCAAACAAAAGATGCTCTCGCCGTTTTTCACATTTTAACACAATATTTATTAACGATTAATTGAATTGATCACGATTAATCGATTGTTGAAATTATGATATAGTAATTTAATAATTGATTAATCGTTGATAGGAGAACAGACTCTAAAAATTGAGATTTGCTGAAAGAACAACCAATCAGAGCCGTAATTAATCCCAAACTGAGCAAAAAATATACATATTTTGCATTTAAGGTGGAAAAAAAAAATATTTTTCTGCAAATATGTTCAACTAAAAACTCCTCAAATTACAGTTTTAGCTTCACTCTGTTCAAATTCAGTAAAAAAAATATTGAGGACATTTTATTAATAAAATTATTACCTTCAAAAATAACCAACAGATCAGCAGACAGAATATTTTACCTGCAGATGCATCTTGGCTATAAATATCACATGTTCATTAAAGGTAGCGCTGTTATAATGTTTTAGGCTAAATTTAACTGAGTTATTTGCATCTTTAAATGTATTTGAAATATTGTCTAAAAAGGGTTTAAGTGGTTTAAATAAATAAAATCAGCAAAATGTGGATTTATTTATGTCTGATTAACCGATTAATCGTCAAAATAATTGATAGGATTAATTGTTAGCTGCAGTTCTAAAGATATTAACATTAATTAACTTCAGTTAAATATTAAAGCTGGTATTACTTTTGCTGCTGCTGACATGCTAACATTTGTCCAGTAGTTGGACATTTCTCAGAGTTCGGCTCGGAGTTCAGAGCTGAATTTAGCTGTTTGGAAGCGTTTTGTTTAATGCATCAGGTTGAGGATCCTCACCTTGTCCTTGAAGTTGTTGTCTGTGATGTTCACCGCCGGTTTGCCGGGTTCCTGGAAGATCAGGAAGTCTCTCCTGATGAACAACAAAAATAAAAGAAATGAGGGGAAATCCTCACGAGTTTCTGCCAGCATCCAGAACATTTTTACCAGAACTTTAAACTCTGCGTTGTGCTTCAGTGAGATCGCCATAGCAACTGACTTACTTCATTCGTCATTCATGTTGGTTTATGCAGAGATGAATGATTACTTTTTATTTCTTAACAGTTTTCTCCAAAGGCCAATAAGCCCAAACTGGACATTTGTAGGAATGAAACATTTTAGACGGCAGTGGGTGTGTTTACTTTACAAAGCAGCGGGTGTACTTACTTATACATGACAGCCAGAGCGTTGATCTCCACTTCTCCCACCCATTGCTGTAAAAGCGTGATGTCATCAGTTTACATTCAGCGAGACGCTACAGAGTGAAAGAACTGATCGTACCTGCGGGTCCTGCAGCTTGCTGAGGTATTCCTCAAAGTTTCCCTCAATAAACTGAAACAGAATCAGAGCAACGAGTCCAGAGGCATGAAAATAAGGAAGTATTTATGCATCATAACCAAATGTTTCAGTGCTGCGCCCAGATTTAGAGCAACTGTTTCTCTAATTTAGTGTTTGTTTCAGTCTTTAATGCGTGAAATGAAAACTTCTTGACTAGTAATTAAATGTCTGTTTGGTTTTTATTTATAGATTTTTTGGTCACGTTAAAATATGATTTCAGTTTAGTTTGGAGGATGTTGGCTTTATGAAACAATAAACTCACAATACAGTCGTTTTTTCATAGTTTTGCTTCTTTGATGAAAGTTTTTTAAATAAATCTTGTTTTTTTCCCATCTGCTCATCATGTTGTTTACCTACCTAATATAAAAGGTTTAAAACTTCAATAACAGCCTGACCTTTTATTCAATGATATCAATGAAATCTCCTTATTACTGCTTATACCCCAATAATAACCATAAATATTTATAAAATTTTTAAAATGCAAAACTGTTGCTACTTTTTGTTGGTAAATTAAATAAAATGTAATCAATAATTCCTCAAAATGCAAACATATAAACAAAATGTTTTTTTCCTTACATCAGTGGTTCCCACAGTCGGTCCTGGAGGCCCGGCATCCTGCAGGTTTTATTCCCTCCCTGCTGAAACATTGACCTTTCAGCAGGTCAATGTTCTTCTAATGAGCTGTCATTTGATCCAGGTGTGTTAAACCAGGAAGAGCACTAAAACATGCAGGATGCAGTAAAGGACTCAAACTCCCAGAATGCTTAGCAGGTTATCAGTGAGTGCCTGAAAGTTGCCGGTTTGGTTCTGCAAGGCGCCCTGCAGCATTCTTACAGGAGAAATGTCCTGACCGGAGTCATAAAGATGCAGCTTTCGTCTTTCGCTTTCAGTCCAACTTGAAGGAAACAAACCGAGTCGAGTCTGAATCATTAACAGCTTTTATACGTTCCTCCTTCATAAAGCGTCACAGCAGCATGGAAGGCTCAGTTTCTGCTGTTATATCGTCTGACTCACCGAGAGAAACCTGGAATGTTTTCATACTTTGAACATTTCCATTTCTGTTGAATTAAAATGTAAAACATTCACACTTTGCTCAAGTTGGAGTCGTTATTTTTCACCTGTGAGGCCAAAACGATGTGAAAAAAAGAGTAACATCTGGAAACAACCAGGAATCTGAGGCATTTCTGAAAACTGCTGAAAATATTTAACCACTTCATAAACCCAGAGCTGACCTTTAACCTTAGGCTTCGGTCTTATTTTCTGCCCGGAGACAAAACAAACAAGAAAAGAAGCTTTTATTATGAAACTGTCTTAATTTAAATTAATCAGTTTTATCAAATTTGTCATTTATGAAGATTACATTTTGTTAAATCTGATTTTTAAATCTTCCACCAATGCACTCTGTGGGCGTCCATCTTATTTTACAGTTTGTATTTAGCTGAACTTTGAAATTAGGTCAAAATATTTTCTGAAAAGGGAAATGGAGAAACTAAATGAAAAATAAAAATCAGATTAGATGCGAAAAAAAGTATTTTTAAGCCGTGTTGCCCAGTTCTGCTGTTATTAAACACTAACTCTACGCTCAGCATGCCAGTGCAGCTGAGATGTTATCATTATTATTTCAGCTTTAGCTCATTTTAGCTTATAAACTGTTGAGACCTTACAGTTGAGCTTTATAACAGTGTTGTTAATAGATTCTGATGCACTTTTGGTGGGATATTTGCTTCTCTTCTACAGTTTTTCCATTTGCGTTTTGCTTTATTCTGCTGCTTCTGCCTACATTATATATGTATATATTTTTTACTTTTACATTTCTGCATTTCTTCTGCAGCCGACTTCAAATGATGCTTCAATGTTCACTAAAAATATTCAGCTCACAGCGTTCACACTGTATTTTCACAGGAAATGCAATGGTTTCTAGTTACATTTATTTCAGTAACATTTTGGGTAAAGATACAGTTCTGTTTTTTTAACCACAATGTGGAGCAAAATTCAGATTTCCACATCTATAGACGCTAAGAAATATTACTATTGACTAATATTTCTGACTCTACCCAGTGAGAAAGCTTTTCTGAATGAACAACAATGTGCCTGATATTTATGTCAAAGTGAGACCTCTTTGTTTTGTTTACCAGCTTTGTTCTGTTGTTTTCTGTCTGCTGCATTTGGAGGTCAAATGAACATACAGGAAACAAAATGTGTTGTCACTACACTACTTTAGCTCTGACATATATATTGCCGACTGCATGTCGGCAATATATATTTTTATATATTGTTTATATTGAAATAATTTTATTTGAAAGAATTTTGTTTTATAATCCTGTATTTGCTTTTAATCTATAATTTTAGTGTTTAAAATATTTAAATTTGTTCAAGAATTTATACTTTTAATCTCTGAGGACATCGTTTTAAATTAAATCAGTTATGAGCTCAGTATTTCTTTACTCTTATTTGAGTATAAATATGTATGAGAGGTGCTATTTTTGCTCTACTTTCTGGGTCCTGTACTCTGTTTAGAATCATAATATTCCCATAATAGACAGAAATGATATTATAAATGTAAAGTGTGGTTAAAGCTGGTACTTACGGCTTCATAGCTGTCCCGGTTCTGCTTCAGGAACTCTACGCATTTGGCCCGGACCTCAGTGTGGAGGCTCTGGCAGTGCAGGACCTGGGCAGGGTCAAGGGTCAACACTTAAAACAGGCAGGATTCATAGCTATGTCACTTTTTTACACAAAAATATCCAACATTTGTGTTAGATTTTAAGTTTAGATCGAGTATTTGGGAGTAGGAAGCCACACAGGGCGTGTTAGATTCATCCTGCGTCGTTCCCCGTTTGGGAAAGTTAAATTTAAACTCGGAGAAGTTGCTATCGCACAGCAACACAACAAACACACCTTACCTGAGCGCAGCAAGCTAACCGGAGAACAACTTCCCACAAACATTTTCCTGCTTTGCCCCACTTTACCTGCTCAGCCACGGCTCGGAACAGACACGATCCATCTTTGGCAATCTTCTTCCGATGAAAACCCTTTGTTTTCAAGTAGTTATCCATCTGTTTCTCCGCGTTTCGCTCCTCATTACTCTGCATGTTTCCGCCGCTGTCCATGCTAGCGGGGGCTAGCCGCTAAAGCTAGCTCCGTAAAGCGACGGTTAAGAGGCGGTCAAAAGGGAAAAACTTGAACACAAACTGGTAATATCACCGCTGAATGTGGTGGCAAAGACACATTTGTGATCTGGAGGCCCTCCGGTAAAACTAGAACTACTTCTGGTTTCGTTTCCCGGGAAGTCCTGGGTGTCCAGCAGAGGAACCTCCTCAGCCACAGAAAGTGAAACTTTAGCCTGCCGTTAGCAGGCGAGCTAAGAACTGACAACACGCCCCCTTCTGGCCATGAGAGTGAAGCCACACGCAGTGTTACAGGCCGTTTCCGGTTTAATTTCAAAGTAAAAGCTAACTAGGGTGCCAATCTTATGGAGAAATAATTGAATAACACACAAAAAAGGAAAACACTTTGAGCAAACAGTCAGGTAACAAAAATCTCTTTTTTGTTTTTTGAAAATAGCCTAAATTAAATTAATAAATAACCTCTTAAATAACATTGCTGATACTCAAAACATTTGAAAATACTAACATTAAATAAATTAATTAATGAATTGATTTATTATCGTGTAACATTTTATTTATTAAACACAATCATTAATTTATTTATTTTTTTTTGATGATTTTTCATAGTCATGTTTTAATTTTTTCTGTAATTATTTCCTATCAACCAGCAGGTTTTTCTCATATAAACAGGTTTTTCTCATATAAACAAGCTGATTGGTCTGCAGTTGAGTTGCAATGCAGGTTAACCAATCAGGTTCTATTTCATAAACTATAACTGCAGCTCAAAATACTTTATAATGGACTGGATAGCACAAGAAATATGAAACAATCAAAGAAATATATTCAAATAAAATAGTACAGGACTTTATTGATATGAAGAATTCAAGTTTTAGTTCCAATTTTTAAAACAGATTTAAGAAACTATTGACTAAACAATATGTTAGAATATATATATATTTAAATGTTTTCATTACAATTCTGCTTCATTAAGACAAATAATTATTTAGTCAATAATTTATTAAATACTGTGAGAAACATCCGTTCTCCATGCTAAGTTTGTGATGTGTGAGGTTGAAAAAGAGTCAGTGAGCTGAATTCATGAATTTAATTTAATACCAAACTACAGCTGGTCCATTCTGACATGTTCCCTTTAAGAAACAACAGGGGTCTCCCATTCCCTTTGTCCCTCTGAGCTACGCCCCAAAGAGGGCGTTACCTGGCACATCATCCAAAACCTCAGCTCCCATTTGCATTTCCTAACATGGTTTCCTTTAGGTTTAGCTTAGCTTTAGCTTAGCAACTAGCTAAAAGAGACAAAAGGATATCACAGAATTATTTATTCTCAACAATAAACAAATCCAAAGAAAAAAAACAAAGCTCAAACTTTCCATTTGAATAGAAGTCCTATTCTAATATTAAATAATGATGATCAAAATAAATAACTCTAAGAACATCGTTATTACTTAAATAATGATTATTATTAAATATAATAATAATCTAATAATAACAACAATGACAACAATAATGGTAGTAATAAATAATCATTATAATTACTACTAACACATCAAAGTTTGTAGGAAACAAAACTTCCCTAAAAGTTTTTATTTACAGAAAATCTCAAAAGGCAAGAAAAGAGAATTAAATCAACCAAATGAATCAGTTGCTATTTAAAAACCCGTTGCAGGTCAGTTCTTCTCTCCTTCCTCCTCATCCTCACCTTCATCATTTCTTGGTCCTGCGTTTAGCAGCAGCAGCAGCAGCAGCAGCAGCAGCAGCAGCACAGCAGCAGCAGCAGCAACAGCAGCAGCAGCAGCAGCAGCAGCAGCAGCAGCAGCAGCAGCAGCAGCAGCAGCAGCAGCATTGATTTCCAGCCTTCAGAGAAGCTGCTGAGTGCAGCGGGTCGCCTGGGCAGCTGGAACATGTTGTTCTGCACTCTGATTCATTCATTCATTACAGAAAAGTTTCATCTTAAAATACAGCATCACCATCTTCAACGTCTTTGAAGAATTTTGAATTAAAATGAGTTTCGGCAACATTTAATTTCCCTTTTGGGATCAATAAAATATGTTTGAATTTAATTTTCTGCAACTTTTGTTTAAAGTTTCTGTTATTCCTTTGATGTCCTGTTGCACCTTTTCTTGTGTATGAATGATATAATACTAATAAACATGCCTTTATGGAAAGCATGGAATTTCACATTTTTAAACAATTTCTGAAAGTATTTAATTTATGCAGTTGATATTAATAACAAAAGCTCAAGGATTCATTGACAAATTCCTAAAACTGAGTGCGTGGGTTGGATAATTAGCCTGGATAACGACCTTACGCTACTTAGCCGTGCAGCAGGAGTCAATTCAACAGGTTTCCACACTGCTGGCTTGTTTAATCTATAATTGATGGGGTCGGCAGGGGGACAGTAATGAGGACATGCAGCAGGCTCTACATATGGAAACGCAGCGTCTAGAAAACCTTTTTTGCACCAGTTAGCTAAACGGCATCAAGGCAGGACACGTGGATCTTCGATCAGTAATCTGGATTTCCCATCATGTTGAAAAGGATGAGCGGCTAAAACTCTTAGTTCAACTGCAATGATAAAAGTTTCTGTTAACATTTTTAAACAGTTTTAGATTTATCAACAAAATGCTCAAATAAAGAGGAAGGTTTTGTAGTGGCCTAGTCAAAGTCTGAACTGTGGCTTGAGAGTAAACAGGCCGATTGTTTTCAAAATCCTTGAATGTGGTTAATTTAATGCAATTCTCCACTGAAATGTTGACTCATAAAGTTTTCTTACAGACACAACTATTAGTCACTACCTTTAACAACTGAAGCAGCATTTGGAAATCAGCTTTTTTATCATACAAAAAAAATGTTGGTGAGCTGAAAAATCTAATCCAGTTCAGATTAAACGACTTTATTTCTCCCAAAATTAAATTAAATTATATATCATTCAAGTATGTTCCAAGAGTCACTGGAAGAATCTCCAGTAGCAGACAGTCTTGCAGCGAATCTGAAGAAGGCTCTGACTGAAGATTGTAGTTTCATGCAGATTCATGCATCAAAATGATGCTGCTAGCATGAAACAGCATCAGCATCATGTTTCAGCAGAAACTGTTATTAGGGCAGCACAGACGATATTCCATAGTTAGAAAGATGTTAGAGTAGGGGATTTATCCCTTGCTCATTATGATTGATGGAAGAAAAGTTTGAACTTCTTTCTCTGCATCCACAAAGCTTCCTTCTCAGCTCCTCTTGGATTTGGGGTCAGAGTTCAAGTATTGTCTGAGTTCTCAGAAATTTTATAGAAAAATCTAGGAAATTTCTGAGAACTCAGAAAATTTTCCAAAGTTGAACATTTCAAAGTTTTTGTAGAACATTTTTCAGATTAATCTCAGATTTCTTTTTTTCTTGCACGTTTGACTTTTGGAACTCAGAGACTTCCTTGTTTTTTCTAGAAAATTCCTGAAATTAATTTCAACATTTCCAAGTTATTTTCTTGCAAATCTTGGACTTTTGGAGCTCAGAAATTTTCTTGTTTTTCTAGAAAGTTTCTGAGATTAATCTAAAAAAATTTAGTTTTTTTCTAGCAAATTTTCAACTTTTGAAACTCAGAAATTCCTGATTTATTTTATACAGTTGTCCTCACAATTTGTTTCACTTTGGGTGGTCGGAAATTTCCGATATTTGAGATTAATCTAAAAATCTCAAATATCGGATTTTTTGCAGAATTTTTCTGAGCTAAATCTCAAAATGTCCTCCTCATCCCCCTCTCTCCAGCGGCCCTCACACTCTGTCCTAGATATGTGGCATTTCTTCCATCTTCAGCTTCCTCCTCCAGCTCCAGGCTGCTCTTCTTCCTCCTCCGGTGCCATTTCCTCAGATCTAATAATGACCTTTGTGCGCGGCGGAGCGCGGCCTTCGCGCCGCAGCTCGGTTCTACAGCATGCCAGGTCGCCATGGCAACGGGCGAGGAGGGGGACAGGACCCATGGCGGCTGACACTCATCCTCCCACTCGCCTGGTGAATGCGGTGCGTGACCTTCATCCCGGTTTCTCTCTGGAAACGCTCCGGTTTTCTTCCCCTCCGCCTGTAAATAAATCCCGGATCCGTTTCTCCTGCTCGGTGCGAAGCGCATCGCGGCTCCGTCCGGTGAAATCACTGCAGCCTTTAACACCCACTTTCTGCACCGTAACGCGATCCGAAAGTCACGTGACCTGAGCAGGGAAGGACCCGGGAGCAGAGGTGAGTAGGATGAAATTAAAGTTTATTATTGATCATCGCAGCAGCAAACAGTTACAGGATACAGCAGAGAAACCCAGGAAATGAAAGGTGAACCACAGACAAAATGTTTCTACTATTTCATGCATCTGTGAGTAAATAAAGTGTTAAAAAAAAGAGACGTGCAGAATCCAGCACCATTGATTAGACTTCATATTAAAACACCGGTGTGCAGGTTTGTCTTCCTGCACGTTATTATCTCTTCTGCACATGCGCACTGTGCAACAGAAACATAAATAAAAAGCTTAGAAATATTAACATTGCATCTCATGAATCTGCAGCAAACCACAACAACATAAGCAGTAAAACGTGTTGAGCTCAAACATTCATATAATGGCGGAAGGCTGCTCCTGTTCTGAGGAGTATTTCTACCAGCCTGTTTTAAGACATGCTGTCAAGAGAAGCTGCTCAGTTCAGCTAAAGGAAAATGAGCTAAAAGGCAAAATAACTTTTTTACAGTGTTTTTAAGACATGGTTGAAGGTTATCCAAAGCTCATTACATTTGCTATAGGAAATTTGAAGCAAAAAGCAAAAAATGACTAAATTTAAATGTATGTTTCTGCCTTGATTACAGAAAACAAGCCGATGCTAACATATCAAACAAAATAACTTATTTAAATAAAACCTTTCACCAAAAACAGCAAGTAGACAAAACACCAGATATTGGAACAAAGATTTACAGTTTAAGCATTGGTAGGCACACTCCCTATTAAGCTAGCTCATGTTTCATTTAGCATTTTGCTAACTTTGAAAAGGTTTAGCTTATATTTTCCCCTTAATCAAAATTTTCAACATAAATTTTAAGGCGTTAATATAAGGTACCAATGAATGAACCATTGCACATCAGTTAGTAGTCATTAGTGCTAATGAGCTAACAGCTAGCTAAGTTTTCTTTACTGCTTATATTTTGTTGGTAAGCAAATTAAATTAAAATAAAATGTTTTGCAAATGAATGGTGACATGCCAATGAATAGAAGCTTTGCATATCGGTTGGTATTGATTAGTGCTCGGCATAATTCTGCTAACATGTAGCTAATTTTTGGTTTGGCTCCAGAAGGTGGATTACAAGGTAAATGACGTGAAATTAATATTTTATTTTACAGAAATGTTTATAACTGAATGAGGCTTAAAGATAAGAAACATTTAAAGCAAATTTTAGATTTTGCCTTCAGTGATTTCAAATAATTCCTCAGAAACTTTAAATTAAAGAGTAAATTATGGACTGATGATTGTTTTTCTGTTTTATCTCATTAAAATATGTTTGTCTTCCAGCTGAATTCGTGAATAACTAAAGAAAATTAAATGTAAAAAATAAAGTTTGTCATCTGGTGTGTTGTCTTTTGACTTTTTTCAATAAAATATTGAGCTGAAAAAATTCAAAAACAGTTACTTTCTGTATTTATACATTCGCAACACACCTACATGTTTTTAAAAATAATAAAGAAAATAAAACAATTCTTCCTGTCATGCTGTGATAATAAAGTCGTGTCAATAAATCCATAAATAAAAATATGTGAAAAGGTAAATTGCACAATCCTCCATGTTTTTATCAATGCTTTTAAAAAATAACAGAGTTTAAAAAGTTATGATGTTATTTGTGTTTTTTTTTGCTTTGTTCAGGTTGGAAAGAGAGAAAACTTACAATATTTTAACTTTGATGAGGTCTGTGATTCCTCCTGACATAATATTTAATTAAACTGTTAATCAACTGTTAAAATGGGACATAAAGTAAATGTGTCTTTATTTGGCTTTTTGAAGGTTTCAGTAAAAAATAAAGAAATGTCTGAACTGATTCCTCTCTCGTCTCAGAAAACCAACATTTTAGTGCAACTTTTGAGATGTTTTGCACTCCGTAGAGCCTCATGTTGTTATGTAAACACAAATACATCATCAATACACAACACAGGTATTAGAAACCTCATCACCGTCCTCCAGAAACAAGGAATCCTTAAAAATCCTGGAGCGACAAAGACAAGGCAGTGAACTGAAACTCCTAACAGGAAGTAGAAAAACTACAGCTGAGAGTAAAAATAAAAGCACTTCATGGATTTGATTACACCGGTTATCTTAAATTATGATAGTTAGCCCTTAATGCGTGAAATATTAATTAACTAATGGAAAATCTGGATCCTACCATTTATCTAAAAGAAGATTAACATTTTTAGTCTGGATTTAAACTCATTTAATTTCTAAGATAAGGAAAAAAACTTGTTTCTAAATGTTTTAATTATTATTTCAAGTTAAAGTCAAGAGGAAATAAAAATCAGGCAGTAAGTTTGGAGGCAACGTCACACAAAATGAGACGAAATGTAATGACAGGTCATTACAGTAGAAACTTATAGTTATGGTATAAACATGTTATTATCATTTTATCCTCATATTATCACGTTATTCTCACATTATTCCAACATTATTATCTGATTTTATTCTCAAATTCTAAAGACTTTGTTATTGTATTATTCTGAATTTAATCTTGTATTATTACAATATTATTCTCTTATTATTCTGAGCTTATTCTCAAATTATTTCAACTTTAATAAGAGATAATTTTCATATCTCACAATAATAGGAGAATACAATTGTATTTTACTCTTGTGATATTTGGACTTTATTCTGGAGTTATTATGGCTTTATCCTTGTAATTTAATATTTTATGCTCCATTGTAGTTCAAACAGCAAACCTGTGATTTTTGTTTGAATTTGTCCTTTATAAAATATAAATAAAGATCTTTTTCATGTCATAATGAGGCCTGAAGTTTGTTTTATCAGCTGCTGTCTAAGCGTCGCTAACTTCATGACAAACTTAAAAAATGTTGCAGAGCTTGATTTTCTGTAAACTGGAACATCTCCTCTGATCTAATCCGACCTTTCCTTCAGTGACTAACCAGACTTCATTCAGAAAGGCTTTTCCTCCAAATAAACCTGTTTTCACTACGAAATAATCCCGATCTTTAGGTTCAGCATTTCTGGAGGACGAGAGACGGCGATAAATATGACCCACGGTCACCTAGCTAAGAGTAGAGTGGCTACATGAAGGAGTAAAGCAGGCAAAACCACGAGCTTGATGCAAAAGTAGAATAAATAGGAAACATTCCCTATGTGAGCGCTGTTTGACATTCTCATACGTAGTGCTGGGTGACTTTACATCCATCGCTTTATAGTCCAGAGGACGGAGAGAAGGAGGGGAGGATGAGAGGAGAGCAAACATTTACAAAGAAGTGAGGCCAAGGTAACCAAGGAAGGAGTTTTTGTTGGAGCAAGGCTGTGAGGAAGAGGAGGAGGAGGAGAAATAGGAGCGAGGTTTCAGAGAGATGAGCGTTGTGATGGGGAGGAGAGGAGATAAATCCCTCCATCCTGCGCGGTCGGAGAGCAGCGGCTGCAGCAGAGGAAGAGGAGGAGCAGCAGGGCGAGGAAGAGAGGAGGCGGTGTGCAGCCGCCGGACGTGTTTGCTGGAGCGCTGACCGTCCCCGTGGGGGGCGTAGGTCCGGTGCGTGTGCACGTCGACGTGAGCGTTAGCATTAGCGTTAGCGTGCTTCACCTTGCAGTGCAGCCGCAGACTGTCCCGCCGCTTGGCGCTGTAGGGGCAGAGGCCGCAGGTGAACGGCCGCTCGCCCGTGTGGACGCGCACGTGCTCCACCAGCTTGTTGGCCGTCCGCGTCAGGTGGCCGCAGCGGTCGCACCGGTACTGGTTGCCCTGGCGATGACCCTGGAAGTGGGCCAGCAGCTCCTGTTGCCCAGGAAACGACCTCTGGCAGATGCGGCAGCGATGCTCGGAGGTGCTCTGCTCTGGCTGCGTTGCCACGGCGACCGGCAGAGCTCGGCTGGGGGCGGCGGGGAGAGGAGCCGGGTGTCTGGACGATGAGAAACATCCACAGCCGAACGTTATGAACTCTGACTCTTTAACGTCTCTATTTAGGATTTAATCTGACAGAAAATCAGACAAATTCAGATTTATCTTCATTACAGACAAAATGTAACGTTTCTGGTTCCTCAGTTAGTGACTGTGTTTAATTTTTGTGGTTTTATGATGGACTGCCTTGTTGCTGAATTGTTATTAATTTGATTGATTATCTTTTAGAAATAAAATCTCAAAAGTGTGGTGTGCATTTATTTTCAGTCCACCCAACAGCACAACCAATTTACACAACCAAACCTTCAATTTACAAAAAATAGTGTCTATTTATGGTTTGGGGATTTTTCTGCACTGCAAAAACGCCTTTCTTGAAACAATTTAAATAGTTTAGGAAACAAGATGTTTTTCTCATATCACAAATGAAGAAATCTGCAAATTTTATCAATATTTATGAACTATTCATAAGTAAAACAAGCTCTTATGTCTTGCTGAAAAGTTACTTGTCGTTTAGTTTTATCTGATTTCAAGTGCACTAAAACTGGGAAAAAATACCTGCTAACATTTTGGGTTTTTGGAATGTTTGGATTGTAGTTCTAAGTTATTTGTAGAAAATTTGGTTGCTCACATTTCTTTGTATCTTAATTATTCTAAATAAATAATCAACATATTACTGCTGGTATATATACTTATCTAAATCAGCTTGTATCATTTCAAACATTTATTTAAATTATTTATTTAGACATCATTTAACTCTGAAAATGAAGTTAAATAACAAAAAAGTAATGACACTAATACCTGTAGTGGCTGTATGTAAACTTCTGACTACAATACTATTTATAATATCTGTTCCTATAAACTCATTCATGACATTTAAAAAAACATTTGAGCTAAAACTAAACAGTTTTAGGTAAAACAGTAATGTTTGAAAAAATATAAGTACTTAATTATATTAAAAGTGTCAAAAAATTCTGACGTTTACGTAAAATTTCAAACCCATAAATCTTCACAATATAACAGTAAGCTACAAAAACCATAAAAATAACTGGAAATGTTGTTACTATTTTGTTATGAAATGCTTAATAATTTTTGTTTTCTGAAAATAAAGTAAAAACATAATGAAGAAAAGGATAAACATCACATGCACTGACCTGATTTCTCCCGTGTCGCCGTGAATGTGCGTGTCCACATGGGCCATCATCTCTGCCTCCTGATTGGTCGAATGGTCACACCTGCAGCAGTGCAGCGAGAAGGAGCCGTGTTCCCATTGGCGGTGCTCGGTCATGTGACTCTTGAAAAGGGCGTGGCCCTCCGTCTCAAAGCCGCACACGTGACACCTCAAATGGAGGAAAAGGTAAACGTATTTATTATCCAAAACAGGCTGTTGTCATGGTAACAGGCCCAAGCTTTACGTCATAAATGTTGTCTTTCATGAGTTATATCTGACTGACAGCTTACATTCAGTCTTTTGTTCAAAATCAGCCTGTACAACAGTAATCCTTACTAGTGAGTTCTACTCTATGCAGATGATATTGTACTGGGCTCATTATTTCAATGAAAGAAACGCATCAACTGGACCTAAATGGTGCCCAGAATTACATGGGCTCCCGGTCATGTAAAGGTGATATTGATATAAATATTAATTCACAACATATTTCTGTAATGTACAATAGAAAAAGTAAAACCAGGAGATTTCACTGCTTGATATTTCTGGACGATTAGGCTGAAAACACCAACTAATACTGCATGATATAGAAGTAATATTAGGTATTTTATAGATTATATAGTGATGTATTGTGTTTATTTACTAGATATAGTACTGTCAACACATACCATAAAATATGACAGAATTGATCAAAATTATTTTGCTACTGCTGTTATTCCTGTAAATGATTGTGGAAGAAAACACCAAATTTTGTTCTAGTACTTATTTTTATCACTTGAAATTTATTTTATTGTATATTTGTGCTTTAACCAAACTCACAAATAAAAATTAGAGCAACACTTTTATTGGCTATGAATGCAGTTTAAATGCCAAAAACTAAAATGTGTTTTAGTTTTTGACAGTTTTTGCAACAGATCATCTGTTTTGTGATAATGGGACTTATAAACCTAAATGAGGGAATAAAATGATTTGCTAAATTAATTTCAGTAATAAAAATGACAAATTGAATTTATTTTGCTTTATTTTATGATTCCAGGAAGGACAGAATATATGAATATTACCTGAAGAAGTAAGAAGAACCCGAGGTTTGATCTCTAATGATGTTGATTTGCGTTTCTGAGGAGAAAAAGGAAATATGTTTATAGTCCTGCGAACAGGTCATGAATGAATGGATTAATGATGAATCCATTTGGAAGTTATTGTTGTCAAACCTGTCGTTGACGAGGTAATTTAACTTCACTAGCATCTTTATTATAAAGCCAAAGGGCAAAACGTCCATTAATCCATAACACAAACAACAGCAGCGCAGCAGAAGATGGTCATTAAAAACCAATAACATTACCAATCAGAGGGACAATAAAACCTCTGCAGGCGACTGGAGGAACAAATTCCCTAGCAGTATTTATGACAACGTGTCGGATCAGACGGGAATCCAACGCAGGATAATTATTTACAAAGTCCTCTGTCTGAACCTGCTCCAGTCCGCACTTCGGATTTCACACATGTGGAAGGCGTGAAAACTATCTGCATGTGAGCCGAGTTCACCGGGTCGGGCGTTCTTTAAATACCAACCAGTCAGGAAGATTTGGCATGAAAAGGAGACAGCAGTTTATCAGGGAAACATGAGAAAAAAAACAAGAAAAAAACTGAAAAAACAGAAAACAAGAGAAAAATACAAGAAAAAACAGAAAACACCGTAAATAAAGAAAAAAACAGGATTATTTAACTGATTCATCAACAGATGGAAGACTTGATTGGTTATAAAGCCGCTGACAAAACATCCATCCATCCATCCAACCATCCATCCAACCATCCAACCATTCATCCATCCATCCATCCATCCATCCATCCATCCATCCATCCAACCATCCATCCATCCATCCATCCATCCATCTCTCTCTCCTCTCCGGTATCTCATCATAAATCCTTCCAGTTTTGAATTAACTCTCTTTTCGTTCTGTTTTTCTTTTCCAGCAGCCGTGTCGTGTTTCAATTAACACAAAGAACCAAAGATGGTTCAACGGAGAGGAGGAAGGATTTGGATCCAACAAGGAGACATTATCTTAAACTTCGGTCCCTGAAGGATCATCTCTCTGTCTCAAACTCTGCTAATTATCGTCTTATTGACTTCACCTTCCTTCTTTTGTTCTCCTGTTTCATAAAACTTGTTTAAATCTCCCACAGTTCCTTCGGTGAACCTGCTTTCACTTTAAATTCACTTCCATCAATATTTCAGCTCTCCTCACCCCTCGTTTCTGGCAGTGTCACATTTTATTATTCAAAATAAGGTCGGGAGTGGCAGGTAGACACATCAGTGACAATGTTGGCTCCATGTTTAATTAAATGTCTAATTAAAAGAAAACAGGGCCAAGAGACTGCTATCAACAGAGAGAGACCTTCGCATCCTGAAGGAAAAACTGACGGTGCATCCTTAGTGTGTGCTTGTGTTGTATTCAAATAAAAACACTGCTGCTTCATCAGTGAATGTCATCTGCAGAAACAGGTGGGTTATGAGAACAACAAAAGGCCAACTAGATTCAGTCAGGCTGTTAATAAACCAAACTGGCCGTTTTTGGTTTGGTTTTAGTTGGAACCAACATGACGAAGAGCGGTGAAGTGAAGAATCTAATAATTTAAACATAAAGACCTACGATGATTGTCACAAACATGAAACCCTTATGAAAGCAAGAGAGAGATGATAAACTGAGGAAGGAGTGGAGATTGGGAGAGGAACCAGGGGAGCTAATCAGAGGAGAAGTGGAACAGCCGTGGCAGAAAGAGAGGAATGTTATTCATGTTAAAGTGAATAACATTCATAAATGACAAAACCCAACTATTGCCAACTCTTGCTATGGCTCATTGGTCTGGGATCGGTCAGTCAAGATTGTACCACACTGATGGTGTCTCTGACAGAAATGTTGCTCTGGTTCCATTCGGGTTTGTTCTGCCTTTAAATTAAACCAAAAGAGAGTTTTATTACCATGTGGCGATTCTCTGGGGCTCAACAGTGGAGAGGAAGGGACGTGGTCCATGTTGATCTTCAGAGCAGGACTACAAAGATGACAACAGACAGAGTCAGGCACATAACTGGGAGTTATTTATTTATGGTGAGGTTATCTGTAGGAATTATTCATGCTACCTGCTTCTGATGGGCGGAGCCATCCTCTCCACCTGCTGACAGCTGGACTTACTGACCTTCTCTGTCAACAACCAAGAAAAAGTTATTTCATAACTCAACTAAAAGCCAGGCAGCAGGAGTTGTTTCACCAGCAGGTTTATTATGCTTTGATCGGGTTTGTCAACTTTCTCAGCTGTTATTTGGATCATTTAGCTCCGATCAATGTCAACCAATGCTGATGTGTTTTTCCAGAATGGTTTTCAATTGTCTGACAGTAACAGTTGAGCAAAGCCGGGACAACAATCCAACAACAACGTGTATCGCATTAGACACGCGATCAATATCAAAAGATAATACATCCAATGAAATGTTCAATAATTTCACTAACTCTGACCCAGAACCGCACAGCATTCTGGGAGATGTAGCCGCTCTCACAACCTTTCACAAGTTAGACTGGTGGAATCAACTCACTCACTCTTTGGTTACCTAGCAACCCACTCACTCTTTGGTTGCCTAGCAACGACCTACTGAGTAACTTGCACAGTAGCAGTCTCAAGGAAAGACACTATGGGTTTGGCAGTATTTCAGATATTTAAAACAAACAAAAAACTTCATAATTATCAATAGACAGAAACGTTTGTATCGTGGTACGTTACTCAGCCAAATCACCCAGCTGTAATCTGAGCTTTTCTTTGTTTCCTGACTTGTTAAGGTGTCAGGTTGTATCAGGTTTACACCGTTTTGCGACAAGAATAAACAAACGGCACAAAACACGGATCGCTAGGTGCTGAACCTTCTACAGGTTGGTTTATTTCTCTTGGTAGTTCACTATTTGTATCAATTATCACAATAAATTATAGAAAGTAGTGCTGCAATGATATGAAACTTAAATGGCAGCAAGATGGAAGCAAACATTGGTTATCAATATCGGACCAATACAGTAAAACATGGGAATTTCTAAAAGGTAAAACCTCAAATGTAATTTAATGTATTTGTATTTCTACACCCAATTTCTCCTTGGTTTGTTTCTGATCTCCATTTGGGTTGGTTAAATTTGATCAAACCAGAACTTCACGGTGATGTGACGGTGAATTTAACCAACCATTTAAATTCATCAGCTCAATTCATCAGTTTGTTGCAGCCAGTTTTCTTTCTAGGTTTCCATTTTAGGGCTGCACTTGAGTTCACATCGACCCTGGAGAATAAAAGTTGCTCTATATCTGAAGAAAAGCAACATGTTGACCTGAAAACGGACAGAAGGAAGTGATTAATTAGCTTACCGGAGAGCTGATGCAGCAGCGTAGAGGCCAGGTTGACAGACATGTCCTGCCACAGGACCGCTCTGAGGCACTCGTCCTCCATCTTGGCTCCAAAGAGAAAGTGCTCCTCTATTTTCGCTCCAGAGAAAACCTGAGCGGCCATCTTGGCTCCAGATACAATCCCGTTCTCCAACATGGCCGCTGAAGGAAACTGGCTCTCCTTTGTGATACCAGAGAAAAACTTGTTGCTCATCTTAGCTCCATTGAACGCTTTCTCTGACATCTTTGCTTTGACAGGACGAAGGTCGTCCATCTTGGCTCTGGGATGAAGGAGGTCCTCCACTGTGGTTTCAGGAGCTGAACAATCCTCCAGTTTCACCTGAAACTGAAAACCGTTTGATGCGTTCAGGAAGCAGTCTGCTGGGTTGGAGGCAGAAAATCCATCTGCTGCGTTAAGACCAAAGCTGTACTGGTCCACCATATTGGCTCCAGGGTGCAACTGGTCAGCTGGGTTATTCCTGGTGAGGAACTGGTTTTCTGGTTTTACAGTGAAGAGCTGGTGGTTTGTCATCCTTAAGGTGGAATGAGTCGTCTCCTTGACAACCGACTGACTTGGGGTCATGGTGTCGACCTCCAGAGGCTCCTCTTCCTCTTTGAGCCTCAGCATGTGGCTGCTGACATCCTGGCGCTCTGTAACACCAGGAAAACATGACAACGTGTTCTTTATGATCTCTGAACATGGTGATGTTTCTGTTACGTCTGTCTGTACCTGCCAGTTTCCTGAGCAGGTCTGAGGCCAGGGTGTCTGTGACGGCGTTTCCCTCTGGGGTGTGGGTCAGCGACGGTGGCTCAGGACTCGCACCGGGACCGTCCGGCGACAGGGCGACTCCGGGTTCGTCCTGCTGCTCCGCCTCCTCCTGGCTCCCAGGATGCATCTGGGCCTTCTGGGTGGCCTCTGAAAGGAGTGAGTGAGAGTTCAGCTGACAGGACAGACCTGACCTCTGAAAGGTCAAAGGTCGGCAGAGATCCTGACAATACCATGACATAGTAGGGTGATAGCATCCAGTTTATTCCACTTTACCCAAATTAGCAGGATTTAATTTATGGTTATCATCAGATTTTTTCTTTCATTTTGTTACTATTTTGATATTATTTTTAAAAGTCACCTTCACTTCCAACCAGATTATAATTTAGATGCTAAAGTTCCACTAATGACCAGCCAAGCAACTGGTCTATCCTGTGGTAGACTGGTCTGATGGGGTATAGTCCAACTTTTAACCTTTGACCTCTGAAGACTTGCACTAGCCTGAAGGATGGATGATGCCAATCATCACTATTTATTCCCATATTATTGATTTTTTATGACCAACCTTCATAAAATCCTGTCCAATCAGTAAAGCTGATTATAAATCTTGGTGCTGATTGGCTGAACGAATAAAGGCAGAAATAAGGAAAACGTGACATTAGCTTCTGCCATGGAGCTAAGATGGTTTCCACTGCGTTTTGATGCATATTAAGGTATATTTGGTCTTTGAACCAGGCAGCTACCCACTGATTCTCTCATCTGCTTCTCTAATTATGCTCCATGTATCTGTTTCCATCCACTATCTTTCCACTTTCTATCCAAAAAAAGTTAAAAAGTTAAAGTTGTATGAAAAGTTATGCAATATTCCCAAAAAAATTCTGCAGCTTTCCAAAATTCAAAGAATCCAAGTTGGCTGTGCAGCGAATACAAATAATCAGACAGGATTCTTCTGCTATTTTTGGAAACATTTCTGGATCCAGGAGGTTTGGGAGAGGAAATCATTTTAGATTATTTTAGGTTTGGTAATTTAACAGGTTGTTAAATAAATGCCACTCTGTACCAAAGATTTGGTGCATTTCCCCCCATAATCCTCTATAAGTCTGAAGAATTTGCATGTGCTCAGTTGAGATGACAGCTTTCTTCGATGGCTGCTGCTTTCCCTGTCTGCCGGATCGTTTTTCAGTTACAGCTGGAATAAATTGGCTGCACTCAGGCCTCAGAGTCAGCAATATTCCATTAAATCAGGTAACTTCCCAATTTCTCCCCATCTGTTGCCGCTCTGCAGCAGATATGTTGACAGGTTAAGCTTCCCTTTAGCCCAAATTTGAATGATTTTTAACACTTCCTCTATAATCAGAGTTTTTCCTGCTTTCTTTAAAGCATGTGTTAAACTCAGGGTTCAGGGGCCAAATCCGGCCTGCTGCAGCTTTTTATGTGGCCCTCTAAACTCCATAAATAGAAGTTTCAAGATAGCAGTTTCTGTGCTTAAATATTGTTTTATCAATGAAATCAAATGAGTTTATTAAATCTGTATCCTGCCAAAATACATCAATTAGTTCCTTCTTTCTTACTTTTACTACACCGTTGCCTCACTCGATGCCAAGTTATAATCCGTAATCAATGTGGCGAGTAACAGTCATATTTACCGTCAAACATTTCTAAATTAGATCTTCCAGTTGGGTTTCAACTGCTTCTAAAAACAATCAAAGCGCTTTAAAAATCTCCTAAGCGTTTTTTGGCAATAAGTAAATGATTTTTGGTGTCTGGAAAATGAGCCATTTCAAAAACCTCCTGATTGTTACATCACAATCCACGGTCACTGCCCTGTTACCTAGCAACCACAAAGGAACTCCACCTGTTACCTAGCAACCCAAGCTGAGCTCCTGTCTGTTTGGTCAGCTGGTTTCACTGCTGTACAACGGCTGCTGGAAAAGACGAGTGTTTTATTGTTGACTTACCAAATCTGGAACAAAGTTCCAGAAAACTGCAAAATAGCTGAAACACTGATTTCCTTTACATCAGGGCGAACAACCCAGCTGCTTAGTTGCTTTTGAACCATAATAAATGGAACATGGACCAACATGTCAATGATTTTAATGACAGCACTTGACAAAAATTAATGTGTTATTGATTTTCATAATTGTTGATGATGTGTTTATGATGAAAAGCAATTTGAGCTGCCATGTTGTTGAAATGTGCAACAAATAAACTTGATTGATTGATTATCATCCAGAAACCACTTGCTGCATTGTAGAATATGCAGAAGGCTCCACTTATGCTTATCAAAGATGTACGGTTGTATAATTGCTCATCTGTTTGCAGCCATTTTCACAAGCGAGTATAAACGTTGAGCTGGGGGGCGTGGCCAGCAGCTTACTTAGATTTAAAGTGACAGAGGCCCTAAAACAACTCTTTCTGAAACAAAATCATAGAATGATTTCGTGTAAAAAAATTAATTTTACTGTTTTGCGTACATAGATCTGTTCAAGAAAGCATAGTAGCTCACCTTTAGGGGGTTTTATCTCAACATTCTGGTACAATTTGAGAACATTTGTGATCTTGAAATGTCTCAAAATAAAAATAATTTGATTTTAATGTCAGTGAAAAAAGGTCAAACCTGAAGAAGTGACGAAATGAAGCTCACTGTGTAAACTGTGATGTATCTGGGTGTGTGACTACCTGAAAGCCTGATGAGGAGGTCAGACGCCATCTTGGTGCTGACATCAGGGCTGAACAGAGAGGTGGCTGCTGGGAAGGGACTCGAACTTGCGGCGCGAGCGTCACACACAGTCATCGACAAAGCCTCATCACCGGAGTGTGTCTTTGTCAGTGCGGAGTGTGTGTGTCGTTTGGCTTCATCAGAGGGAGGCTGCAACACACTCGACCCACGCTTCATCTCACAAGAGTGCATGCGTGTGTGTTTGATGGAAAAAAAAATAAATACAAAATAAAACAGGAAAAATCAAGAGTCAAAACTCAGAGAAAGAGAAGGCCAAGAGAGAAAGAAGAGGAGGAGGAAGAGGAGGAGGAGGAAGGCAGCGCTGCTAAAATAAGAAGGCTAACGTATGGAAGAGAGGAGATCATGGTGGAGAAGAGAGGAGAAGGAGGATTTGCTCTTCACAGCGAGCTGTTGCTGCCGCTCATTGACCTGAAAGACAGAGAAGAAGAGAGACGGATGAAGGGGAGCGAGGTGAAGCCGGGGAGAGAGGAGGATGAGCAGGGAGGAGGACGAGGGTGAGAAAGTGGAAGAGGAACACGAACAAAGTGAATCTGTGAATGAATCAATTATTAAACAGATAGAGCCTAATAATAATAAGAGGATAAATCTTTCCTGTTACCGCCATGGTAACAAACCCTGCTGTGTCATCTCCTGCCCTGACCTTCTCACCGACAAGCAATCATCAATTACCATCAATAATCTTTACTTCAGCCTGCCACCATTTGTTAGTCTTGATCTCTTCATGCACTGCCATCCTGTCTTTGTCCTAAACACACAGACGCTATATGTACATTTATACTCATACAACAGAAAATACTATTTTCAAAATATTAAAAATATCTCATAAAAACTAAAATCTAATATGGCATTAAAATCTAAATATAATAAGGGATCAGAACAGAATAATTTATCATTCTTAAAAAATGTCTAAAGGGTCATACTGTTATTATGACCCTTGAGTTCAATTATTAACTAATTAAAATAAAAAGATAATAAGTTTCTAAAATAAATTATCAAATTAAACCAAATATAAATAACAAAATGAAATAAAATGTAAATTAAAGATTATAAATTATGTAAATCCTAAAAAAAGTGGCAAAAAAGGTACAACAAAATAGAAAAAAAATCTTAAAACAACATAAATGTAATAAAACATTATTACCATTTTATTAATAAATCAACTAACAGAAATAAATACAAAGTAACATGTAAGTTAAATTTTAAAATAAAAAAACAAAGAATATAGTTCAATTCACGACTACAATTCTAAACAATGCATTTTATAAAAATTAAATTACAATACATAAAAAATAAATATTCGCAAATGTGATTTTCTTTCAAGAAAAAATTTAAAAATTAATGAACATTTATAAATATTAAAATACAAATTTAAAAAATATTTTTAAGCAAAAAAAAAATATAACAATAAGCTAGTTGTTTTACAAAGTTACAATTACAAAATATTAATTTTAAAAAAAAAAACAAGAAACAATTATTTGAAGAGAACATTCACCCCAAACATGTTGCTTTAAGTAAAACATTAAACATCAAAACGAAGTAATTTTTTCGCAGTAGATCAGAGAAACGGGGACATGTTGTGTTCTTTCGCCTCGGTGTTCTCGCTCCCCTCGACCCCGTTTCCTTCTGCCTCTCGCCCCTGTCTCTAGGCGACACCATGCGGGCTGCTGCCGCCGCATCCGGCAGGGAGCGAGAATCCACCGGACACCAGTTTCACCACAACCCCCCTCCTCTGCGCTCCCCTCCCCTCCGGTCCCCTCGGCGTCGGTCGGTCGGTCGGTCCGTGTCAGAGCCCCCCGGAGCCCCGCTGTGTGTTAGCTGGTCGGTTACCTCCATCCCTCCGTCTCCCTCCTACCGCAACATGGCTGAACGGCGCTCACGCTCCCCGGCACGCCGAGTCAGAAAGTCATCTCGCGGGCTTTGGGATGCTCAGTTCCTAACGGCTCTAACGGTTTCCGCTCGCGCTGCCTCTCGTTACCGGGAACAGGGGCAGGTGTCAGCGCGCGACCACACACACACACACACACACACACCGTTACACACACACCTCCGCTCCTCTTCCCTCCCGCCCCCTCTCCTGCAACATGGCTGAACGGTAACCCGACCTCACAAGACCTCAGAAGTCATTTTCACGGGTCAGTTAGCATCAGCGCCCGGTCACAGCCGGGACCAACCCGCCCCGGGACGAGTCGATCCCCGGCTTTTCCTTCCGTGACTTACCGGTACCATGAGGGCAGATGGTGGCGGCGGCGGCGGTGGTGCAGTCCGGGGCATAGCCTATATATAGACTATAGATCTCATCCATATTAAATCTCCTGCTTTTACTTCTTCACTTCATCCATCCTCCCGCTGTTACTCCCGTTTCTGCATCCAGTGTTACATAAAGTAGAAGGGAGAGAAGCGAGGAGAGGATCCGTCTCCTCCGGTTCCTGGGGATGACGGGTCGGTCACCGAGCAGGGCAGATGGAGGTTTCCGCCTCCTCTCTTTCTCTCTCTCCCTCTCTCTGTGTGAGAGTAACAGAGAGGAGGAGAAGCAGCGTTTCTTGTACATGTAGTCCTGGGTTCATGCAGTCCCTCCATGAAGAAACCCAGAAAATACCTGAAACCCTCGCAGACATGAACATGTAACTGTGAACTGATGGTTCAGGCTGTAAGCTGCTCATTCTGTCCATTAGCCATAAAACTGCGCAACCTGAACTAACGAAAATAAACCCAATAAATAGAAACAAGACAATTTAGAAAAATATAACGTTACTTTTTCCGATAAAAAGTTTCTGCGCTATGATAAGGTGTTTTTCGGCCGTATCAAAGTGTTTGGCAGAGCTGCAATGCAAACACTTTTTTCCGCATCACGAGTCACGTGATCAACAGCCGGATGTTACTCCTGGCGAAAACCACGAAGAAATGCCACTGGAAGTAGTCTCTTTTTCTGGTTAATGTGCAGCTGGCTTCACTAAAGCTCTTCTCGCACAGTTCATAAATGGTTCTGTGTCATTTGAACATAGTTCTTCTGTAAATTCACAGACTACAATTTCCCCAAAACATACCTAGCCATTTGCATGTACAAAAGGCTTGTCACTCCAGTGACTTTATAAGATGCAAAAGTTTCCTCTGATGGTTGATAGGCAACATTAGTGGAACAAGAGGTGGTTGAGCTTATTGGTAACTAGCTGCCAATAAACCATTCCTAGCTGGTTGATTATGCATCTGTCAAAGTGCAAATGGATGTTGTCTGGATGATGTTCATCTTTACCATTGACTCACTGCAGTTGCTATCTGATATAAGGCTAGGTGCATGACTCTAAGAAATCTCAGGCACAAAAAGCAGGTTTGGTCGTAAAATGTATGGTGGTGAGCCAAACAATTTTATTCACCAACATTCAAATGTCAGACAGGAAACCTCAGAGTAAACAAACATGGCTGACGAGAAAGACGCAGTAGCAATAGTTTGTAGACTATGTTTAACAAAGATATTAATTAAAAGAAATATGTCTCCAACGCCCACCGGACTTTCAGGTGCACCATGGTAGTTGATTTGTCTTCGGGGTTAGACCAAGATGCCTAAAATAGCATCATAAACGTGGCGTGCTCGTTTGTCTTGTGTTTGTAGTAAGCAGTGGCATTGCTGTGGCAAGCAGAGTACTGAACAGGTTTTACTGAAGAAACAAAAGACCAACAGAGGAATCACAGAGATTGGCTGGAGCAAGGAGAATATGAGTGGGCAAATCTTGGAAGGCTTCAACGAGACAGAGATCCAAGAACAGAACATGCAAACAGTTGCTGAGGAGCTCAACAGCCTAATTACTCTAAACAACAACCTGATGGAGGACACAGGCTTCAGCTGGTTGTTATGTACGGGTAGGTTGAATCGATGATGATTAGCATGTGTACCCAACGCCTTGAGGGACAACAGGAGTCCACCCAACGACCACGACCTAATCTGCCCTGACAGGTAACAACAGGTGAGCAGAGAACAGGGCAATACAGGCGAAGCCTCAGGTATTACAGCACCAACCGTAAAGAGCTGTACCTAAAGAATCAACTAAAGGCCAGGTTATAGTTGTACCAGTTGTAATTATAGTATCAGAAAAGAAAATCTGCAATAAATCTGGTGGAAAAAAAGAAAAACTGACCATGAGGAGTTTGTTTGTTGTTCTGATTACTATTTCTTGTTAATGCCCTGGATAAGGGCCTGATAAGGGATATTGAGCCATTTCTAAGGCTTTTGGATGCAAGATTCACAATGTTCCTTCCCAGGAGGGACTACGAACTATCTTCAAGATTGCATTGACAACTCACCCAGAAGGTCACTAAGAACCCAGAGCCACTTACTTGCCTCAATTAAGGACATGAAGAAAGAGAGACTGAGTAGAAATGGAAGAGTACCTGGTCAAAAACCACTGCTCACCAAATAAAATAGAGTATCGTCTCACGTTTTGCCAAAGATTTCCTCCATAGTGATGCAGATATCAGTTGTTGCTGCCACAACTACAGAGTGATTACTTTCCACATCAGTACAGGTTTGATTTTATAGCTTTTTATTTTAATAAATGAAATTATCATTTTAAAAGTTTATTTTCTTATTTTTAATCAGGTTATTTCTGATTGTGGTTCACCCACAGTCACCTAGAAGGGTGCATTTTTAGATTTCAGCCAGCAGAGGGAGACAGAGTCAGTCATTTATGGAAAAACCTTTCACTACAAGAAGCAAAATGAAAAAAAAATGTGTAAAAAACATAATTTTTATTTAAGGCACGCAATAAATTAGATCTTAGGGAGTATTGAGAGGATAATTATTAAAACCTTTAGCTCGTTGTCTCCTCTCTTGTTCCCCTGGTCGAGGGTTCCCCGTGTGTAAGGGCAAAACACATACACACAATCTACTGTTCCACTGCAGAAATATCCAGAGTTTATTCAAACAATCAAATGCATAAATACACACCAGCAGCACAACACAATCATCAGAAACTCAAAACGACAAGACAGACATCAATCACCTGAAAGAAACAGAAAAATGGACAAATACAAAGACCAATAGGGAGACACATTGCGTCTCCGCAGAGCGCCGGCGCCGCCGCACCCCAACGATCTGATCAATTATTTTAGCTCCGAAACTTTTTAAAGGAAGGTGTGTCTCTTCTCTAATTTATGCAGTCTGGGAGGGTCCCTGCTCTCTAATTAGAATAAGTTTCAAATTTCAAAGGGAGATGCTCTAAATGTTTATGACTGTCGTTGCTGGGCTGATGAGTCCTGAGTGAAGCAGCATTTCACACCTCTGTGTGAGATCCTAGAATCTCTCCAGGTGTCCTCTCCCTCAATCACATAACAAAAGGCCCCAATCCTGATATGGGTTCAGGAAACAGTTATCTCTCTGCAGACCCCTTCTTTTGTTCCACCAAGTGGCCCATCAAGTAAAACAGACTTTTGCTGCAAACTTAAAGTGACACAGAGCTGCTGGAGGAAGATAATTCAGAACTCTTTCCCGGCTGTTAAATTACACCACAGCTTTTAGTATTAGCACATTTATCTTCCAAAACTCTTTTATCATATTCCTGAACAGTTTTAATACTACAACATTAATCTCCTATTATTCACCCAAGTTAGTATGACTTAGACACTAATTAGTACTATTAATATAAAACTACAGATAAGACTCATTTTATCAAGTCATGCACATTATGTCTAAGAAAAATGTTCTGCTGATCAGACTGTTGATGGAGCCAAATCTAACTAAATGTTAACTTAAATTTGATGCCTATTCAAGATAATATTGATCTGTCTGATATTTAAACATGTGCTTAAAGTTAAAACTAGCATAATTGGATTATCATGTCCAACAGGAGAAACTGGATTTATTCGCTGTTACATTTTAACAAAGGGAGAAGAGGAATGGTTTTCTCATAACCTTTAACCAGCTAGCATCACTTTAAGATGCTAGCTAAAGAGATATCTGGGCACAGCTTTCATAAAAATATGATAAAAACCAAACATATGTTGAAGTAATTCCTATTAAAAACGGTTTGTAAGATATTAAACACACACAATTCCTGATACAGATAAAAACACACCTTTGTTGAATTGAACTGGAGTAAAACTGTAAATGTGTCTTCAGAGCAATTTTATGTATAAGCTTGATAACATGATTATTTTTGATTGATCATTGATCGGATAAAACAATATTAAACTTAAAAAAAGAAATAAAAGAGAAATCTTTTCAGTCAAGTCCTGAAAAATCTGGTAAATATTTCTCTTTTGAAAAATATGAAATCTATAAAACACCAGCCCTGCTGTGGATTTCTTCATCGTCTTCGTCCTCACAGCTCCTGCAGCAGAATAGAAACATTTAAAGACTCTTCACCACCCATGAACAGGCAGACCTGCTCTGCTCTTACACAAACGTATGGAGGGTCTTCTGGTTCATCATGTGCTCTCTGAAGATGGCGATTGCTTTATACGTGTCCATTTCATCCTGGTGCTCCTCCATCACCGCTTTGTATCTGCCAAACGCAAAGTCTAAAGGTTTTTAATAGTTTCTAGAAAGAATTTGTCCAGAGAACCAACAAGTCCTTTGGTTTTGGTGTCTATCAACTTTGTATGTCTACACACAGATATTTTTGTCAGTTTGATTGGATGGTGAGGATTTGTAATCATCAGTTTTGAAGTTTTGTTACAAGTTATTTATTAGATCTTGGTCTAGACTTTGATTAGACTATTCAAACACATCATTATACTTGATCTATACCAGGGCTTTTCAAAGTTTTGGAGGGTTTGATGGTCCATTTGCACATGTTTCATTGATGTTGTGGGGTTTATCTGCTACAGCCAGGCGTCATCGGCTGTGATAAAAGTATGAATGACTTCCTGTTGTGTATGAATGACTTCCTGTTGTGGTCAGACTTCATTTAACCTCCTGGTGTTTGGTCATCAAACACCGTTAGCTAGCACCTCTTAGCAGACAAAACCAGCTGCGTTTCCATTACAAATGTGCATAAAACTTTGTCAATATTCCATTAAAGTCGTAAAAAATACAGTTTTGCAACTGTGGCATTTCCATGAAATAAGAAATCACACGAGTAAGTTTGTTCTCTTGAGAAGTTATTGAAAAACAAGCTGCATTATCGTCTTCCAACTACTTTCTGTTGTCGTCTTCTTTGTGGTTTCTGCCAGTAGTAACTTGTGTTACATGTGGTTTCCTTAAGCAAATTTATTTTCAAAATATCAAGTTGCACAGTTACATGGTCACTGTACGGTGGTAGTGAAGCATCTCCAGATGCAGCCCATATAAATCTAAACTTTAAATAATTATGATCATACTTCCTTCTTTTTTTATTTTGCTTGACCCAGACTCTCTCCTCACTACCTGTAGCTAACAGTCTATCCAGTTTGTCTCTGGGAGAGACTTGGTGATTATTTCTGGTCCAAACGTATTTTAACTGATTCCATTGAAGCCGGTCACACCTACCTCTTTACCCAGACAAAGTCCACGTTCTCCCTCCTCCACATCTGGTAGAAATTGTTCTTTTTCAAGCTTGGAACCTGCGACCCGAGTTCCTGATGCAGCTTCTGAGCCACAAAGTCCTGCAGGCAGGCCCGGGCCGACAGAGCCACGAGCCAGTACAACGGATCGTCCAGAACCAGCCGGTGGAACGACTGCACAAACCACTGGAGCCACTGTGGGGCCGGGGAAGAAAGATGGAGGCTCTGTAGGAGGAGGAAATGAAGATCTGCTTACAAGGTTATCCAAAATTCATGTTTTCATTTTTCTATGCAGTTTGGAGTCACTAACAGAGACATTAGTGGTAATTTATCAGTAATCTGTTGTGCTTACCTGCTTTCCTGCCCCGTATCGTCTGAATGAGTCCAGCAGCAGCGACCTAATTTCACTGTGTTCATGAAGACTCCCAACCAGAACCTGCCAATGAAACACGAGGAACAAACATGACTCTGAGGGTTGGTGGAGCTTCTTGTCTGCCGGTCGCCATGGCAACGGGTCTGTTAAATGAAGCCATATCTTCTAGGATTCAGATGGGAAATAAGGGAGCCGCGACCATCTTTGTGACAGATTTCTGCTCATCCCGTTTCGGGACAGTCTGGTTTCGGGGACACGACTCGATGAGTAGCAATGGCGCCTGCGTCGCTAGCTGCAGCGGCTAAAAGGTGGTGTCCAATCCAGTGATGCACATCGATGACTGTACCACTCAGGGGAACTGAGGTACAGTAAGTGTATGACGGTGTAACAGTGGTGACCTCTTACCTCAAGTGTGCTTTTGACTAAGAGCAGGTAAGTCTCCTCCTGCTGCATGAATGTGTTGTAGCAGCGCTCCGTCAGATTGCCAGACCTCAGGCCTCTGAGCAGCGAGGAGGACAGGAAAATCTCCTCAGCCTGAGCAGAGCTGGAGTCCCAAATGGCGTCGAACAGAAGCAGCCCAGGAACGATCCCTGAGCAAGAAACCAGACCGAGGGGCAATTTACAGGCTGAGGCGAGACGCACTGCAATGACCTTCACTTAGAGGTGACCAACTATCCTTTCTGAACAGGTTAGGACGGGTTTATGGCTTACAAAACATGTTCATCACATTTTTTCCCAGATAAGTCTGATGGTTTCTGGGGTTTTAGGGAAGCTCACCTGGTTGAAGCTGCTTCTGTCTGTCGAGGTTGATGGAGGTAAAACTGAAAGTAAACAAACACAACTGAAAGACTAGAAGCAACTGTCCACTGAACGATTACCTGCAACTGTAGATGCCATGAACTCTGTGTCCTCTCTCTTGTTTTTGGTAGTATAGAAGGTATGCCTGGCCCAGTGTTTGTGTATTGATCTGTGTCTCTTTCCAGTTTGAGTTTTTGACAGAATCATGGATCCCACAAACTGCACTCTCAGTTTTACCTTTCCATAAAAAATACTCCTGGCTCCGTTAACTGTTTGCTGTGTCTCTGCTTTAACCATTTATTCTCTCTTTGTTGCTCTTTCCCATTGAAAGTACACCAGGCCCAGTTCTTCTTGGTTTCTCAGTAATAAAGACTCTCCAATGAAGCAACTGAAATGACTCCCAAAGAGATCCCTTCTCAACTCTGACCTACCTCAGTGAAGTGGTGCAGATGTAGAACCGAAGTTCTCCACAGGGGGCGCTCTGCAGCTCTCCAGCTAGAAACAGACACAGGAAGTACTTTTAGTCAAATTTTTCACTTAAATGTGGTTCATGTGAGTTTTACAATGTAATTTATATTGGAACTGTGCAAATTTTCTGTGTTAATGATTGAATCAGATGTAACATAAGACAAGTGGGCAAATGTGTTAAGATTCTAACTCATCAGAAGTTTGAATCTTAGTGTTGCATCTCACTAAGGTTAACTAGTGAGATGCAAAATAAATATTGCATGCATTTTGTTTACTTTTGGGTATAATTTCCATGCAGAGTCCAAACTCTTTGGTCTTTTCATCCATCTGGTTGGTCCCGTTAAGCAGAGAGTCGTCTCTCCAAATCCTTGATCCATTCTTTCAGAGAGAGAAAAAAAGATGGAGGTGAGGGTTTTGTTGAAATCAGGTGTAAAACACATACATTTAACGCCTCTCCTCACCTGGTGTCTACCCAGCCACACAGGTGTGCTGGTGTTTGTCAGTTGGAGGACAATTTGCCTTTCCTCCGGTGTGTAGAGCGTTATGAGGTCCCCACCGGTCTGAGAGCATAAAGCCTGAGGCCAGAGTAATCAGATTACACACAGGCGTGGCAGAGTGAGACAGAAAACTCATGCTGGTTCTTATTTACACTGGCACCGGTCCAAGAGCTCCACACTGGGAAGAAAGCAAAACATCTCCCTCCGAAGAGGTGCCACCCGGGTTGGCACTGAGGGGAAACGCCCTCTCCTGTAAATTACACAAATGTGAATAACTCTCACACTGGCGACACTTTCTACTGTTCTAACAGAAACAAGCCGTTCTTACCTGAAGACGAAGCAGAGAAGAACCAAAGCAGCAGATAAACTGACACGGTTCGCATCTTCCAGCTGTAACAAAGGTAAAAACCAATGGGAACTACGGTACGCAGCGTTCCTACAAACCATTTATCTCAACAAAGACACTGACACTTTCCACCAGGAGGCTCAGCCACAGAAGCTGGTTGTTCACAAAGTGTTGCATCCAACAACATAAATGGAAAGTTGAGAGAAAGGAGACTAAGGAGCACCTTGATCCAGGTAATCAAATCGTGTTTTTTCCAAGGATCAACACCTTTGATTGTCACTTTCCATTGAGAATCTGGAGGACTGAATGTGAAAGTGAGCAACTATCCGCCTGTTGTGACTCAGCCAACAGAAAACATGGCATCCCACTTCCTCATCCACACAAAGCCGGTGAGTCTTTAAGCTCTTCATGCACATCGTTGGACATACAACATCCACCATCTAACTGCTGTACATTCAAATGTTACTACGGATTTACTAACTTACCTAATTTGGTCCTGATGGGCTGATGGCAAGAGGAAGATGAGCTACTTTTTTCCAGCTATAATTAATATTTATTTTATCTTTGGCTCTCTGGAAGCCTGAATATGAGTTGTGTGAGTTAAACCTGATTTCCTGTTTGCATTCAGGCAGAGCAAACAGGCAGAGCCTGAATGCAGACAGGAAATCAGGCAGAGCCTGAATGCAAACAGTAGAACCGGTAGAACCGGTCTAACTGATCCAGTTCAAACTGACAATTAGCTGCTTGCTTAAAACAATAATGAAAGTTTTCAAAAGAAAACATTCGGTTACTATCTGACTTATCTTCACCTTTCAAAGACTGAAAGAATATGTTTAAACTGAAACATTTAAATAAAGTAGATAAAGCAGGATGGATAAAATCATGATTAATTAATAAGAACTGGACCCACCTGACCTCAGGTAGGGACTCCTCTTCGTTTCAGGAAATTATAAACAATGCAGAGCTAGAAGGAGGGGCCTTTGACTAGGCTGCTCATCCTGTTTTCTGAAGCACTTTTATCCACAGCTGAAAGAAAACATTCCTGAGTACGTGTCAGGAGCACAAGTAAAAAAATGAAGGGAAAGGAAGATTTTTATTTATTTTTTTGTAACTTGAAACATGAAATTTTACTTAACCCTTGTATTATGTTGAGAAAAAAATACATTTATCATGTTGCGGGTCATTTTGACCCGTATTGTGTAAATCCACTCAAAACAGTCATAAAGTCAAGTTAAACCAATGAGAACTTTGTTTTAGATTATACAAACATTTAGAAGAAAGATATACAATTCCAACACTATATTAAAGAACTCCTGAGTTAAATTTTACCCTCTTCACAAACACTTTTCTTTGCAATTAACCTGCCCCATTTTCTCTGGTTTTGAACATTCAACATCTTCAGTGTTCCCCACATGATGGACAGAATGTGACTATGTGCTTTTTGCAGATGTACTACTTGCTTTACTGTCATCTCGAGAGGGACAGACTTGCCATCTTTTACAGCTGAAGAAGCTGTAAAAGCAGCTTATGAACTGGGATAGTGATGTAGAGGAAGAGATTTCAGATACAGGTGAGTATTTGGATACAGGCGCGTATTTGGATACAGGCACGCATCTTTGCACCTGCATCCAAAGGATCCATTGTGGGTTGGTCAGATGTCCTGCCCTGATTCTTCTCAGGTCTTCCTACAGGTGGCTTTCCAGTATATACTTGCAGGTTCTGCACATAACTGGATTTTGCATCACAGGCTGCCCACATTTTGATACCATATTTCGCAGGCTTGTTTGGCACATACTGTTGGAATGGACAGCGTCCTCTGAATGGAACGAGGCGCTCATCGACAGTAACATGGGGGCCAGGATTATACAATAAAGGCAGGATTTCTCCCCATTTATCCCAGACATCTCTGATTGCTGCAAGTTTGTCTCTCTCGCGTCGATCAGCTCAGGTGTCACGGTTGTCAAATCGGATCAAACAAAAGATCACGTGAAATGTCTCCAAAGACATTATTGCTCAGAAGATTGGCCTTCCATTCTCTTCATTCCATAAACTTGCAGTTGCTTCACCCTTTGACCTCCATACGCCAGCTTACACCAGGATTCCAATGTAAGCATGCAAGTCAGTTGAATCCAGTGACTTCCATTTCTCTTGAAAGACACACCTCCCCTCCAAGTTGGTCATGTTGAGGATTGTCTTCTCTATGGGTGGGGATATGAAGAGCTGAAAGGCTGATTCAACATCAACTCTTGTGGCAGCAAATCTTGTAGGACCAGGAATCATTTTGATGACATTACAAGATGACAATCTACCTTGGCTTTGGTGCGGTGATGTTGACAATTTTATTTTACCATCTTTAGGTGTCCATGTCCCCTCTGTGAATGACGATTGTTGCGTTTCTCGGTTTTCATCTGATGAAGGGACACCTGCAGACTCGTCCTCTGAATCCTCCTCATATGGGAAAATTGACAATCTGGATCATCAATGGCATTGTCCTCTGGCTCTGAAGGATCCTCTGTCTCTGAAATCTCTTCCTCTACATCACTATATTAGTTCATAAGCTGCGAAAAAGCTTCTTCAGCTGTCAGCTGTGTTTCTCCAAGAACGGGCATGGAAACAGTGACAAGGACAGGGGAAAGAAAGTCCCTCTTCCACACACACCTGGTTCTGAATGTTTATTCAGAGGCAATCAAAATGAAGTACATCAGAGAGACTTTTGCAAAATCATCTTTGTATACAAACAGTGTGCAGACATTTCAGATTTGACTTTATTACTGCTGTAATAGAAAATGTTGTGTTTGGCCTTGTTTCATCTTTGATGGAACTGATGATGCTTTGTTGCCATTTGTTTGCTGGATGATCTGCTGTGTCTTTTTATTTCTGTGGGATGTTTTTTTTCATGAAGGAAGTTCCGGGTAATGTTTGCAGCTGTGATGCTCAGTCTGGGGGGCCAACGTGTGGAATGGGTTTTTTGCACCAGCTCGACCGCCCAGCCATAGCTAGTTAACACATGGGAGTGGGGGGGTCTCGCCTGCTCTTCCTGTCGGTTGTCCTTCCTTCTGTGAAGTGAGGGTTCCTGCCTGCTTTGACTATATAATGATGTGACGTGTGTTGCTCAGGTCTCTTCTCCTGACTGCGCTCAGTGAGAAGAGTCTTCGAACGCTTTTGCCTTCAAATAAAGAAACTTAAGACAAAGATTAATCTTTCTCTTATTATTGAAAGAGATTCTCATTCTTTGTTAAAAAATTCTACAACACTGCTTTTGTTTTTTATTGTTTTTCATGAAATGTCTACACGTTCATGTTCATACGTGAGACAGAACGTGCTTGTTACATTTTTTTAAAAATTAGTCACACGTGAAAATTAGTTGCAATCAGATGCACAATTATACAATCGCACATCTTTGAAAAGCATTAGTGGAGCCTCCTGCACAACCAACAAGAATACAACAAGTGGTTTCTGGATGGCAAGTCAACAATAAAGCGCCTTTCTTTTCCAGCAGCCATTGCACAGCGACAGCTGACCAAACACACTGGCGTTCCACTTTGGTTGCTAGGAGTCCGAGCGGAATTCTGCTGGGTTGCTAGGTAACAGGCAGTGCCTGATGATTTGTGATGCTACATTTCCGAAGTTTTTGAAGCTGATCATTTTCCAGACACCAAAAAACATGAATTTAGTGCCAAGAAACAGTGGAGTGTTTTTTGTGTGTGTCTGCTTTTTTAATGCCTGTTTTTAGAAGCAGTAGAGATCCAAATAGAAAAACAAAAACGTGCAAAATATGAAATTTGCACGTTTGCACTGGTTATTATGCTTTAAGTAACAGAGAGAAGGAGACAATACGTATCTGTTTGTTGTCAAATAATGTGCCGCACTAAAAGTTTCACATTACCTTGTAATCACAAAAGGCATTTGCACATAATCTCCTCATCTTTAATTAATGCATAATAACCAGTTATTAATTATTTAGAAAGTGTTAAGAGATGAATATGAACTACTTATTAGCTTTATTGTAAAGTGGTGCTAAATAATTTCCTTTTTCAAGCCGGTATGGTTTTTAACTAATTAAACAGATTAATTATTTGCCGGTTGCTGTGATTAAAGCTCTAAAGTTCAGTCCAGGACAGCCAACGCTTGCTAACCAGTTTTGCTGTTTGGTTCCCTGTTGTTCTTCCACAATGAAAAATATCTGTTAATTTGGCTCAACTCTTTATTTTTTTCTCTCTAAGTTTTAATCTCCACCCATTCTTTCTTTTTTGCACTGGTTAATGTGACTCGCTCCTCTTTGTTTCTGTCTTGTTCATGTCTCCCTCTGTGTTTGCATAGTAGCAGACTGACGTTTCACCTGCTACCAGAAAGCGCCTATGCAGTGGGGCTGATGCACTTCATTAAATTGGGTTTAAAAATAAAATAAAACAAAACAAAAAAAAACACACAGCCTCCTGTTGGGCTAGCCCGCGCCTGAACACACTCATCCGCCCAGAAAACGCTGTTTTCACCCCTTTTCTCTCTGCTGTGTTTGGTTGCACTGAAATGCTTCGCCATCACTGTTGAGGCAGATAATCCACCGCCAGCTTTCTGCTCTGGAGCAAAATGAGCTCAGAAAGAAGATCAACAGAAACGTCCAGGAGATCCTGGAGGGAGGCGACTGCAGCTGGCCGACATCCTGAAGATAATCCCGTAGAGATAACTCACCTAGAATCACAGGTCCTCTGGAGAGACACTCCACACTTCACATTTCTAGTCTAATCAATGAGTTCAAGTTTATTTTTTCTTCATAAAAGCTCCACAAAGTGATGAAAACTTTTTAGATGGTTGTTTGCATCAATAAAGTAGTAAATTGAGTTCTACACTGCAAAACCACAAAATCATACCAAGTATTTTTGATCTAGTTTCTAGTGCAAATATTTTAGTAAACTTGAAATATGACAAAACTAATTTCCAAATAAATGTTAATTAAAAGATAGGAGTTGTTTTAAATCAATAATTCATTAATACTGATCTAGAAATTAGTAGTTCAACTGGCAGATAACATGGAAAATGTTTTATTGTAAATAAAATGATCTGCCAGTGGAACTAGAACTTTTTAATATTTATTTTTAATGGATTATTCACTCAAAATAAGCTATTAAATTGGCTAAAAAGTTATCTATAAATTAGTTTTGTTTTAATTCAAGTGTTTTGAAATATTTGTACTAGAAATTAGCTGAGAAGTCATTGTGTTTTACTAGTTATACTAGTATAATATACATAAATTGCATTTCACTTATTTGTGTATTGGCACAAAATTGCTAAGTAAAATTTTTTATCAATAATGTTAATAATGAATAGAAAATTCACTAAATTTGTCTCAAGTCAAAACACTTTAGGTTTCAGATAATTTTTCTCATTGATAATATGTGAATTTATTGCTTTGATTCTTTTCTAAACCTCATCAAGATTAGATAGAAAAGCGTTTGGGTAGATTCTGCAGTTCTACTGGTTCTGGTTCTATGTGCCTCGCTCCAGTGGATCCTGTGAAATCCTGAAATCCTCCTCTTTGCTCCCAGATAGGATAAAACCCTGAGTCCAGCAGTAAACAGCAGAGCTGGAGGGGAGACCGGGTGCAAGGTGAGGCTCCTGATTCATGACACCATCCTGCTGCTTAATCGTTTTTTATTTAGAAGAGATGCAAAAATCAAATCTTTATTATTTTTTAACTTATTAAATGTTATTTATTTGACATCTAATTTATTTCAAATTTAAGTTATTTTAAATTGTATTAATTTATTTTTTATTGTGATATAAATAAATTAAATACAAGTGTTAGGATTAGGTGAACAGACCCCCCCCCCCGCTCTGTGTTGGTATCATTTCTAATGGCAGTAATTATGTAGGTTTAATGATGTCATCCAACCTCCTTCTTTGGGGCGGAGCTGTGGTGTTATGCTCCATGGCTTCGGCCATCGTATGCTTCTCCCACGGAGCGAGTCTCACTTCCTGTCAGGAGATGATTCCTGGACACATCCGCGCTCATCCCCTGGACCCGAAGCACAGCTTCATCACTTTACAAACCTCATCATCCTCGTACCTGCCTGGACAGTTGATAACAGGTATAGTTTGTTTCTGAAAGTAGGGTTGTGTTATAACAGGCAAGCTAATAGGCAACATTGTCAAGCTAACAATATTTCAGAGTTTACCTAAAAATTAATCGTCTGCTAACATTTAGCTGTTTCCAGTTAGCCTAGCGATAAGACTGGAGCTAGCAATAAACTGAGGCTAGCACAGTCGAGCTAACTGTCTACTCTACAGACAACATAACTAACAAAGTTATGCTAAATACTAACAGTGTCCACCTAACAAGACAGCTGACATGGTAAAGTTGAAAGCTGAAGGCAGAGAAACACAGTGAAGTTAACACCTAGCACAGTCTAGCAGCTTTCAGGAGTCTAGCTAACAGCTAATAAGAGTCCATCTAGCAGCAGAGCAGAGATAGCATCTAGCCAAATTTAACTAACATCTAACAAAGTAGTGCAGGGGTGAGCTAACGCCAATGCAGTTAACAGCTTGAGACCAGGTAACAAGTCACTAACGCTAGCTAACATCTAGCAGAATTTAGCTCACAGCTAACATGGTAAAGGTAACAGTAGAGGTGAGCAAACAGAGTCAAGCAGCTTTTGGGAATCTTGCTAAAAGCTACTAAAGTCCATCTAACGGCACGACTATCATTTAACAGAATCTATCTAAAAGTTGAAATGATAAATGTAACAGCTAATATAGGCAATTAAACAGAGTGAAGCCAACATGTAACTTTGACATCTTTCTAGAGCCTAACTAGCAAGTAGCAGAACCAATCTTCTTTTAAATTCTGTGTAGTTAACTTTAAATGATACTTACATTCCCTCTGTATGCCCATTAATCCCTGTGTCTGTGCTCAGTGACTGTACGAAGCTCCAGAGACTTCATGGGTTTCCTGCTCCAGGCCCGCAGTGTTGGTGGGGAAAGGAATGGTTTTGGAGAAGATGCTGGTGTCAGGACAGAGAGACTCGGTCCACTTCTGGTGGGTGGCTCCTGGATTCGCTCTCCACCAGGTACCCACACCTTACGCTGCCTGTTTGAAGGTGACACGGTCACACACTCGGACAAACAGCTGAAGAGGAACCTGTCGTTTGTGTGGAGAGCTCCTGACATGCCAAAGGGAGACATTCGCTTCCAGTAAGCTGCCATTACTTGATCCCTACAAGCTATTTAGGAAACTCCAATAAACCAAAATGTTTATTTTGACACATTTTTCTTTTAAACTGTGTCCCAGCATCACTGTGGTACAATCCTACTTCGTGTACTGGACAGGTGTTGAGTCTGCAGTGGTGCGTGATCGGAGTCCCAATGCTCGGAGAGGAAGTAAAACCAAAATGGCGGATGGAGCAAGCACAATTTTTGCTGTGCAAGAGACAGTTACTGCCCAGAAAGGTCGGCATTCTTTGCTCATAATTGGCTAAAAACTGTGAAAAATTTAAGTTAAGCAAATGAAAGGTGATGTGAAATGTTATTTATTTGTCTTTGTCCTTTTTCCCTCCTTGCGCTAAAAGCTAACAGAAAAGCTACTCTTACCTCTTTCTCTGGACGCCGTTCCTATATATCAAATGATATTCTGAAATTTTTGAAACTCCAATCCGAAGATGATCACACAACCTTAGAGACAAACAGCTCTGTGACTTGGACAACTCAAACAGTGACTGCAAGGAAGACTTTGACTTCTGGATCTCCTCAAAGTACCACCAATGAGTCTCCTGGATTCCTCTCAGGCGTGTTGAAAGGGATAACAACTGACCCCTTTTCTTACACAAGTGTCTTTCCCTTACCATCATCACTTCCTGATTCTACATATACAGTTACTACAACACAGTTTCCATTGGCTTCATTTTCCGCATCAAACTCTCTTGTACCCTTACAAACGGACACATGGACAAAGAGCAACGACCTCCAGATAAAATCACAGGAGCTAAAACTGAAAAACAATCCTGGAGGAAAACATTACAGGACATTTACTGTAATACCAACTCAAGGTCCAGCAATGGAAACCTTTTTCAGTGTACATACTTTGACAGACCCAAACAAAAACAAATCAAGAAAGTCTGAGACCTCAAGTAGTTTAGAGAAACTGAGTGACAATGTCCCGTCTTTTTCCCAATTGAGGGTAGTCAAGACAGAAGTAACTCCATCCTACCAAAGGTCTTCATTCAACTCTTCTAGGTTTCAAATGGCTGCAGATCTTAAGTCACAAACGGATGCAAGTCAAACCTTTGTAGGACCCAAAAGTGCTCCAAAACAAACCAGTTCACCTAAAAAAACAATCCCTAACTTTCATCAAACTCTGCCTCAAACTCAACCTATTTCTCTCCAAGGAGAAAATTCCCAATTTGACTCATCAACAGAGTCTTTGAGACCCTTTTCCCAACCACTATCCCAAACAAGAAGAGTGTTTTCTCAATCCATTGTAACTCCTCAACCAGTCACAGTCTCCTCAGGAGAAACTTATCCTACGTCTGAAGGAAATACCAAAACCTCGGCCCCGGTTGTTGGTTCTGTCACTTCAAACACGTTATCTTCTTTATCAGGATCTAATTCCGCAAGCAGTTCTTTTGCTAGTCACCGCAGTGAAAACTTCACATCAGTCTCATCAGCATCTTCCATTCATTCCCCTTCTCTCCCATCTCAGAACGAACCTGAAACAACCCCAAATCATTCTGTACCCGCCTCTCCTTTCCCAACCTCCATACCTCACCATTTAACCTCTACTAAATACCATACCACCACTCCACCAACCTTCTCTACCTCTTCCACCATTTCTTCCTTCAGTGCCTCCAAATATCCAACAATGCCTTCTTTTTCTACTTCAATCTCCCCAACTTTATCTTCTTCTACTCCCTCTTTCTCAGTTGCCTCACCATCTTTAAGAGTGAGTTCATCATCTATTTCACCCACCGACTCCCCTAAACCAGAACCAACAGCAGCGTCTCATAAAATCACTCTAGATCATAAGTTGCTAACCCAGACCCACCATACACCAAACTCTGATACTCGATTCACCTCACCGGCACACAGAAAGGTTGTCCATCCAAACCCCAAACCTTATCCCAACCTCAGACCAAATCATGACCAAGAGATCAACCCAAACATTCAAAACCCGGACACCAAACCAAAGCATCCCTCAGACCCCGCTGAAGCTCCGGACAAAGAAGGAAAGTATCCGGACATTGTCCCCAGACACAGTGCGTGGGAGCTGGGCATGCTGCTGGGCTGCTCGGCCGGGTTGGGCATGGTGCTGGTGGTCGGGCTGCGGTACGTCTACCGGCAGGCTTGCGGCAGGCGGACTGAGGTGACGCTCAACGACCGCGAGCGAGAGTACGGGAGAGGGGAGCAAGGGCTGGTCCACCTCCAGGAGTGTGGCGATTTGGTCAGAGTTAGAAAAATCAGAGAGAACAGCTTCGTGCTTCTGGCAGAGTACGATATTCTGCCAACACCTTCAAACTGAGAGAGAGGCTCCAAACGACCAATGTTAAACATCCAAAAGAGGAATCTGGAAGAGGATTAGGACCACCAAAAAAAAGAAAGACTTTTCATCTAATTTTAAACTTCTGAGATCAAAAGTCATATTCTGACAAAAAAGTCCAGATTTTGATTTTATAGTCAGAATTCAGAGGGAAAAATATTTAAGATTTCTGAGTAAAATGTCAGGATTCTGGGATGAAAGTCAGAATTCTGAGAATTTTGACTTTTTGAGAAATCGAGTCAAAATTCGAAGGAAAAAAAGAACTTCGAGATTAAAGTCAACTTAAGAAGATTATTTTCAGTGGCCCTAATCCTCTTCCATAGAGAAATGCTGCTTTAAAGGAGACCGATATTATCCTTCGTTTCCCAAAACTGTTGCTATAACACTTACTTTATATTAGTAGATACATTTCTACACTGAAGTACTTTTATTATATTTATATCGTTCTTATGTTTCTGTTGACATGACTAATGATGACATGTTTGTTTCCTGCCTATTATTGTATGAGAACATAATAAAAATACTTACAAATAAGTTCCCCTGCACTACTTTGATGCTATAATTTCTAAGTTCAATCTGTTAATTTACTTCATGGTCCGTTCATGTTTCACTGAACCTGTCAAAAGTAAACGATTTGATAGAAAAAATTGAAATTAAGAAATTTTCCAGAAAACAATGAAAATCTGACTTTCAAAAGTCAAATAGTTGAAAGAAAAACATTTTTTAATTTTTCTAACAAATTTACAACTTCTGAAATTCATATAAAACTTTCAGTTTTTTCTAGCAGATTTTCAACTTTTCAAACTCTGAAATTTAAGTTTTTTCTAGCAAATGTGCAACTTTTTAGACTTAAGATTTTTCATTTTTTCCCTCAAATTTCAGAAATTAATCTCAATTTCTGTTTTTGCTAACAAATTTTACTTTTCAATTTCTCAAAATATCCATGTTTTTTCTCAAATTAATCCCAAAATCTGTCATTCTTCAGAAAAAAAAAATTGATTGTCAAAACTTAGAGATAGTTTTTTTTATAGAAAATTTCTAAGTATTTTTCAGCAAATTTTCAACTAATCAATCTCAAATTCTCTTGCTTTATCTAGGAAATTTCTGAGATTTTTGGCACAATTTTTTTTTCTATTTACAGTGGGCCTAATACCCCATTTTTGCACGCGTAAAAATATTATTTTGAACTTTTAGGTCACATAAAGGTAATAACCCAGTTTATTTTCAGTGATATATGGATTACCCTGCAGGCTGAGACTTTACATTAGACAATAATGTTCCTTAAGTGGCCTAATTTCACATTAAAGCCCCCAGATATTTCACAGGCTGATATTAGCTGCCACTTCTGCTTGCAAGCGATGCGTCAGAGGCGCCATCTGTCCTGGAAAATGACAGGTCACTAAAATTAACAAGCTGCCAGTTGGATTTGTTGCCAATTTGTTGTCTAACCAGCAACTAAAAGAAATTATTCCCACATGGATTTGTCCCGCAGCGCAAACAAAATGCTCATTAGGAATATTTCATCTTAAAACACCAGGTGCTACGTTGCTTTCGGGCTCTATTTCATGAAGTGTGTGACAAAAAAAGAACAAGCTAGTTTTTTAAAACCCAAGAAATGCATGCAGACAGAAACTGTGGTGTTTAACTAACACAACGGAGATATTAAAGTGGAATAACAGGAGATCATTTGTTTAGTTTTATCGTTTAGAAATATCAGTGATTAGCTCAACACCGCCCCCTGTCTGTGCAACACCAACACTGCTTCTGCTGCATTAGAAAAGGGTCAAGAAGCCAAACTGTTGTTCATTTCTATATTAGATGTAACAATCCAGCATTAATTTAAACAAGAACATTTACAGTTTCTGGCAGTAAAAGCTGGAAGAACCAAAGTAGAAAACAAATAACAGAACTGGCCCCAGAAACCTCACCCACTTTCTGAAAATAGATCCTCCCCCCCAGCTATTTTCTTCTCAAAAGTTCAAGATGTAAAAAAATAAAACACATTTCATTTAAATATATAACAATATAAAGGATGGAAATGTGAGTTTTTTTCTGTTTCTGTAGAAAATAGTAACAGGCTTTGATGGCAAACAGTGGATCCCGCTCTGCCACCTGGAGGTCCTAGTTGTTGTTGTTGGTCGTAACAAGGCACTTTTTGTATCCTTCCGCCACTCTGACGCATCAGACCGGCTGCAGGCTTGATAGTTTGATCCCCTAAAGCAGAAACAAAACGTGTCAAAACACTGATATTGATCAAAATGCTATTTATTCTGGTGAAAGATTTGAATTAATTGTGTTTTTATTGGCGTAGTTTGATGAAAGTAGAAAGAAGGAAGCAAAATGGTAAAAATAAAGGAGTGAATTTCCCACCACCAAACAGAGAAGCTCATTTCTGCAGCAGTGATCCCAGCAGGCGAAATGTGTTTCTGCCAGCAGGGGGCGCTAATACTATATACTCTCAACTGATTTACAGCCAATTAGAGGATTCAACGTTCAGACTATCATCAGACTAAGAAGTTCTATTATTTTGAAATTATGGGAATAACGTTATAACATTAACTGTTTAAAGACTGAAAAAAGTAAAAAAAACTGCTAGAAAGAGTCCTCCTAATGAGAAAAGGACTTTTATAGCGCTAACAAGATCTACGAAGAAGTATTAGAGCCAGACTAAGAGAAAAGAGAATATAGTAAAGTAGAGAATAAAGTATTACATTAACAGAATAAAGACAAAATATCAGAAAAAATTATGAAAATAGTTTTATTTTAACATTTTCATTGATATTTTCTTTTTATAGCTATTTAATTTCATATTTTTTACACTTAAATAATAATTAAGATTATATTTTTAGTATATATATTTTTGTATTTACCTTTTTTATTTTCTTTAATGAAGATTTTTTTTCTATTTATTTTAATTCACTTATTTTCTTTTTTATTTTTTTTTTTATTTTTTTTTTTTTTTTATCTTATTCAACTGAATCATTTTTACTCTATATTTAGCTTTTTATTAATTTTTTGATTCTTTCTATATTTTTAAATAACATTATTTTTATTTATTCATTTTTTTATTTAACTGAAGTATTTTTTTATTTTAAAAACATTATTATTTTTAATTGAATCATTTTTGAAGCCAACTCTCCATCATTGTTGCTTCTTGACAGCCTTAATTTGGGCTGAATGGCGCCACCTGCTGGTGGAAGGAAGCTGGACAGTCTGGGATAATTAAATATGGGCATCGCTCTGACATAAAGTGTCAGGCAGAGACAGTCTGCTCAGCGTCAGTCTTTACTCACTCAGCCGTGGTCTACCTCAACAACAGACTAGTCTGTCAGAGAGGACAGAAGGTCAGAGGTCAGAACTGGAGCACAGCCAGCAGCCAGGGAGGCTCCACAGTGACTGGGTTACCTTCTGCCGGCTCGTCATCCAGCTCCTGATGGTCGGCACCAGCACAGAGCCGAGCAGGATCTGGGCCGGGTGGTAGATGAGCAGTGGGACGGAGATCAGAGACAGATGCTGGTAACCTTCGAAGACGATCTTCAGCATCGGGATTCCTGAAGACACAGCCAGCGTTCAGTCACGCTCACAGCAACCGGATACGGAAATACGCGGCAAAAATTGTATTTCCCCTCCTTAAACTGCGTATTCATTTTGCTTTTCACAACATTGTCATTACTTTTGATTTGTTGTCATTTAATCTAAAACTTGTTTGTTCAGTTAAGATAAAAAAAACTGTAATGTTGGGAGCCGACGGTACCCAGAGTGAGAGACTTGTGTGTGGAGCAGAACATGATGGCGACGGTGTCGGCGGGACTGAATCCTGATCCGGACCTGAAAGGAACAAACAGCACGACGGCATGTTAGGGCCACTGTAGGCAGAAAAAAGGGAAAGGAGCAAAAAAAATCTGGTTCTCTGAAATTCTCTAGAAAAAACTTGGAAATGTATCAGCTTCAAAAGTTGAACATTTTCTAGAAAAAACTAAATTGTTTAGATTAAAATTAGATATTTTCAGAGTTTAAAAGTCAAACATTTTTCTTTTGGAAATTTTTTGAGTTTCAAAAATCGAAAATGTTCAACTTTTTGAACATTTTTCTATTTTTTCTACAAAATGTCCTGAGATTAATCTCAGGAAAAAAAACTGGGAAATTTCTGTGTATCAAAAGTCAAATTTTCTGGTTAAAACTGGTCAGTGAGTAAAAGAAGCTGAACACTAAATAAAGAGGAAACTGACCTGGTGGAAAAGGCGAAGGTGAGCAGCATGAAGCTGACCTGGATGGAGAAAACTGCAGAAAACAAAAGAATGTGAGAAGTTTATGACCTTATTTTTGGTTGAATACAAGAGGAAAACAGCTTACTTTATATTAGTGAGGTGAAGCTACATTTATAAAATACATGAATTTAGTTAATCTAATCATAAAACATAATATTACCAAGTATTTTTAGTCTAGTTTGGTAAGATTTTGTGTTTGTGTCGTGTGTCAAAAGCATCAAAATAAATTCACCAATCAGCACCGCTAGTGTTGTAATTGAAGCCACTTTTTTAAATTCAAAGATAGAATTTTTCTAAATGTTTCAGCTTGAGATTAATTTATTTCAGGGCTTCTAAACCATCTCTACCAGCGTTGAAACCCGCAAGGCTCCGGTCAGGCCTGGAACACTCACTGATGATGACGACCAGCAGCAGGCTGGTGGGGTCCAGCTCGATGTTGGGGTTGCTGAATGTGTCGCAGAACGTTGTGTAGATGATCATGAGGAGGACGGCGCTGCTAATGGCGCTGAACGGAGGCTTCCGGCGCTCCAGCCACTCCCTGAGGAAACCGCGGCACACCTGCAGGCCGAGCCGGGAGCCGTTAGCAACTCGGAAAGTCTGAATTCAGGGGCTGCATCCTTCGAAAACCGCAAATATACGACAACCGGGACAGAAAAGCTGTGTATTCGGACAGGCCTAGCCTTCAGCTAGCTGCTTAGCCTCCACCGCAGCATTACTCATGTTGCCTAGCAACAATGTCAGAGCGGCAAAGAGGGAAAAAATGGAGTCCGGAGTTTGTTTTTTACTCCTGTATAATCTTCTCCCTTTGTATAAACAGCTGTCCGTTAACTTTAATCAGTCAAACCTATTTGCTCAGGAAAATAATAAATACTGAAGTAAAACAGACATTATGCAGGCAGATATTACCTGACTGAAACTGTGTTTAACTTCCACTCTTTGGGGAAAGCTTCCGGGAGTTTGAAAACGACGTGCCGGGAGTCCGGCGTCCTCTCCGGGTATACCGAACCGAAGCGCCCGGCCAGCTGACAGCTGGCGATGACGTCTCCGAAAATGTCGGAGCAGTATTGCAATTAGGTCATATATTGATAAACTGAGCAGATATTTGAGCTATATTCTCACCTAAAAACAGTGTAAAAGTTAATGTTCTGTCACTTAAAGTGTAATATAGCAAAAATGATTTGCCGCTGTTCGCCGCCATTGCCGCTTTGCTCGATCGTACGGCGTCGACCCGCAAGGAATCATGGGATATGGTGGGTCATGAAAGATACATCGAACCCATCCTGGAGGAGTCTTCGTATTCGGGTTGGCTTTATCGCCGCGCTATGATGTTATCGGCCTACAAATGCGGCAGTCGAAGGTTGCAACCCTGAATTCGGACACGGTTAACGGAAACAAAGCCGCCGGGGCTGACCGGAAGTCGTGCGTCACAAACGTCTTCCTACCTGACCCAGGATCAGCGGAACAACAACCGTCATGAAGAGCTGAGAGAAGATGGAGGTGAAGGGAACAGAGGATGAAGATCCGAGCTGAAAGAGGAGGAGAGAAACCAGGAGAAACAAAATGAACAAAAACGGAAAAATCTACAGAGTGGACTGGGATGGTTTAAAAGGAAGAGCCGTGATTATTTACTGCAGTGATTCAACGTGCAGTTTTAACATCCTGGTTGTTCCCATGAGGTGTTTGATCACAATTTAGGAGGAAATACATCAACAGAATCAAAACAGTAATGATGAACACAAAACATTGCAAAAACACATCTTACTGAGTATTTTTTGTCTAATTTCTAGTGCAGATATATTAGGACACTTTAAATAACTTACAGTTAACTTTTCAGCAACACATAGAAGCTTGTTTTAAGCCAATATTTTTGTAATATTGATTAAAAGTGATAGTTCTAGTGGCAGATTATTTCACTTCTAAGACATTTTCTCATGTTATAAGTGAAATAATCTGCCTTTGGAAATAGCACCTTTGTCACCAATATTACTATATCTTGCTGAAAAGTTACTTGTAAGTTATTTCAAGTGAACTAAGATGTTTGCAGTAGAAAGCAGACCAAAGTTACTTGGTAATATTTTGTGTTTTTGCAGAGATTAGAGCAAGAAGTATCCAAAATATAAGCTCAAAAGAGTGCATGAAGATTCTGTGATTAAATGATAACCGATCAATAGTAAAGCAACCCTGAAGTAAAACATCATGATGTCAGTTTAATTACGAAAATAAAAGCCAACAGGAGAATCTTTTAAGCTCATTCTACAATAATTTGAGTAATTTTCTGGTTTCTCAGCATTTTTGTGATTAGAAAAAGATATCTAAAGCTGCAGTCTATAATTTTCATTTAAAAATATATTCTGCTTACATATTTATTAAAACTACGAGTTAGTCCTTTGCCTTCTCTCAGAGCTAACCAGAAGCAACCAATCAGAGCCAGGAGGCGGGTGTTAGTGCTGCCAATCATACTCGGTTGGTGCTGCTGCGCTGCAGCCAGCATAGCCTTTTGTGAATGCTAAGGCTAGGTAACATAACCACCAGCAGATAAACAGTTTTCCTGTAACTGCATGTTCTTTTTCTTCCATTAGCATTTTTATGGATGCGTTCAAAGGTTGATTGACAGCGCTAGGCCCCTCCTCCTGGCTCTGATTGGTTGTTTCAGTAGGGAGCGAGCTCCCTAGCTCAGGGAGGAGGTGGATGAGATCAAACTTTTCACAGATTATCCGTTTCATAAAGTGTCACAACATAAAAGTTACATACTGCAGCTTTAATTGAAATAATGTCTGAATTGGACAGAAAATCTGAGATTTGGAGAGGTTTGGAAAGGTAAAAGAGATTAATATAATCCAGATGAACAGGTTCCTACCAACGGATGCTGATATGAAATAAACTTCAGGGTGTGAACACTTATGTAACCAGGAAGTTACACCTCTTTTACCTAACAGAAAACCAAATACAAGTTATTTTTTACCTTCTCAGCGATAATTAGTTAAGATGTTTAATTAACGTGACCTATTATGCTTCCGATTATTCAACCGACTTAACAATCTGGAAGCACTGCGACTGTTTATAGAAGCAGTTGAGACCTAAGTTGAAGTACAAAAAAACTTTAAAATGTGAATTTTGCATAATATGACACTTTTAGAATATATGTCATATTTTTTTGTAGGAAATGGATCTATAAACTGAGGAAACTTAAAACTTAAGAAGGAGTTTGTGTGTTTGTCTTTTTTTGGGGGATCAGTTGAAAAAGAAAAGATCTAAATGAATCCAATATCACCAGTAAGAACAGGATATGGCTCACTCTTTCTTTGGAATCAGTTCAGTCTAATAAATGAATTATTAAACTTGACTGCTTTTGTGTAAAATTAAAGAAAATGCAAAAGGATGAATACTTTGTCTTGTATCTGACATTTTGCATTGTAAAAACATTTCCCAAAAGCTTTATTGGAAACATTGTCAATACATGTTGAAGGTTTCATGACTTACAAAGAGCAGCAGCAGCAGCGGAGTCACCACGATCCCCTGCAGGGCAAACAGAAAGCATTAGAGCCCGGTCTGCTCTGATACGGCCCCCAGCCCGACCCAGACCCAACCCAGACCCCACCCAGGCCCCAGCCAGACCCCACCCAGGCCCGACCCAGACCCAACCCGCTCCTCACCAGGAAGCTCCCAAACGCTGAGTTAAAGATGGCCGCCGCCTGGAGACACAGAGAGCAGGTGGTCAGCAGGGAGACGGCAACAGGCAGACTCACCAATCGCCTCTCGGGCCGAACCGACTCGGTGTGAGCCTCACCTCGTTCCCGCCGACTGCTTTGGTCAGAATGACGGCGGAGGAAACCGGAGGGGGCATGCAGCTCACTGTCTGTAACCTAGGCAACAACAACAACAGGAAGAGGGTCAACTGGAGGAAAAACATTTACATCTACACATAATAAGAAATGGTTGTCTTAGCAGTTTTGAGTGTTTTTATGGAATATCATTAAATCTCTACAACAGAAGGCTTGTAAAGTGTTTTGTAAAATTGACTTTTTTCAGCTTTATATCATGTTATAGTGTCTCATCACGAACACACCCAGAGGGAAGGAGCTGGCGATATGGACTTTGTAATTTAAAAAAAGAAGAGAAAAATAAGTACATTTCCTCAAAGAAAAAAAAAGCCTCAGAAATTTTGAAATAAATCCCAAAAATGTTCTAGAATAAAACTTGTAAATTTCAGAGCTTGAAAAGTCAAAAATTTGCTGAAAAAACTTGGAAATGTTTGTGTTTCAAAATTAAAAAAAAATGTAAAAACTTTTGACTTTCAGAGTTTCAAATGACAACAACAAAACACGTTTTCACATTTTTCATTCTGTGTTCTGTTTGTTATTTCAGCATTGTGTGTTTTCTTGGTTTTACTTGTGTAATGAAACTTTAAAATGACCAAAATAAACAAATATATCTTCTTGTTTTCAGCCCAAGTGGTTGGAAGGAAAACCAACCACTTGGGTTGCTAGGAAACAGGGCTGTGCTTGGCAGTTGTTGCTAGGTAACATGGCTGGGGTTACTAGGTAACAGTGTAGTGCCCATAGAATGCGAGTTAAATTTCGGTAACAGTTCATTTTCCAGACACATAACTATTTTATTGACAAACAGTTTGGTAGTTTTTTAAAGAATTTATGCTGTTTTTAAAAGCAGTTGAGACCCAAATGAAAGTTTAAAAACGTGAAAAAAGTAAATTTTACACAATGCTGAGTTGTCTTTTTAGTGTTTTCTAATGCTGCTGCTGCTTTTGTTTTACTTGCGAGGCCCCAAAATAAAAACTCAGAGCTTCAACCTGAACGTTACATAAAGTTTGGATGTTGATCAAACTCGCACAGAGAATCAGCTGTAATAACCGTGACTGAGGCTCTTTGTGTTCGGCCCTCAGGTACAGTTTAGAGCAGGACAGAGCGCCCCATTCACACACACACACACTGTACCCTTTCAGCAGCCACTGGTCGATGGCGGTCAGCGCCAGGACCTGCAGCAGCAGCCAGACGACCATGGGAAAGAAGACCAGAGTAAACGACTGGACAAAGAGGTGGAGGCGGACGTGGAACAGCGCGTTCCTCAGCTCCTAATGGGGAAAAAACAGTTATGAAGGGAGGTTTCTGAGCTGCACCTGAAGGCATCGCGGTGCTGACTCTCACCTCTGTTTTCAAAGACAGGCCGCTATTGAAGAAGATGAGGGAAACGGCGATGTAGGCGATGGTGACCTCTGGCCTTAGTGGACCTGACAGGCAGGAAGAACAAATCGTTAGTTTATGCTGGTAACCATGGTAACAGACCATATCATTAGCTGCTAAATCTTCAGCTTAGCAGCTAAACTGTTTACTGTGTTTTTTGTTTACCTGCTCAACAATAAACATTGTTTTTAATTAAATCTGTAAATCATTAAAGATACAAGACATAAAAAAGCGCTGCAGACTTTTGCCTTATTAAAAGGGAAAACATGTAGAAAATATTTTCAAAAAGTGGCTCTTTTTAATCATTGCATGCTATTGGATGCAACATGCCACACTTTTTAGATTTTATTCATATGAAATATTTCTTCCTTTTCATAATAACACATCCTTTGTGCTAGACTATTACATTAAAACGTAAAAAACTTAAAAGGGTTTGAAAACCTTTCAGGTACAATTACAGTTGAACTGTAAAATATTGCTTATTGTTAAAATAAAACTTTAATATGTTATTTTAAGAAGACATTAGCATTTAAAAAGGCAGGAATAAATACATATTTCTATGTTTTTGTAAATCGAAGTGAGGATTTTCGAGGAGCGCCTGAAGGCAGCACAACAGTAACAGCCCAACAGGTTATCTTATCTACAGGTGAGGCTGAATTACATTATATTATATATCATTATATTACTTATTTATCAGCATTTGTTTCACTACTGTTGAGATAAACAATCTCTGACGCAATTAGTTCTAAAACTGTCCACAGATTAAATTAGACTATTCTTCTTATAAAAACTGACTGATAACAGGAGTGTTGACATTCCAGCTGAACGCAACGTGTCACTAGGATCCAGATAGGAGGAAATATTTCAGCGTCTTCCAGATAAATTGGGATTCAATTCAGATTTTTATTCAGCTGAGCTCTCTGTTTCTAGCATTTAAAGTTAAAAACTCCAGATTCATTCAAAACTTTAAACCAGCCGCTCCGAACTCCGAGGCTCACCTCCTTTAACACCGACACCGGGCAGCAGTTTGGCCGACAGGATGACCAGCACTATCCCGATGATGAACCACTCCTTCCGCAGCCTCCCCAGGAGGCCCATGATTCAGCTGCCGGGGCTCAGCCTACCGCCTCCCAGCCGGCCCTCCTATCGCAGCAGCCGGGCTCAAGTTTCTGCAACCTGCCGCTGCTTCTTTCTTCCCGGAGTTCAGTTGGAAAACACAGACGGAGCAACAGGAGCTACTTCCGGACACGTGGGCTATGACGCCGCCGTAATGACAGAAGAAGAGGCGCACAATAATTTACCGTAACAAATGTTTGAAAATATTAAAAAAAATATACAGAACACACAACACAGTTGAACCCAAAATAAACCACAAAGCCGTTTACGTTTGCAACTTTAGAACAACGTTTTACAACGGAAAATACCGGATAAAATCTTAAAACCGGAATTTGTCCCCAAAAAATAAAAGCATCAAATCTAAAACCGGAAGTTAATCATATACAGAATGAAGTAAAAACGATGTGCGCCAAGAAGGGATGCAAACAAATATAGAACTTAATTTACTAAAATTAAGCCTTACCTGTATTTTAAATCAAATTAAATCAGACAAGACTGATTGTCTAAAAGGAAATAAATAAAATAGAAACAGTAAAATTGTGGAATAATAAGAAAATAATTGCAACTGTCTTTAAACTGTTTAAAAGTTAGAAAAGGAAATAAATAAAAAGATATAAAATTTTTGTGTAAAATCTGATAGAGAGCTAATATAAAGTAAAGTTAGAATTCTAATTAAATTGATTTTTACTAATTCTACTAATAGTTTACAGGGCAATATTTGAATGAAAACATTAATAAAATGAAAACAATTAAAAATAATTAGAAAGTACTGCAACAAATAAATTGCAGCTGCATTTGAAATAAAACTTACAAAATATCAAAGATTTTAAAACATTATTTACATTTTAACAATTTTTTGTAAGAAAAAGTAACAAAAATAAAAATAAAACGACTAGATAATACGCATCAAACAAAACATGACCAAACAACATTGGAGTTTAAACATTTATTTTGTTGGCCCATTGACACCTGGCACATGTACATAGAGTTGAAACTGGGAGCCAAAAGGTTTCTAGATACTTTAGTAAAGACAGACTGAATTAGCCTGTATCGATATAAATAAGCTGAGTTAGATCCTATCATCTAAATAACTGCAGGTCATTTTACTCTCATTAGCCTCCATAGAAATAGAGGAGGCTGGAATTTGCTGATAAACGAAAGCGTTTTAAATTACTTTCAGATATGAAATTCTGTTAATTTATTATTTCTTGAACAAAATAAGTGGTTGGCAATATGTAGAGACAAATAATAATAACAAATGTTTTTGCTTGTTTTTCTCCTTCCAGCTGCTGAATGTTCATTTCTAGACCTCAGCAGAAGTCCTGATGTCCTCTGGTCTCCTTCCAGTCCACCAGCTGTTTCACAGAGAACAGTGAGGACGTCTCCATCTCAGAGTTGTACCTCTTGATGAGAGAGTGAGCGCATGTATGACCCAGCTTCACCTGAAAGAGGGGACAAAAAATGGACAGATTGTGAGATACCCTCTGCCCTTAGAGCAGGAAGCAGACTGTGATGCAGGGCATTCTGTGTAAACACAACCAAAACAAACAGGTCTCTTATTTAATGCAAACATAGCGAAACTGTGTTTTAACGACATTAGCGTGAAATAGTTTTGCGCACATTTCTAATGAAAACGCAGCTACGGTTTCCTGGTACCAAACAGATGTGGCCAGATGTGACTTTAAAAAGGCTCACCTGTGCTTTATGCTGCAGAGGCATCTCTTTGGAGGTGCAGGCAGCTTTGAAACTCTGCAGGAAGTATTCACACGACTTCAGAGGATTATTCTGCAGAAAGAGGCAGATGAAATCACTTCAAAACTGACAGGATGTAAAATAATAACCAGCCCAACGTGTCTGAGTTTGGTACCACGTCGCTGTAGATGCAGCCCAGACGCAGGCTGATGTCCGCCAGCCTCTCCTGCAGGCTGCTGCTCTGGCACAGATCAGCTGACTTCTCCAACACCTCAATACACTCCTGAATGTTTCCTTCGCTGTTGGAAAGATAAAAACCCTTAAACCAATACTTTGATTAACTGTCAGAGTTTTTTCTGGTAAAGCTGATTATTTTGTTAGAGTTTGGCCAGTATAGATAATACCAGTATGGATATTGGATACAATAATAAAGCGAAATTTAGCAAAATAAAATGTAGCTTTATTCTACCAGAAGGTTTTGGATTAAACTTGACTTCTGTTTGAAACTTCTAATCATTTCATCCCACAGCATGATGCACCGCTGGTTGGATGATTGACCAGAAAGCCGGGGCCTGGTTTCCTTCTTTCATGAAACATCTGTGATGATGTCGGTGTTCGTACCTTTGTAAGGACTTGGCTATGGCCTTGTAGGACTTCACCAAACCTTCAACGTCTTGCAGAGAGCCAAAGAGTTCTACGCAGGTGTTGAAGATCTGGGCGTCATTTATAAAAGACACTCATTAATTTATTTTCGTCTAACGAAGAATGTTTGTGTTAGCAAGTAAAGGTTCAGATTTCCTGCTTTGATACCTTCCTGGCTGCTGGATGATCTCCTGAACTCTGTAAGCCCATCCCTTCCCTGAAGAACGACTCCGCCTCCACCGACTTATCGCCGCCTGAAACAAACCGGATCACATACAGACTCGTGAAAAAATGCTTGAATTAGATTTTGAATAAATAAATTTAAACTAAAAACTTTATAAATCTTTAGAAAAATCTCATTTTGAAAGGAGTTCACAATCGGCAGAACCGAGCAGACTGAGATATCTATCTAAGAAGAATTTTGTGAAAAGAAAATGTTAATAAACATGTTTTGAATAGACCACAGATCTTTCCTAGCCTGGAAGCATAACAGGTCACCTAATTCTAATTTAATTTTGTTGCTGTTATTCGTTTTCTTATCCGGTTATTTATTTTGTAGATCAACACCTCTTTTTAAACTCCACATTCTCCTCTCTCTCACCCTCGATAGCCATCTTGGATCCCAGCTGCAGCAGATTCGTGGCTACGTCGTACTGCTGCGCTGCCAGGTAAGCTTCCCCCAGCAGGCTGTAGATTTCCCCCAGTACCCTGCAGCCCCACAGCCTCAGCGGCTGGCCGTCCGAGTCCACGAAGTTTCCGTCCTCCGCCTGCTTCAGGGCCCGCTCCGCCTGCTCCCTCGCCTCCACCAGGTCGCCTGCGGGACAGAACACAACCGCGTTGGTTTGGAGTTTCTTCAGGCGTGACGGCGTCTGTGTGACGGCCACCTTGCTGCCGGTACAGCTCAGCCAGGTTGAATCTGGCCTCCGTGGCGGATTTGGATCGGCCTCCGAACACTCTGTCGGCGCAGCTGTGGTAGAAGTGAAAGCTGAGCCAGGCGTCCATCGGATGGGTGAAGTAGCAACCCAAATGCAGCCGCTCGTCACACACGGCTGTCCAGGAACCTGCACAAAAAAACCTTCCTTACTTAAACTGAAGTAGGGCTGAACGATTAATCGATTATTAAAATAATCGTCAACTAATTTAGTAATCGATTAATTGTTAACTGGAGTATACAAACTGAAAGAGCAACACAGAGCAGAATAATCAATAAGAGCTCTGCAAATTGATTATTCACAAGCTTTATTTAATATGGCTCAGAATAATCAATTAATTTGTGTCAGATTAATTGATTATTCTGATGATTAATCATCAAAATGTTTGTATTTTGGGCTAAAAATATTTATAATATTTGGTTGTTTGCATCTTTTGTGTATTTCTAATATTGAATAGAAAAGACTGAATTGAAAAATCAAATTTTATATCCGATTAATCGATTAATTGTCTGAATATTTTGTTATTCCATTTTAGGCAATAAATTTCCTTATTTCAAAAGAAATTGAATTATGTTTTTATTTGTGTCTTTGAAGTATTTCTAATATTGTATAAACATGCTTAAATACATTTGCAGAATGTGCCAATTTCTATTTCTGATTAATCAAATATTCTGATGATTAATTGTCAGGATGTTTTGTTTTTGAATTTAGGCAATATAATATTTCTTTTGTTTTGTAATAAGAAAATGAAATATTTGATTATTTGCATCTTTTGATGCATTTCTAATAAAAAAGCCAGAATTTGCCATTTCCTTGTATCAGACTTGTCGATTAATCGTCAGAACAAACGATTAGTCAATTAGTAAAATAATTGTTAATTATAGCTCTGAACTAAAGCTAGATGATTTTACAGCTAATGGTCTTATGGATCCAGATTTGATTTTTCACTACAAATAAAAACAAAACAAAATCTAGAAAATCTTGATGTTTATCTCCAGATGAACGTTTTCCTCCTCTCCTCACATTCCCTTTCTGCTTTCTCTGCCCGGCTCAGGTGCAGCCGGATGGTCTCCAGTTTCTCCCGCTGCTCCTCTAGCGGGGGTTCCTGCAGCCGCGGCGATCTGGGCGGCGCTTTGGCCCTCTGGTCCAGGTCTGTGAGCAGCAGAGTGAAAAGCTCTGAAAACGACCTGGAACTCAGAAACGGATCAGTCAGCCAAGCCGATGTGCGACCAATAACTCAGGGTGATAGCAGGGAGGTGAAGGCTACCTGTGATAGCCGTCCTGCAGCATCTCCACACATATATACTGCTTCGGCGTGTTTCTGAACCTGAAAAAAAGGTAAGTATCAAACATCAACCCTCGTAGAATCAGAAAACGACTACAGTCCTGATGTTATTTCCGTTCTGTAGCTGTTTTCTCTGCTGCTCCTTCTATCCAATAGAAACTAATCCTGGCTCATTGCCTCTCCATTTGTTCCTGTTCCATGGAAAGTTCTCCAGACTCAGAGCTTCTTTCCCTAGATGTGTTTAACTCCATCTCAGCTTTTCTCTCTTGTAGAAAGTACACCAGCCTCGGTGTATCAATGCAGAGCATCCTTACAAATGCTCTGTATCTTTTCTCTAAATGCTGCTCTATCATGAAACAGATTTATGTGCATTGTGTAATCATTTGTATTGGAATTAACTGAATGTGTTTGAAAAGATTAATAGGTCTTATTGAGATTAATTTGAACCACATTGTATTTTATATAGAGTTGATGTTACATATGTTTGGACTTCTCTTAAATTACTGCTAAAGAATATTGAATTAGTAGGCGGCTATTTTTTGTCAGCAGAGGGCGCTCTAACTCTTAAAGCAATATTCTCATTGTTATAATAGTTTTTAGTTGTAGATCTTAGATTAGTGGAAGATCAGGATTTATCAGGTCCTGGTCTAGGTGATCGTTAATGTTGATATTTTTATGCGTTTAATCTCTTACAAACCTTCAAAACTTACCTGGATTCCATCTGATAATCTGTTATTTTATTATGGGTGCAGTCCAATTCACCTCATTTGGAAATATCCAGAAGCAGACTATGACTCAAATCTCATGTCAATTTCCACCAAAGACAGTTTTCAATATTTTGCTTTCTGGACTTTTACACATTTTAAAGGTACAGATGATTTATTTCCGATAAACACTGATGGAAAACCACTGACAGTTATTCTGGACTCACATAGCTATTTCCTTTCTGGAAAGGATCGATGAATCCGAAACCTTTCTGTTTCTGAACGTCTCCACCACCTGCTTCATCATGCTGGCACACAAATAATAAAGTTAGTTCAAATCTCAGCAGAGATATTCTGATCATTTGATGCAGACCTCAAGCCAACTCTGTTTTCACCTTCTCTCTCTGTGGCCTGGTTTGCAATAACAAAACTAGATGTCGCTTAGATGTTGTAAATAATGCAATAATGATTCAGTAATGGCTGCGTTTGTAGTTACTTTTCTAATTCTTAATACAGGTTGTTTTAAGCTGCTTCCACTTGGTACAAGATCATTTGAAAATATTACATTTGTTTGAATAGAAATCCTTTCTGCTATCAGGAAACAATTGCAGTGCAGTATTCCTTTTTGAAAAGGTAACAGGTTAAAAAAGTTAATTTCGGAGTTAAACTATAATATTATCAAGGTTTTATAGCTTCGGCTAACTAAGACAGAAGTTAGCAGCACTTAATAATTACGTTTAAAACACACAAACGGCAGAATTACTGTGATAATGTCACGGTTTCTTTTACTGCTGCTTAAGCTGAATCAAACCTGAGCTGTTCTTGGTGCCACTTGCGTCTCTTCTCGGTTAAATTGCAGGGAAAATGTACAGAAATACAAGCATAGCAGCTAATTTAGCCTGATAAGTTTTTCCCGTTCGCAGTCAGCGTCTAATAGCAAAGCTACGTCGTCACCATGGCAACAGGGAAACGGGGACAGCGTTACGTCACTGATGACTGAATCGTTTGGTTCCATTCACAAAATTCTTCTAAAATCAGCTGAAGTCATTCTTAGTTTAATCTGATGGTGTTCGAATAAAGAATAACACAACTGACACATATTAGCCATAATTATTGTCATTCTTTAACACAATGTATTTTCTAAATAAACAAATAAAGTTCAGAATCAGATTCTTTGAGTTTGTCTGCTGTGGCCTGTTTTACCCTAACTATTACTACAGACAGTAAGAAAAAATTAGTAATTTGATTAGAGGTTAGAAAAGTGGCAATTGTCATTACATAGAACATATTACTAAAAATAATGTGCTGAATAAATAATTTATTGCATTTGAAGATTAGTATTTTGAGCACTATATTATCTGCATGTTAAAAAAATACAACTGATGTTATTTAACTTTATTTTTATTCATTTCATAGTCTTGTGTTGCAACATAGCTAGCTATCTAACTATCGTGCTAGCTATATATCTTGGCAGCTAGCAAGATATATAACTGTATAGCTGATTGCTAGTTAGCCTGCTAGCTATCTAGATAGCAAAATAGCAGATAGATAGATAGATAGATGACCTCCTTGCTTATATCAGAAAAACCTGACTTCAGCTGACGTGCACTCTTTTTATATTAAATGTGTATCTCAGACACAGTTTAAAAGCACCTCTTTATCCCACATCTGGGAGACAAACCCCAGTGTGTTCTTGCTGAAATGTTTTGCAAAGAGCAGATGTTGGGTCTGTGCAGTGAAACTTTCCACCAAACTCCACCACAACTGGATGGAAACTCAGGTGGTGTGTGATGGCGCTCACTTTGTGGTCGGCATGGAGCTGTTAATAAAGTCACACATTCTGCATGGAAAGCTGTTTCCTGAGTGAACATCTGGCTTTGATTTGCTCTTTGACTCTGGTTTGTTTGTTCTTCTCATTCTAATTAGCTCCAAGAGTAATTTGTTGATTAGCCAGCCTGCGCTTTAAAGAGACAAGCAAGAAGACACTAACAATGTGGAAACTGCAACTGGCGCTGGTTGTAAATCCAAACATCAAGCATTTAGTTGTAATTGTCAATATATCCTTTCATCTCTGTCATAGAGCTCAGGAAATAGACCAATAAAGCAGACTTAATGATAAAAAACGTTATTTCCCTTTTTCCCCTGCAAACCTTCTGTTCAAACGGAGATAATAGGCTTAGATCCAGCATCTCTCAGATCACTTTTCAAAATGTTTACTTACTCACTTTTTAAATTATGGGAAAAACAAGGTATTAGCAAACATTTTGCTAATTTTGGAAATGTTCTCATGACTCTCCTATTGGTTTTTTTTATGACCAGCAAAAATGTCCTGACTCCAGTTTTGGGAACCATTGGCTCATTATTGGTTAAACCAATAATAAAACAGGAATTTTGTCATTTGATTTTTGTTACTGACTAGTTATATATGACCAATAACATTAAAGTGTTAAATCTTAACCTGAAATGAGTGTGAAACTAGAGAAGAGTATGAAAAAGTCTCTATTTTTCATCAAATATGTAAATTTTAATTTGAATGCATATATGAAGTGAACCGGAGAACGCTCCAAAGGCAGGAAGTGGATTGTAGCGCAGGGCATTGTGGGTAAATACAACCAGCACAAACATGTAACTTTAGTGCTAGTGGGAGAAATGACTCTTGGTCTTTTACAAAAGACAAAAGAAAAATCCTACAACCGCTAAAATTTGAAGCTACTCCATTTTTGTTTACATTACTTCAACAAGTAAGTTGAGCTGGTATTGCTAAGAGGTTACTGTGTCGTTTCCTTCAGTGGTTCTTGTTGCAGCGCCACCGCAGGCAAGGAGGGGAACAGGAGAACAACATCAGCTGAACATGTAACAAATGCTGCAATTTTTGGTGGAATGAACCCAGTCTACTGGACTATCAGGTGTGAAAACATTCTTCAAAATCTTTTTCACATTCCCTGACAAAGGGTTTGGAAAAGAAGCAGGCAGAGTAACTCAATAACAAACCAGATTAAAAGTATGTAAAATGTACAGAATGAGGAAAGATAAATTATTTAAAATGAAATGTTTTATCTTTGGGGTCAAACAATTATCTTTCTGCATGATTCAAGTCCCATAGTGTCTGCTTATCTCTCCATTTATAGTAGTAAATAAACAAACACTGACGCACCACATTTATCTGACACTCAATGACGAAGATAACAGAATACTTCAAACAAATTTAGGCCATCAGGGTCAAAGGTCAGACAGGCATGAGCTCAGACACATTAATGGTGGATGATGTGATGTGTTACAGATGTGTAAACTCAGCATGGCTGCATATGTTGCAACTACAAACATATTCCAGTCAGAAACCAACAGAACAATGACAATCAGCAGCTTAGAGTGAAAACTAAGGTGAAAACTGAAGAATCTGTTATTCTGAGACGCCTCCAGCGACTTACTAAATAAAAAAAAAAGACGTGCAAAGCTAAGAAAAGTTATTGATCAATGCTTTCAATTCCAAATATTCTCTTGTTTTTGGACAAATATTGCAGAATTAACCAAATTTAGACTGAAATTTTTAATAATTGTGCAAACGCAACAGTTTATCAGAAAAAAGTTGATTTGGGGGTCAATTACTCTTTAAAATCTTACTTTTGAAGCAACAGAACGTGGACATTTACTTTCACTTGTCCTACAGTAGCAGTACGGAAGACCAAACCTGTCATAATTAAGAAAATAGAAATATTGATTTGGGGTTAGTTATTCTTTAAAACATAACTTTTTTTACTTCTTGTAACAAATAGCTCTACTGTGCTGCAGTGCTAATGCTAGCTTGTACACAAAAACAGCAAGTGGACATTTACTACTTGCTCTATAGTAGCAGTATGGAGGACAAAGTGTGCCATAAATAGGAATAAATATATAAGTAAATAAATTGCTCATTAAATCAATATGGACTCAAAAAGCAGCTTGAATAAATTAAATAAATGAGTGTGCATTAAATGCAACAAAATAATAAATGCACATGAAAACATATAAAAGGGGGCAGTGTCACAGAAGTTAAATAGGAATATATATTTATACCAAATTAACTGATCAATGATTAAATAAATATCTTCTTTTTATTATTTTGTTGCATTTAACTGATTTATTTGTAAAGCTCCTTTTGGCTGTAATTATGGCAGGATTGGTCCTACAAATAACCCTAGCTGAAAATAAATGAAACACATTTAACCAGTGTTATAAAGTCTGAAGTAATGACTTTATTACTCCTTATTTCTTTTTATATCACCAGTTCATTGGTATTTTAAACTGTGTTCATTTTATTTCTGTTCTTTTCAGTTACATTGTTAATACCAAGCAGTTCTATTAGCATCACAGCTTAGTTAAAAATGAGGCAATCTCAATATTTAGACTTTAATTTGCTTTCAAGTGAAGTCAATTAAACACTTCAAATGTCCTCCACTTCCTTCAACCATGTTTTGCTTTTAACACAATCAAGTTGCATTAAATTTGTTTGCCATCCTTTGTTTTTTGCAAAGAACATTTTCTACTTATTTAAAACGTTGCCTTTGTCTAACAAAATGTTTCTTAATATTAAATTGCAATCTTGTCAACATTTGTTGAATTGCCTTCAAAGCAACCAAAAGCTAAGTGTTAGCCTAAGTGTATCTCAAATTTTGTTGAACACTATAAAGTTGTGTGTAAGATGAAAAGAAAAGCTTGAAGAAAATGACTTTGTGTGGCATCAATTGTGTTCAAACAGCAACCCAATATTAAAATTTACAGCCTTCCACCAAACTACCAACCAAGGCTTGGGTGGTAAAGCAGAAAGACTGCCGTCTGTTTGTGTCAGACAGTAAAAGTTCAGAGTCGTCAGAATGTTTACGAGATGTTCCGTCGTAACTGAGTAAAATGGAGGAGAAAAACCACAAGGAAACAGAGAGGAGGTGAAGGGGGGACAACAGAGGCGGGAAGCTAAAAACCCAACGGCAGCAGGTGGGAACGAAGGAAGAAACAAAAGTGAATAAATGATCTAAAAATATACGCTTCATTCTGAGGAACAACCTGAAAACTACAAAAAATACAACAATGCATAAGCATAAGATTCAGTAAACATACAACACTGACTTTCTCTCTTTGAGTATTACAGTGATATATCAGTACCAGTGTTGAAAGAAGAAATAATATTTGTTTCAATAGTAGATTTATTTTTTACTTTTTAAACTCAAATTTTCTTCTTTTTCCAGGAAAAGTTCTGAGATTAATTTGAACATTTCTGAGTTTTTTGGTAGAAACTTACTTTTTTCTATCTACAATGGCCCTTTGTCATTTTTAAATGAAATTCTTTATTGAGTTGTACTTTAGAAAAGGAAACCAGTCAAATGTAAAAAAAAAAAATAGTTAAATCTTTAAATCTATAAAAAGACATAAATCTCATGACATTCGTGGCCTTACTAAGGGTCGCGGGCCCTATGTTGAAAACGTTTTTAATAAAGTAATTTATTCTTCAGATTTCTAAAATATGGCAGTTTTTCACCATGGGAAATTTCTTTGAAAGATTATTGACATATCTGAGCTTCAAAAGTTAAACATTTGTGAGAAAAACACTCAGAAGTGTTGAGATGTTTAAAAGATTTCCCTAGACAATTTATGAGATTAATGTCAAAATTTTAGATTTTGTATTAATTTTTTTTTTTTTTACATTTAGGACTCAGAGATTTTATTGTTTTGGCGCCTCTGCTAAATGGCGCCTCCTCTGCTAAATGGCGCCTCCTCTGCTAACATGGCGCCTCCTCTGCTAACATGGCGCCTCCTCTGCTAACATGGCGCCTCTCTCTGCTAACATGGCGCCTCTCTCTGCTAACATGGCGCCTCTCTCTGCATGTCGCCTCTCTCTGCTAACATGGCGCCTCTTTGCGTCGCATGAAGTAGTTTACAGTAAAATGGCGGATTAAGGCCAAAGAACAAAAAGAAGGAAATCTCTGCCAAAAAAACAACTCCAAAATATTGAGATTAATTTAAACAAAACTTTTAAAAGTTTAATAAAAAGTAAAAATTAAAAAAAGACTTTTGAAACTCGGGGAATTTCCAAAAGTCGCACATTTCGACTAAATTCTGAGTTGCCATGGCGACATGTAAACAAACGGGAAGTTATCGTCGGTTAAACGGAGCAGGAGAAAATGACAGAGGAGAGGTGAAAGGGCGGAACCAGAGGCAGGACAAAGAAGGGAAGCAGAAAGCTGATGAGCGATGAGAGGAGGAGGAAAGAGGAGGAGAGAGCCGTGAAGAAGGGGTGAGTACGAACCAGAACCCAACAGCCTGGATCAGTTTTGTCTCGACCCTGATCGGCACACTTGTCCTTTTTTGTGCTGCAACCTTGCAGGAATATATCTGAAAAAATAAAATAAAATAAAAGGAGCAGACAAATTGAAACAGGTGAGATTTTAGCTTTTTCTTCAATAACCTTTTTTCTGATCATTCAAATAGACATTTAGAGAGAAATGGTTTTTTTTAGATAAAAAATGTGTCTTATTACAGAAATAAACTCTGCAGCAGCAATCTGACATTGTTTAGTGTTAAATCCAGATTATTTTGTCATTTTGTCAATTATTTGTACTCAGACCAAATGTTGTAGTTTTTCAGTCTATTATTGTGGTTTTGGAAGATTATAAATCTAACTCAAACTTTTAGCTAGCGGTTCGCTGGGGTCAGATTTAAACATTAGGAATTATGGACAATAAATGTACATTTCAATTAAACTTAAGAGTAAGTAAATGATTATTGTAGCAGCTGCCTTCATTTCATTTTGAAGCCAGGAAGTATTTCTTGTGTTTAATCTACAAAAGCACATTTGAAATTCGTATTCAAAGATGCTTTATTGGTCCCAAAGGGAAATTAAATGTTGTAACCCATGTCATCTTAATTCCAATTATTCAGAGTTATTCATTTATTCATATTTTTTCAAACTTATATTCAGGCTTTTCTGCAGGGAAAAATAGCTTCTTTTTGCCAATACTTTATATATATTTGTATATATATATTTGATTCTTAGTGATGTTGAGTTACCATAGCAAAAAGATGATTTACAACAATAAAAAGCTGCTGAACATTGCAAAAGCTGCAATAATACAATCAGAAACAATTAGAATCATTTACTGATGGCTGAAAAGGGGAACATTTGTTTGGGAACAGGAAAATAAATGTTGAAAGTGTCCAGATGTTGAACTCCATATTATTTACCAAGCGAGAGTTCACCGCCAGTGTTAGGTTGGCAACTGTTTACGTTCAAACTTCAGCCGGTGATGTCATCAGTTCCCTAGTTGCTAGGATACAGACACACAACCCCAATGGATGTGTGGCAATATCTGGTGATTTTAATGATGTCTCACTTTCTTGACTATCTACAAATTCATTGATCCCAACGGGAAACTAAATGTTGTTGTTATAACATAAATGGTAACAGAATGGCATGTGGTGGTCTATTTTATACACTTTTTATTCATAACTTTTTTCCCACTGATTATTTTCTACCTTTAGGCATTTAAAAAAATCTATAGAAATGTGCTTTTACCACTGATTCTTGGGTTATTCTGAGCTTTGAAGCTTGTTATGCTTCAAATTTAAAGTTTTATTATACATCTGGAAGGTATTCCTGTTACTATTCTGTAGTAGAAAAAAAAAAAAAAACAAGCAAGGTCTTGAAGCTTTGTCTGCCCAAACTAACACATTTGTTTTTCTCTTTTTTTCCCAGATTGTCTCCAAACAACAAATCAATCAGATAGCTCCTACTTCATGCTGAATCAGTTAGAGATATTTATTGGACCATCCTGCAACACAGATCCACATTGTGCTTTCATTAAAATGTTCTGCTACCAACAGATCCTGGTTTGGTTTTGAGGAATCCATGCAACTGCAAGCACTTTCTCCAGTCAGTTCAAGGATTTCACAGCAGAGAGCAGGATGGTTTCTGGAGTTCAGGATGTTGACTCAGCAAAGGGTTTCACAGTGAAACCAGGGAAGTCCATGTTCCTCTCACTGATGCTTGTCTGGTGTTTCCTGTTTGTCTCCCACGTCGGCGGCCTACGCAGCTTCACTCCTCAGCCTCTCCAGTCTGAGGTCACGTTATCTGAACTCTCCAGCACCAATCATCCTACAAACGCAGAGACGTCAGTCTTGTTGGACTCCGAAGCAGAAAACCTGAAGGCTGAGAACAAACTGAGGGTCAAACATGATAGAAAACTTGCAGGTTCCCACAACTCGTCTCAAAACTCGAAACTTCTGCTGCCAGTGCGCCCCAAGTGCACCCAGGAAATGTCGATAAGAGCCACCTTCAAGTACATCAACACGGTATTCGCCTTTGTGATCTTTGCTGTGGGGATCATCGGCAACGCCACCCTGTTGAGGATTATCAGCCAAAATAGAAGCATGAGGAACGGACCCAACGCCCTGATAGCCAGCCTCGCCGTGGGAGACATACTGTACATCGTCATAGACGGCCCAATCAATGTCTACAAGGTACAGCTCCTCATGTGTTTTCACCTGTAGCTTAACTCAGGGTGCCAAACTCATCTTCATTTTGGGTCATATGGGATTACCAGATCTGAAGGTGAATTCACACCTGCCCTGTTTAGTCCGGTTTAATCGAACTCTAGTTCGTTTACCTTGAAAGTCCAGTTTGTGTGGGGAGGTGACCAAGAAAGTTAACTCTGGTTGTTGAAAAACCTCGGTCTCGGTTTGGTTGAAGTGAACTTTGTGTGGTTTAAATGCATATGTGAACGCCAAGCGGACCGCAGCCCGCTCCAAAAGCATGAAGTGGGCTACCGCTTAGGGCAATCTGGGTAAATACAACCAAAACAAACATGTGAGAGTCTAGTGTTAGTGGGGAAAATTGCCTGTGGTTATTTACCAAAGACAAAAGAGAAATCCTACAACCGCTAAAATCTAACTCTACTCCATTTTTATTTACATTTTGTGAAAAAGGAAGTTGCGCTCAGTCTCTTCTTCTGGGGTTTTTGAGTAATTTCCTTCAGTAGTTGTTGATGCAGCGCCCCCACAGGTGAGGAGAGGAACAGGGTTTTAGTTAGTTTGGATCGTTTGACAGTACAGTGTGAAAGTGAACCGCACCAGCTGAAAATGTAGCAAATGTTACAACTTTGGTCTCCAATCAAACCGAGTCTTCTGGACTATCAGGTATGAAAACAAGTCATTTCAACCTCCAATGAAACTCATGCTAATTAGCACCAGAGAGTCATTTAAATGTGGCAATTCGCAACATTTTTGGTTGCCCTTCATTATGTGGGCAACCAAAAATCTGGTTCTGGATGAGTCAACATCCAGAACCTGATTGTGTGACAACTTTCAAGTCAGGATTTTACACAGAGATTTATGCTTAGAAATACTACTTACATAGTGACATTTGACTAAATAATGAGTAAACATTGATAATTACAACAGATTCTAGACACAACACTAAATCTTTATGGCATTGCATCAATCTGCTGAAGCTCTGTTGGTGTTTCTTATGTGCAGCTCCTGGCAATGAAGTTCCCATTCGCCGACCAACCGTTTGGTCAGTTCCTCTGCAAGTTGTTACCCTTCACACAGAAGTTTTCAGTCGGCATCACCGTCCTCAACCTGATGGCTCTCAGCATGGACAGGTAACGCACAAACACACCATGTCCTGCCAACTTATCCGGCCCCAATGTTAGTAAGATGAGATGTTTTTGCATAAAAGCCCAGAACGTGTGCTCAGAACGTGACAAGATGTTAAAGATTTAATGAGGCGTAACTGAAGGTTCTGTGTTTGTTGTGCTAAAACAACAAAAACACACAACATTGTTTGTGCTAATAAACGCGGTCTGAGAGCTCTTGGTGAACCTAAAACTGGTTACCTCCTGCAGGTATCGGGCAGTAATGTCCTGGTCTCGGATTCAGGGCAACGGCATTCCCAAGGAAACGGTGGTGCAGATTGCCGGGATCTGGATCCTGTCTGCCTTCCTGGCCATACCGGAGGCCGTCGGCTTCAACCTGCACCGCTTCTCCCTCACCAACAACATTACCATTACGACCTGCCTAGTGAGACCCGACAACTCCTTCTTGAAAGTGAGTCTTGTTGTTTACAGGCTGGAGCTGGGTGTGAGAGGCGTTTATGTGTCAGAGTACAGATGAGTGTGTAACATCTGAGGAGTTAAAGAGAGAGCTGGTTGCTGCTCTCCAAAAGCTTCACCTATTAACAAGCAGTGGCGCCCCTAAAGAGAGCCAAGAGGGCCCCTGGCCCCCTTACAGAATCATGTTCAGGTCAAACAAACAGGCTGCGTTCACACTGCAGCCTGAAGTGACCCAGTTCTGTCAAATTGTATTTTTTTGACTGGTCTGGTCACCCCTATGAAAACTCTCTGTGGGCTCCACTGTTTCAAAGATGCTTGGACCAGCATGTCTCCATATAAATGAACAAGTGGCCATAGTTGGGCCGTTTTGTCTACATTTTGGCCAATGGAGACCAAATGAAACTACTTTTACCACCACTGGTGTCCAACTCCTCCGCTTGATGATCGGCCTCCATCCGCTGCTCCACTTCCACCATCTCAGAGAGTTTAGTTTAGCTGCATTTCCTGTTTACAAACCTGCTGCAGGAAGCCACTTAAATCTGAACCCAGGTCAGCTGATTTACAGTCAGTCATTAGGCAGAGCACGCTGCTGCTGAACCCAAAACTGATGCAACAGTTAGAATAATGTTTTCTATCACATCCATCCATCCATCCATCCATCCATCCATCCATCCATCCATCCATCCATCCATCCATCCATCCATCCATCCATCCATCCATCCATCCACCCATCCATCCATCCATCCATCCATCCATCCATGCAGTTGTCCATCTAGTTAGCTATTTTCCTTCCCTTCTGTCCAACAAAATTAAAAAGCATCCATCTTGTATACTTACTATGTAGTTAGTAATATTGAATAATTAAATCTGTTCATGTATTTTACTATAACTATGACTATTATATCACTATAAAAGAGCTGCAACTAAAATTTCTTTTAGTAATCGATTACACTATCGCTTATTCTGACAATTAGGATAAAAAATTAGCACATTCTACAGAGTTTCCACTTAACCACTTACCTGCTCCTGTAATCCAGTCGGTTTTCTGTTTCCTCTCTTCTGTTCCGTCTTGTTGCTCCTTTCATAAGATGTTTCATCTCAAATGTTTGTTTTGTTGCCTGAGTGAACTCCATGCAGTCGTTCATTTCTTCCAACACCAAGGAAGATGAAGGGAAGAGAGGGAATGGCTGGTGCTTATCTCCAGCGGTCCTGAGTGAAATCTAATCAGAGAAATTAGGCAGGAAAACAGTCATTGTGGGAAGTCAGCAAACATCCGGCAGGATCAGGGAATCAGCATGGATGGATTTCTGTAAAGTAGTTAGCAAAGTGCAAGTTATCAATGAGACTTAGAAGAAGACACAGTGATTCAGGTAAATTGTAGGTTTACAACGTAGCTAATGTTGGAAATCGAGGTTCTGCACACGTGGGACCATCATGCAAACTTCACATTGTTCATGATTTTCCTACGTCCATTTGGGTTCCAACTGCTTCCCAAAACAGCCTCAAATATCTGTGCAAACAATACGATGAGCATGTTTTGTATTGCCTGTAGATCTATCCTGACCGGTTCCAGGAAGCATGTAACCTTTAACTATTCTGTTTTCAGTTCTACATCAAATTCAAGGATTGGTGGATATTTGGCTTCTACTTCTGCATCCCTCTGACCTGCTCGGCGATTTTCTACAGCCTCATGACTCACGAGTTGCTCCGGCACGAGAAGGGACATCTAAAGCGGTCGCTGAGGGAACAACTGAAACAAGTACGCAGAACACGTTTAAATCAGGGTGTCCAAAGCCTGGCCTGGGGGCCATCTGTGGCCCTGGAAATGATTTTCTTTGGCCCCAGGCCACAAGTTAAGAATAAAAAAAATTGGTCTACAAAATATAAAACAATTTGAGATCAAAAGAATTTGAAAGTTGCTTTTTTTAATTGAGTCCTAAACCTTTTTGTGCTTTGGATCTTGAATGTTAACCACTTGAAACACACTAAGGTTTGAATAAATGTCCTCTCTGCAGCGCCGCGAAGTGGCCAAGTGTGTGTTCTGCCTGGTGGTGATCTTTGCCCTCTGCTGGCTTCCTCTTCACTTCAGTCGGCTGCTGAAGTTGATGATCTACGACTCGAACGACCCAGGCCGCTGTGAATTACTGAAGTGAGTGCCAAAACCTACACCGAAGGCTGAGTCATGTTTAAATTTGTGCTTTTGTTCTGAAAGCCTCCTGTCGGTTGCAGCATTCTGCTGGTGCTCGATTACTTCAGCATCAACTTGGCGACCATCAACTCCTGCATCAACCCCATCATCCTCTTCTTCGTCTCCAGGAAGTACAGGCACTATTTCATGGTAAGGATGTCTTGTTTTATGGCTTCCTGGTTTGTTACGTAGCAAGAGACTCTGTGCTTCGTCCTGGGTCACTGCGACGTCACAGTGAGGTCACGGGGTCATGAGAGCTGATCTAAAACTGGGGTCGGGAGTTGATTAAACACAGAAAGGTTGCGACCTCTGATAAAGTGTTTGTGGGAAGTCAGCAGAAGCTTTTTGGTTAAGAGGAGTTCTCCACTCAGGAGAGACATATTTACTGCCCTGTACTTTTTATATTCTGGGAATCTTAGGACAAATTTCCCTCATTAGCTCCACGTTATGTTGCTTCATAAGTATGCTGCACCAAAAGCAAAAATTTAATGCAAAAGATTCAGCAGGCAGTTTTTTTTAAATATTTATCTTACTTTTCTCACATCTAACACAGTTTCATCTAAGTGACTGTCATGTATCACTACAGGAAGACAGGCACATTTGTTCCAAACAAAAATTTCATTGCAGTGGAGAAGAATATTTGATTTTGAAATCTTCAACTCATGTCCAGTGATGTGTCTCTAGAAACGTCTTTCGAATGAGGTAAAACGGTGTCGGGAATGTTGCCATGGAAACGGACGGTTTATAACGCCTTGGTGTCAGTTTACTTTCATCTGTAGACACGCTTCAGCCTGATGTGATGCTTGTGCAAGATCCCGACCTCCAGCAAAAAACCGCTGGCCCTACTGTTGGTTTTAGCCGTCAAGTTGTCAACATCACGTACTAAATACTAAATATACAAGTGATACATGAAAGGAAAACAAAGAAACCAAGTATTCTTGGTTCAGTCATCTTAATCCTGGGATGGTCACACATCCAATATTAACCGCTAAAGGTTTGTCTAAACATTAGCTACACCAGCCAAAATGTTTTTTAGCTTATTTCATCACAATGAGGCTGAAACAGCAGCAGGACTTCATTGAGTTTCTCCTTGATCTGCATTGGTAGAAGTTCGTCCTGCAGTCAGTGGGGTCACTGCTGTTCTTCACCCGTCTTGCCTGCTGGTGGTGGTCTGAGGGCCTGGTGGCCTGGGGCATGGCAGCCTTGCCTCAGTCAGTGGCGTGCCACCATCAGCATGTGAATGTGTGAATGACTGAATGTAGTGTGAAGCACTGTGGGGTTCTCTGGACTTGATAAAGCGCTATATAGTACAGGACATTTCTGTATTCTTCCATACAACGTTGGCCGTGGTGCCCACTGTTTGGTCATAGGTGGGGCAGGCCTGAGCGCACTGAGAACATGATCAGCAACAAGAAGTATATTTTCAATGCCTCTTCTCCAGGCAGAGAAAGTCTGTAGATCCTCGGGGCAACTGCTGTGGATGCTGCCAAGAGGAGCTCCGACACTTCTAGTGGGAGTCGTCCTTTGTCTTCATACAGCTCGCACAAAGATTTGATTTCCTGGGACATATTTGGCCTGTAGAATCTCTTATGCAGAGTTCTCTAAAAGTCCAAAGGCCCCAGCGTTGGCATACTCCACCGGGCGGAGGTCCACCGGGCGGAGGTCCACTCAAGACGGACTCGACACAGACACCCACGCAAGGGTACAATCGTCAACACCAATGATGTGACACCAATCTGATAAGGTTGAGACGGTGCACCTAGTTGCGAGGACGCACGTTGTCACTGCCACTCGGTCTCGCCCTGGCAGGTGTATGGAGGCTGCGCTGATGGAGAAAAAACGCCTCCTACTAGCTCATCAGACGTTCTAGTATCTATGGGATTGTGGGGCATGCTTGATTCAGTATGCTTGACTCTGAAATCTCAACTGAGTACGCGGCTCAGGAAAAACTTGCAGGCAGTCGATCTGACTGCTCGTCGTGCAGCAGCCTGCAAAGAGCAGAGAGGAAACCAGAGAGGAAACCATTCTGTTTCCACGTTTCAGTGGAATTATGCACAAGCAAAGCAGCCGCTCTGCATTAAATGTAAATGTAGCTTTTTATGACAGCCAATGTTTTCTTTGTTTTTCGCCCCAAAAAACACAGAGGCTGTGTATGTCAGCCTCAGTTCTGTTAAATGATGAAGGTGGATAAAATAAAAATAAAAAATAAGGGACATCCTGGATCTGTTTCTTGATTCCCTCTGCAGACACCATGTGGTCCAGATACTGCACCTCCTTCTTCATCAACTGGCACATCAAAGACCAGCTGGATGTGTTCCAGATTCTCCTCAAATGTTTTAGAAAATGTTATGAGGTCATCAAGGTAACTGAGCAGGTGAGTGAAATTCAGATCTGCAAGGAATGGATGGGGTTTTCTGAAGCCTGAATGGCATTCTGTTGGCCTCAAGTAGCCCAATGGGTTTTCTCAATGGAGTTTTGTGCCTATCATGCGCTGCCACTTACACTTGCCAGTGACCTGATGGTGGATCCAGCCTGGAGAAGTCTTTAGCTTGGCCCTTGGCCTCTAATGCTTCCTCAATCCGTGGCAGAGGGAATATGTCGCGTGTGCTGCAGGAGTTCAGTTTTCTGTACTCAATACAGAACTTTAATGACTCATCTTTCTTGCTGGCCTAGAAAGTCCGGTTCGTTTGAGGAGGTGTGAATGCACAGTCGAACTCTGATGTGGACCAAAGCTGTGATCTGCCTAACAGCCTAGATCTCAGTTGGGTTGAAGTGAACTCTGGTGCGGTTTGAATGCATATGTGAATGCCAAGCAGATCGGAGAGAGCTCCAAAAGCAGGAAGTGGATACAGTGCAGGGCATTCTGGGTAACTACAACCAAAACAAACTTGTGAGGGTCCAGCAATAGTGGGAGAATTTGCATGTGTCTGTTTACCAAAACCAAAAGAGAAATCCTACAACTGCTAAAATCTCACATCTCTCCATTTTTGCTTACATTTTATAAAATGCAGTTGCGCTCAGTTTCTTCTTCAGAGGTTTTCTATAGTTTCCTTTAGTGGTGCCCGGTGCAGCGCCACCACAGTTCAGGAGGGTAACTACGTTTCTCAAAGGTTTGGTTTGATCGATACAGTGCAGTGTGAAAGCAAACCACACCAGCTGAAAATGTAACAAATGTTGCAATTTTCCAAAAACTATATTGACATGTTTTACAATTGAAAAGCTTTTGCACAGTTAGTGCTACTAACATAACCGATTAGCTTTCCGGTTGGAAACATGGTAATATATGACATTAGACATTTCCATTTTAAATGTGATGAAAGTGCGCAAAATGTGAGAAAAGTAAGTCTTAATCTTTTGCGTTAAAATTTTACACTTTGCAGGGAAATAAAGACAATCCAATCGGTTCTGTAGCTAACGTAACTGGGGTTGTTGTTTCTGAGAAATCAGAAAGCAGACCCAAACCCCAATCAGCTGAAATATTATTCAAAATCTGCTGGTGAAGACTTCAGATTGAGAAGGAAGCAACACAAGAAAAAAATCAGGTTAAAAAACTCATAGAACTCATCTGCTAATAGCGTAAAGTGTAGTTTAATTCTGGCAGCAGGATTGGATTTAAATGTATTTTTTGGTGTCACAGTGACCGCCAGCAGCTTTATCTTCTTCCTGATGGAAAGCATTTCTTTGGAGATTAGAAACCCATCAGGTCAAGAAAGGTCAAGCCTGTTCACTGGGAATTAAGTTGTCACAAAATAGCTGACGTCACAAACAGTGAAATAAAGATTGTTATGATGGGGGAGTTTAAAAACGGAGGTCTGCAGAGAGTTCAGACATTATTAATCTGAAAGAGACCAGAACATGTAAATCTGCCTTCAGTCTCTCTTTGGCCCATCAGAAACAGAATTTTAAAGAAACAGTACGGATTTAAAAACCAGTGACAGAATCACTGGCATTTAATAATAAGAAGAAGTGAACAGTCTCGGTTACATCCTTCACTGTTGCTTCTTTCTACCTGATTTTCTTCTCTGTTAAAAAGAAAAATCAGAAAGAGTAATATTGAATTGTAGCAGATCAATATAAGTATTGATTATTACTTCAACTATTTAATGTTCCTGATGCTAGAGCATGTGTTTAGACTGACTGAATTAAATGGTGCCAAACAGATTCAGAAACAGCTTCCCAGTGGCTGGGTGAAGGATAGAAAACATTTTTCAGACAAACTGTGATAATCTGCAGAAACCTGTTTGTCTGTTTAATTAAATCAATCAATCGCATTTTACTCTAATTATGTTTCCAGTAACTTTTCTCAAGTTATATGCAGATGATATTGTCACTTATATTTCAGATTTGACCTTACATTTGAATGTTTTAATGGAAAGAAAAACATAATTTTGATTTGTTAAGCACTTGGCATGAACTCAAAAGTGTCTTCTATTGCTACTGTGTTGTGCAAAAGTCTTGAATCATCCCTTATTTCTCTATTATTTTGCCTACAATCAGAAAACTATTTGAGTCATACAGATCAGGAAAGACTTTTTCCTCCAGCTCATACTGAACATTTTGAACAGAGTAAAAGAGATGAACGCACCTGTCTGTTTTTCTCCGTCTCTCCGTAGAAGATGCTGTTTTGCTGCAGCTACTCGAGGCCTTTCTCCAGCACCCTGCAGACTTTCCAACGTGGGACCAGTCGGCAGTTAAAAATCTCCAACCACTGAGGGACTCACCTCCACAGAAATGTTTTCACATATGACCCATAAAGTTATGATGGATCTTATTTGAGCTCTTACAGTTTTGGGAAAACAGTTACGATGTCAGGAAAAGTAGATATTTTAGACAGTATTTGAGCAGTTTTTCATTTAAAAACTGTGTTTAGATGATCACCTTTAACCTCAGCCAGGTTGTTTGAGAACCTCAAAGTGCAATTCACAATAATATTCAAATCAAATAGAGGACATTATTTGCTCTACTGAAGAAGGTGTGAGGATAAAGTTGTGGATAAAACTAATGTTCAACATCCAGTTAAACCAGGAATATTATTGTATTGAAAAGATAAGCAAATATATTACCATAAAATAATAAGATACCCTAAGTGTACTGTAAAATAAAAGTCTTAACAGTAAAACTTCACTGGAGCCACTAATCCAGCACTTTACCTGGATCTTCATGTTTCCATGTAACTTGTTGGACATGTTTCATTTTTTCTTAGGTATTTTCAGATCATGGCCTCTACAAACAGGAAGATGTTATTTTGGAAGCATGACTGCAACTTCAAGCAGATTGTAAATACAACCTCCATTTTAACTCTACAGCATATTTTACTTATTTATCACTAAACAGCTGAGATGAATCATTCTCACCTCCATGTCCAAAGGGAAACAAACTGTTAAAGGTTTTACTCACCGACGGTTTAAAACTCGGATTATTTTGTTCACATTCCTTCTTATGGTTGCAGAGTCTAATTTTCTTTGTAAATTTCGCCATACAACTCTATTAATAAATGCATTTTTTGAATTATCTGCAGCTTTTAGCCAGAAGAATCCAAAGCTGCGCTCCGTTTTCTACTTCCTGACATTTTTATCTAGATCCGGGTAAGTAAGGAGAGGAGTGCCATCTAGTGTTTGTACATACAAACTGCAGGCCATGTCCAGATGGAAACCCTTTTTTCCAGCCAGATGTTGCTGCTGATGCAACAGACGAAGAAGACAACAGGAAGTAGTAGGAGGAGGATGTCTTGTTTTGTTTAGTTTTGTTTTGTTTTTTCAGATGAAGTGCCTGAGCCAATAGTAAAATTTTTAGGAAACAGGAAGTCATAAGCTGCTGGATATTTATCAAGTCCGATCAATTTAAACATTAAAATGACAAAAATAGGAATTTCAGATTAATTAGAAATTATTTCACTGGACTCAGTTCAGTGTTTAAGGCTGAAACAATTAATCAAATTAATCATGATTAATCAGTTCTTGAAATAATCTGAAAGAAAAACACATTCAGAGCAGCAATTATGCCAAGATTGTACAAAGAATATATACATTTTGTGTGAAAAACTTCTTTTCTTTACTATATTCTGCCCAGAACAAGTTCCACATTTTTAGCTTCTGTAAAAAAGTAAATTACTAATTTGTTAATCTGACAAATATCAATAGATTCGAGCCTTTCACATGTTAACTTTGGCATTTTTAACTGCAGATGCATCATTTGCTACAAATAATCCAGCATTCTCTAACGGATTGCCATCTTGTTGCATTTTAAGCAAAAGAAAAAAGTTTATTTAAAAAAGGAATTTAATAATGTATTTGCATTTTTTATGCATTTCTAATGTATGGAATCAGCCTAAGTAGTTTAGTGGAAAATGATAAAATGTGACATATTTAAACCCGATTAATTGATTAATTTTAAGGATAATTATTCTCTAAAATAAGTTGTATAAAAAGTATTCAGAGTGAGGGAATGCTGCTGCGATATAATATTGATATAAGATTAATTTGACCTGATTGAAGAACAGTGCAGACAGATAATGGTATTTTTTAGCTTCGGTTTGTTTTTGTCAGTCAGAACCAGCCGACTTCCCTTAGATCTGAATCACTAATCAAGACGTAGTTCCTGGAGGAGGAAGTGAAAATCCCAGAAATGATTTTTCCTCATTATCACGGACAGGATGGACATAAAGATTTCTACATCCACAGCATGAGACTGTGGGTGAAGTCATGGGAAAATGAGAGATTAAATCTGCTTTAAATTTAGTCCCAAAACATCAACAGTTCCTGTCTTTACAGAAACGTTGTGGCTCCGTAGAAGAACTAAAGCAGGAATATAAATTAAAATCAGATTTTTTTACTTTATGTATTTATTTATCATATTGTTTTAAAATATTCAACTTCAATACATTTGTGAAGATTCAAAGAAAAGAAGCATAACCTGTCCTCTAGCGGCCGCTGGAGGCTGGAGTTTGTATTACACCCATTTTATTTAATCTTTCATTATAGTGATGTATAAAGTCAGGTGTTCTGGTGCTTTAAGAATGCATTTAAATGTCAACGTGTTTGTTTTTATTTTTGTTTGTTTGCTGGTTGTTTGTTGTTGTTTTTATTAGATGTTGTGTTTATCAATAAAATGATATATCCCTTAAACTGCATAATGGATATTTGCTTTATTTGTGACTGATTAATTCCTGCTCCATCAGTCAAAAGATTATAGCTTTTATTTAATCATTTAAACATGTTCACATCTTTCTTGGTCCTTTTACACATAGTTACTTTTTCACTACATTTACTTGAGACTTGAGAATATTTTATATTTTCCAGTTTTGTTTTTCATATTGTTAGTCCAGACTAAAACATATTTTTACAGTACATTTCCTGCTCAAAGGATCAATTTTAATCACTGAATAAATGTTTCAAACATATTTTATCTAATTTTTGGAGAGAATGTATTTATTTAGTTATTTGTTTGTTTATTTATTCATTCATTTATTTATTATCCAGCCTGTTTTTCCGTCTGAAGTGTTTTCCTCCTCTGGCTGGAGGTCCCTTTCGGGTCTCCGGCTCCTTTAACCTGGTTAGCGTGTGGACGGCGCAGCCTGCGCCCGGCCTCCACCCACCATGTGACCGTCAGGCAGGCCCGAGCTGCCGCTGCTTCCTCCCGGTGACGTGGGGCCGTGAAGGCGGCAGACAGGAGCGGATCGGCGGGGCACACGGCGCGGCGCCTGCGGACCCGACGGCCCGCTGTGTGGATTAATCGATCACTGATCAGAGCGGAGCTGACTGACGGACTGCCGAGCGGAGGTTTAGCGATTTAGCGGTTTCGGATGGAGGAGGGATGCGTTGCCTAGAAACAGAGACAGGACTGAGGGTGGAAACAGGCCGAGCGTCACTGCAAGTAAACACCTTCAGCTGCACCAACATCTCCATGTTTTGACCTGCTTACGCTTCAAGACGAGCCGTTTGAGACTTTAAAAAGATAAACGCTTCCATGTCAGTCAAAACCAAACAGTTTTTAATGCTAATGGCTGCAAATGGCGCTAGAAATGGGCTTAGAAATGTTAATGTTGATGACTGAGTGATCCAGAGAAAAACAACCATGTTTAGCGGCGCTGCAGCCCGGAAGTCTCTATCCAGTTTTATTTTTTTAATATTTCCAAACAGTTTGTGCCGATTGAATTAAGTTTGTGAGATTTAAAAAGCTGCGAAACTCACCAACAGTTTGGTTGAGTTATTAATGTTACATTCTGGGATATTTAGCTTGGTATTAATAACTTATTCAAACATATTTTGAGTGGTGATTCATGATGTTAACATTTATGTAAATTGGTTTGTATTAATACTGGAATGTTTAAATAACACATAAAACTTGACTAGAGTGGCTACAGACTTTTCCTTGGACTTTATTTTAGTGCTAATTTATTTATCTGTATGCAGATGATGTTATCATTTATGTAAATTCCATAAATTTGGGGTTTTGGAATATCATCCTGGAATATTTTAATAACCAGGAAAACTTTGTTTTATAGGTTAATTCTGCTGCTAGATATTTTTACTTTCACTACTTTCCTTCAGCAGAATGTGAATCCAGCTCTTATTTCTCTGTTTTAATCTAGTCTCCAGGCTTTATGAAAATATTTTCTTTTAACTTTGGATCTTGTTTTGACTCAATTTAATTCTAATTATGCAATATTTAATTTCAGAAAACAAAACAAGCACAAAAATCAACAAAAATGAACAAAAATAAATTTGTCTTTGTTGTATCTATTTTTTGTAAGTGTACATAATTACAGTAATAATCTCGTACATAATAATCATGATAATTTCTAGCTAAATGAAATGACAGAGTCCAGCTCTAGAGCTCTGCCTTTTGTCTTTAAGGTTTAGGATGAGCCTGTAAGTCCGCACTCAGGGAAAAGCCGTCATGCCGTGTACCTGTGCAGAGTGGAGGAGATGGATCCGTCCGCTGGTTCTGGTTCTGTACGCGCTGCTGCTGGTGGCCGTGGTGCCGCTGTGTGCCTGGGAGCTGCAGAAGGACAAGGTGACTCACCTGGACTCCGTCATGAGCCTCATCCGATCCAAACGTCTTGACCCAAAGAGGTTCTGCTGCTCTGTCTGCGCAGGTCGGGACTCACAGCAAAGCCTGGTTCATAGCCGGAGTGTTCGTGTTCCTCACAATCCCCATTTCCCTGTGGGGGATCCTGCAGCACATGGTGCACTACACCCAGCCGGAGCTGCAGAAGCCCATCATCAGGTGAAAAACAAACATTCAGGCAAAACAACACCGAGTTTTAACTCCAATTGTTTTTAATGTGGGTCTAACTGAACCAGAAAGGCTTTCTGAACCTGAAAAGTCAGATTATTTTTAGATGCTTGTGCTGCAGTGCAGGGAAAATAACACAGTAAAAGGGAACACAGGCGGATTCAAGGGTGGGCTGAGGGGGGGCAGGCCCCTGCAAAAATTAAATCAACCTTTTATATCAAATAAGGTTTTGCTGACTCAGTTGTTTACAGATGAATGATATATCTATATATTTTCTAATACAACAAGCAGCAACGTTGGATGCATGGGCGGATTCAGGGGTGGCTTCATGGGGGGTCAGGCCCCTTCAGAAATCTGATTTATTCTTTAGGTTCATCCATCAAGTTACAACCAGCTAAACGTTTTAAAGATGAATAAAAGCGGAAAAACTTTGGCAATGAAGCATGTAGTTCTAAGCATGTAAAATCTACATGCTTAGCAGTTCTCAATTTTTCAAGACACTTTAAATCTGACAAACGACTCTAATCGGGACACATATTCTAATTTATATGTAAATTTAACTACATGTTGTAATTTGTGTTTCATGCACTTTGATCCACTTCCGTAATTCATAAAACAACAGAGGAATAATCAAAAATGTACAGTTTTAGGGAAGAAAACGCAGGTAATAACAACATGGAGGAAGTTTCTGAAACTTTCAGATTTTCTACAGAAAGAAAAATAAATGCATGAAAATTCCAAGCTGACAGAAACACTCAGATCTTCTGGTTTGTTTTCATTTGGCAGGATCCTGTGGATGGTGCCGATCTACAGTTTGGACAGCGTGAGTCAATAATGACTCAATAATGAGTCAATAATGAGCCAATAATGACTCAATAATGAGTCAATAATGAGCCAATAATGACTCAATAATGGGTCAATAGTGAGACGCAGAGAGACGCTCTGCTGCCTCACACTGTAAAACATCTAAAACTGGTTGAACTTAAACATTTAAAACTGGCTAAATTTATTTGACGTAAAGAGTAGAAGGTAGTAAACACAACTAAATGCGGCTGAAATGTTTTACAGTGTGGCAGCAGATATAACTGAGCCCCATTGCAGCCAACCTTGTCTTCCTCTCTCCTCTTCCTCGCTGCGTCCAGTGGCTGGCCCTGCGCTACCCCAGCCTGGCCATCTATGTGGACACGTGCAGGGAATGCTACGAGGCCTACGTCATCTACAACTTCCTGGTGTTCCTGCTCAACTTCCTGAGCAACCAGTACCCGAGCCTGGTGCTGATGCTGGAGGTGCAGCAGCAGCAGCCGCACCTGCCGCCGCTCTGCTGCTGCCCGCCGTGGCCCATGGGAGAGTAAGACGAGCCGCGCCGCGCGACGAGGAGGTGAAGGGTTTGATGTTTTATTTGTTTCTCTGACAGGGTTCTGCTGTTCCGGTGCAAGCTGGGAGTTCTGCAGTACACCGTGGTCCGGCCCGTCACCACGGTGATAGCGCTGTAAGTGAGGCAGCAACATAAAAGTCTCGCTATTTTTAAAAAAATATTTTCCTTCCTGCACATTATAAGTCGTTCAGTCAGCAGTTCTCTGGTATTTCTAAAGGTTCTTTAGAGGAGATCTGTTATTTAAAATTGTAATTTTTAACCTTTTTATACGTCCATTTTTGTTTTAAAAAACACCCAGTCACCCTTTGGCAACAAGTTCATGTTTTTTAGTGTCTGGAAAATGAACCGTTTCAAAAACCCCTGGAATGTTAAGTCACGCATCCCCGTTACCTAGCAACACCAGCCAGAGTCCAGTCCTGTTACCTAGCAACAACAGCCAAGTCCAGTTTGGCTTAGCAACCCCAAACTAATCATGAGTTCTGGGTCGCACAATGGCTGCTGGGAAAGAAGACAAGTGTTTTATTATTGACTTACTGTTCAGAAACTGCTTGCTGCAATCTGCTGGTTGTGCAGGAGGCTCCACTTCTGCTTATCAAAGATGTATGGTTGTAGAATTGTGCGTCTGTTGGCGGCCATTTTCTTATGCGAGTGTACAAGTTGAGCTTATTTGGATTTAAAGTGACAGAGGCTCTAAAACAGCTCAAAATAGGCAGAACTGGCTAAACTAAGCCTCATTATTTAAGAATGATTTTGTGCAAAAAATGTAATTAATATGTTTTGTATAGGCCAAACTCTATGCTAATGTGTTCAAGGAAGCATAACAGGTCACCTTTAAAGCTATTTTAAGCATTAGTTGCTTTACTTCTCATTTTCATTCCAGTTATGATATTTTTAGCTGCAGTTCTAAGCTCGTCGCAGTACTTTTGATCTGCTGAGTGGATCTCTTTGTTTCTGCAGCATCTGCCAGCTCTGTGGTGTTTATGATGAAGCCAACTTCAGCTTCAGAAACGCCTGGTCCTACCTGGTTATAGTCAACAACATTTCCCAGCTGGTAAACATCAACACACCCAAATAAAGATGAACAAATGATCCGTAAACGTTGGTCCAGCTGCTGTCCTCTCTGGTTCTGTCGGTCCAGTTCGCCATGTACTGCCTGGTTCTGCTGTACAAAGCCCTCAGAGACGAGCTGACTCCCATCAGGCCGGTGGGGAAGTTCCTCTGCGTCAAACTGGTGGTGTTTGTCTCGTTCTGGTAAGACTGGAGGCCGGACTCCATGTGTGTCTCGTTATGCTTCAGATAGAACAGAGTGCTGCTGGTTCCCTGCAGGCAGGCGGTTTTTATAGCCTTCCTGGTGAAAGTGGGCGTGATTTCTGACAAACACACCTGGGACTGGGACAGCGTGGAGGCCGTAGCTACTGGACTGCAGGTCAGAACACATTTACAGACTTTTTTAAGACTTGCTGGGTTTCCATTACAAATGTGCACAACATTTTGTTGATATAATGTTGAATAAAACAAAAACAATTTCACAATTGTTTCCATTAAATAAGAAATGCAATTAAGATCATACATAAATAAGTTTGTTCAAGCTGTAAGTCTTTAAAAACATTCAGCGCCATCATTCTCCAGCCACTTCCTGTCGTCTTCTTTGTTGTTTCCGCCAGTAGTAACATCTGGTTGCTGATCACATGACTGGTGTGATGTGAAAAAATGTTTTTCCATTGCAGATTTGTGAAATATACTAATTTAATTTCAACCAAAAAAGTCACTGCCTCCTCTTGCAAAAACGTTTGATCGAAAAATGAGTTTTTTCAAAATGCTAAAAAAAATTATCTCTGAAACTGATTTATTGATTTATTGTCTGATTGATTTCACAGGATTTTATCATCTGCATAGAAATGTTCCTGGCTGCTATCGCTCACCACTACACCTTTACCTACAGACCCTACGTCCAGGTATCCATCCATCCATCCATCCATCCATCCATCCATCCATCCATCCATCCATCCATCCATCCATCCATCCATCCATCCATCCATCCATCCATGTATTTCTTTCTGCAGGAAGCAGAGGAGGGCTCGTGCTTCGACAGCTTTTTGGCCATGTGGGATTTCTCAGACATCAGAGCTGACGTAACTGAGCAGGTCCGCCATGTTGGTAAGCATCATCAGCAGTTTTTATGTGTCTCCATTTAATACATAGCCCACAGCTTTTTATCTTTTCCAAAACATAAAAGTCCCTGTTGATGCTCTCCATGTTATTATTGTTTCTTAATTTCAGAAACAAACCTTGTTATAAGTTAAATTATCTGCCAAAGAAACTGGAACTTTTCCATCAATATTAATAATTTATTTCTTTAAAACAAGCTTCTAATTTTTGCAGAAAAGTTACTTATGTTAGTTTTGTCTTAATTCACTGCACTGATATTTGCACTAGAAATGAGACCAAAAATACTTGGTAAGATTTTGTGTTTTTACAGTGTGTAGCCTCATGTAGAATGTATAAAGTCTGTATCTACATGTAGTTTGTAATTTGGAAGTTTACATTTTTAACTCCATGTAAAGGCTTCTCTCTTCTACTCTGATATTTTCCAGTGTAGTTGTTTTTGCTGTAATTTGTGTTAAGTTGTGTTTTCCAGGGTTTCCTCTTCCACAGATTGATAATGTTTCTCTCCCTTCAGGTCGAACTTTCCTGGGACGTCCCAATAAGATGTACTTCGGCGCAGCGGCTCGCCCCGAGCACACCGAGCACACCGGCCTGCTGAACTCCACCTCCCAGGACCCGATCGTCGCCGCGGCGACCTCCATGCCCTCCTCCCCGTCTTCAGTGGGGCGGTACCAGGGCCTGGGCCACACGACCGCCCCTCACTCCATCTCCGCCCCGGCAGGTTTCACGTCTTCGTCCTGGGAGGACGACAGCGACTGCACGCCTCCGCAGCCGGGACTCGGACAATAACAGAGATTAAACTCTAAACCTATGATAGAAAACTGAAACAGAGGTCACTCTGAGGTCAAAGCCATGTCTGCTCAGAAGCTGGTATAACTTTACGGTGAAGATGTAAATGTTTAAAATCTGTTTTTTGCTGTAGTTTTGATAAATGTGTCTGATGGGTTGGAGGAGGGAAGCAGCTTGTTGTTTAGTTTTGTGCTTCATGATGTTGAACAGAAAGTTTAACTGTTCGTCCCGACTCAATAAAAACACCTGAACTGGTTCTATCATTACGAGGTTCTACCGTCCAGTATGACGCAATATTTTCATCACTGCTACCAGAGTTATGTTTACTCAATTACATTTAATTCTGCAACTTTTTTGAAAAAAATTATTTTTACTACACTCTGCTTTTTACTTGAGTAACTTTTTATGAAGTATTTCTACTCTTGAGTACATTTCTGGATTTTTACCTACTCAATGAAGAACAAACATGTTTTAATCAAAACTTTAATCTGTCTGCAGGTGATCATATTATGAAAGAAAAACTAGTTGTTTTCATGAAAATTCCTGTTATTATCTTGCAAATATTTACTTATTCATGATTATTATTTTCTGAACAGAACCCTCATCTAAAAATCAAACAAAAGGTTTTTGTAGTTTTAAGCTTTCAGTTTTAACCTTCCTGCTCTGTCTGGACTTTCTCTCAAATAGAAAGTGATAGAAGACAGAAAAATCCCCTGGTTTAATAAGAATAAGCCCTGCAGCACAAAATCTGCTTATTATACAAAGCTGTTATTACAAAAGCTTAGTAGAAAATCTGCAAACTTTAACTTCATTATTAGGTTCAGATTTGTTAATAATCTTTGCTTCCATGTCTATAAACTCATCATTTGGGACGAACCATGAATCAGTTTCTGCTTATTTACATCAGGGAACATAAATTCACATCATCTTTATTAGTAATGATGTTGTTATCACTTTAAGAGCTCAGCTCAGGTCAGCTCAGCTCTAAAGCAACGAAACCGAAAGTAAGAGATTAGAGTAGCGGCGCAGACATATTACAGGGGTTTTCCAAACCAAATAAAGCCATACAGGTCCGAACTGGTTCCGGAGGACAATCCACAGTCCAAAGGTGGAG